>VZRF01000385.1:1274494-1461197 GCA_013396875.1 Vireo altiloquus | reverse complement strand
TTGCCCTTGCCCTTGCCTTTCCCCTTTCCCCTTTCTTTCCCCTTTCCCTCCTTCCCTTTCCCTTTCCCTTTCCCTTTCCCTCCTTTCCCTTCTTTCCCTTCCCATTTCCTTCTGGCCCTATCTCCTTCCTAAGCCTCCTCTTAAGCTTTAGTTACTGTCATCATCTTTGGCTCTATCACAAATAATCTGTAAAGCATCCCAGTTCGCTCTCACTCTTTTCTTCTTGCCCTGTATCACACAATTCTCATGAGCATATGTGTGCTTCAGTTCTCTGCTCCACTTGCTAGGTGCAAGATTTCACTTACCAGGAAGCAGAACAGCGATCTAAGGAGAGCCAAGTTTGGATAGCCTTGCTTTTATTTCCCAGTGGCTGGAAGAATAGGACTCAATGGTGGGGACCACAAGGCAGAGGAGTACACAGTATTCCTGTTCCAAGATGAGACAGTCTGGCCAGACAGTGGCGGTTTCCTCTCTTGTTTCAGGCCATGACTCAGACTAAGCCAGAAGTGCAGAATATGTGATAGAAATTGCAAATTGGATGGCTAGAGGCCAGTTAAATCTGTAACTTGGCCAGTAAGACTGCCCCACCTGCCTAAGGCAGATGACATATTCTTTGCAATGACTTTCTGTGTTTTTTATGATAACAAGGATCAGCCAGAATCTGAAAAAAATAAAATAAATGCTTTTCTAAACAGCCACTAAACCACAACTTTCTGGAACTATTTGGGTCCTGCTGGATAGCTGTAGTTGCTGCTTTTCAGACAGAAAAAGCCCTAATATTTTTCAGAAAATGGATGTTGAAACCCATGTAAAATGTTCTTGATCACTCTATTTTTTCTCTTAAAATCCCAACACAGAAGCCTATCATTCTAGCAGAGGTACATCCCATTGTCAGTGGAAATTTCACCCAAGGAAGGATTTCATAATAGTGGGTTTTGCAAGGCACATTTGTAGCAAACAAATGCCAACCATTCCTCTTCTCTACTGCAGGGTAATTGTGTTACAGTGAAAGGCTTTTAACTATGAATGTGACTGAATTGCTCAACCCCCCAGGAGACATTCCTGGAACATGAATTTCAGTCTGGCATGCTGTACGCGCTGTTCCTGCAGCTGCTGCTACCACTGACCAGATACTCTGTAGGAGGGGAGCACTTTAAGACAGTGGTGGCAAGGCAGTCCTGAGAGAACAGAGGGAGAGAATAGTGCTGCTTCAGAGCATGGATAGCATTGACTAAAAGCCGCAGCACAGATTTTAAAAGTGTTATACACAAAACACCTGTCTGAGTAATAAAAGTCACTGACTGTCATTCTGCTCTGATCATAGCCTTTTAACTGCTTCACTGTTTGGTTAATCTCAGCAAAAAATGTAAAAAAACCCATACTTTAATATTTTTCTGGTTATTTTCAACCTCAAAATCAATTAAATTCTGTCATGTACTATACTACTTACCGTGATGAACAACTGTGCATCAAGGATTGCCCTTCCTCAACAGTGTCTGGTTCATAAATTCATTTAATGAAATTAAGCATGGAAAGGTGCTTATTATGGAGTACCTGTCATAATTTTGATTTATACTTATGAAAGTGTGGTGTTGGCAGTAACCTCCTCCAACTTTACCTTTTACTTTTCATCTTGATGCTCTGCCCGAAAGAAATTAAGATGCTCTGTTAGAGTTCTAATTTTCTTTTGGAAAACAATACTGAAACACACTTCAAATAATTTTATTCTCTTACCTTAAATTGCTGAATACTTAAGAAAAGGGCACAAGACTTAGAGAGTTCTTCTATGGATACTGTCTCTTATCAGATTTTTATCTGATGTCAATCACTAAACTTCCTTTGTGTTCCCAAACTAAACTTACTCATATCATCTGTGTACTGTGTGTACAAAACATGTACCAGCACGTTTCTGTGATTAATCTTTTTTTTTTTTCTGTTCAGGAAGAAGTAGGTGCAAACCTAAACAAAGCAATGGGAGACAGGATACTTACAACAAAGTGACTCATTTCTTTTTGGCCAGTGGACTGAGATGAAAAACAAAAGATTTCCGAAGCCTTATGACACACACAACCGCTGTCCTCCTTCTCTAAAGGCATTTCCAAGAACAGTAACTCATGAGAAAACCCCTAAAACTGTTTAACTGCATCTTTCACATGGTCAACTCTAAGTGCCCTCAGGGCTGAATATTGTTCTGATAAGCGAACTATTCTAATGCACAGGATTTCAGAGTTGTGCTGGAAGATAAATGGATGGGCAGGGGCAGTTGCAGGACACTTACCCACTTTGCAAGGTCTCAAAGTCCCAGATGATGTAGCAGTTCAGCCATGCTCATAGGAACATAGGTGCCCCAACAGCCTGAAAGAGAGAAAATGGGCAAAGCGACTGATTCAGACTGGAAGTCTGTAGCAACAGTATTTGAAATCCAGGATATGGGAATGGGCTATAGGGCCAGGGATGTGGGAAATACTCTGAATGAAGGAAACTCACAACACATGAGAGAAATATATTCTTTACGGCTAACTGGGATCAAGTAAATTCTCTACAGCTTTGAGCAGGCTGTTATAAATGTAGTGGGGTTTGTTCTGGTTTACTCTGGTTCAGGGATTACTCCAATCACATATTTGCAAATGTGTTTAAATATGTATGTAGTCTACTGAGACATTTTTATTTTGTCATTTCCTCTGAGAGCAAAAATCATACTTTTTTTGCTGTTTGTTGTAAAGGATCCTTCAAGAACTTAGGATACGTCCTATAAAGATCTGCTTTTGTCCATTCAGATTTGGAGTCTCTGAGATTTGTGTGGTAATAAACAGCTGTCATTACTGGGGTGCTGGACATGATCTCAAGCAGTGCATTGTAACTACATCCTCATGCAGCTCAGCAGGGGGAGACCCACTTGGATCTGCAGAGTGTTTCTCTCCAGAGGCCCACCTTCAATGAACAGAAATCCCTTAGCTTGAGGGTCAAAAACTAGCATTAAGTGGTCCAAACAGGTCTCAAATCCAGAGGATGGGGATTCAAATAATGTGAAATTTTGCAGTTTATACTTGCCAGGTATGTACAAGCTGTAAATGTGTTTCCAGATCTCACATGGTAAGAACTCCAGAATGAAACAAAAAAAGTCTGCTTAACATCTAGAAGATATTTCACTTTAAAAATTAGATTTTTGAAAAGAAGTAGGAACTTCTGAAACTCATTATTGATTGATCTGATAGACAACAAAATCTGAAAAATATTTTCCTGCATCTCCCTTGCTCTCTTTCAAATGAGCTTTGCATATCATGTATCCATTTTCTGGGCCATATCAGGAAATCTGCCAGACCTAACATGTTTTTTGTTTTCAAGCTTAGTAAGAGTAATACCTACTTTTCCCAAGTTTGTTGAATGACACAGGCACAGGTTGCACGCACACAAAGAACATTTTGGCTCATGGGATTATTTCTAACCTAAATGTGGCTCTTGGTTAACACAGGAGAAAGAGAACTTTTATTGGCCTGAAAACAAGCTTCCAAAAAGCTGCTGGACTGCAACCAAAGAGGAGGACGACAGGCTGAGAACACTAAGCTTATAATTCTTTTATTTCTCATTTGTGCTGTTTACAATTCTGAGAGTTCCTTGTCGTGTTGGCAAGTCTCTTAACAAGCTCAGCCAAGAAGCAGCCTATTTAGTTTGCTTTTGTTGAAGCTCCTTTTGCCTATAATAACAACATTTAGGGGGATGTTAGCTCATAAAGGTAGATCTTATCTCTTTAGAAACCTTCACATTAAGTACCTGTCTTACACAGGTACAATGACAAGAACAAAAAGAGCACAGAAAGGAGTTGTCCTCTACCAAATACAAAAGAAACCCTGTGAGAGGGAAATCTCAGAGTGATGTGATGTGTGTAGCCCATACAAATGTGATTAATACATAACAAGGGCAGGGCCTGTGTAAGGTTAATTACTATGCCAGAGGAACATGCATTCTCCAACAGAAAACAGAATAGCTGGGTACAACTGGGGATCTCAGTAAACGAATCAAAATAACATGTAGGTCAGCATTTAAGCTGTGATATTGCTCACAGGACCCCAGATAGCTCAGGTATCTCATTCTGTTCAGACTCTTATAGAAGTGTTTAAAACAGTTACTATGGTTGGCTAAAATGGAATTTTTAAAAAATAAACAATTTATTTCCTTTTAGTGAAACTCAAGATGATGACTTTTTAATGTCTGTGTCAAAATATGAAAACATAAACCAAGTTCTTGAAATGGCTAAAATAGATATTTTTAATTTATATTTTTAAAAACTCTGTTTTTTTAAAAATCTGAAACTGTGGTAAAAATTGTTATAAAAATCCAAACTCCACAATTTCTCCAAGAAGTAATTATAACAGCAAATAAAGGATTTATTTGAACATTTTTGAATGCATCTATCATTCTGTACCTTGATGATCTGAGAAAAGAGATGCAGTATTCTTCCTATATATTAAGGTGCTGAAGGCAGAGACATCGTCTTCGCTTTCAAGGTGCCCAGGATATTTTAATATGATGGCATAATATAGCCATGTGTGCAGGCATATTTTTTTTTCCATTGAAAATCTCATCTGTTTCCATTTTAAAAAGATGAAAAATGCCTACCAGAGTCCCTCAACAATTAAGCAGTAACTGTACATTGCACATTTTCATAAGCGAATATATGTATTTTTCCACATTAGAACTAATTTGATGTGACATCAGTGGAAAGCAAAACACATTTCTTTTGTAGTTTTAAGGATCTCCTGGTCTTTTTAGATTTAAAGTGCTATTACAAAATACACGTAACGGGTACAACCTTGCAGAATTCCCATAATATTGGCGTTATGAAGTTTTTTGCCTTGAACCTTTCACAGCTTCCAAGGCACCAATTCACAAAGTTGATGACTTAATCTCTGCTTAAAATTCTGAACTCAGGAGTACATTTCAGGTGCAGCCCCCATCTTTTTCAGTGGAGTTGTGAACTTAGCAGTAGTCCTTAATTGTTTAGTTGTGAACTAAACAATAGTCCACCTGTGAATAGTAGCTTGAAAAGTATTTTTCACAGCTTCTTTTGCTTACTTGTCTGGAGACAGAAGGTGAAATATTGGTGCAGATTGTAGAAACTTATAAATTCATGTGGAATGAGTCATGGGATAATTGGCATGGCATTCTCATGGAACATGTATTATCAACTGTCCAGATCTCTTTCTTGTTGAGAGGTATAGAAAATTTGTCTTCTCAGTAAATGCCTATACAGCTCATTGGTATAAACCAGGAAAAATACCATCCTGCCTCTGAGAAAAGTTGTGTCCTGTATAATATTGAATATTCTACTCAAATTTCTAGCTCAGGACAGATTTGAACAGTAGCTCTGCTACCTTCCTTCATCCAGTGAAACCCAGAGAAAGGGGAGAAGGAACAGGATCATAAGGGATGGAGAAAGAGCAGGACAAACATTTTGCATAACGTACTGCCTTAAAGTAACAGTACATGACCACAGAACTTCACAGTGCCAATGCTACCATATTGGGAAGAAGTTTTTTTGACCTGATTCAAGTGATGGATTATGGCATTAGGCACTGATACCTAAGGCGGTGTTACTGGTACAGCAGCACTGCCATTGCCGGTGATTGGGTCCTTCTAAGTAAAAAGCCGCTTTCAGTTTAAAATTAAAAAAAAAGGTAATTGAAAAACATTTCTTTAATTCATTCCTTATCTTTATAACCATGTGGAACTATTTGATGGTTTTGGAAAGGTTGTGCCTGGATTCAGCATTAACAAACTGTTCCACTGATTTTTGTCGTGATGATGATTCAGTTTCATATTGGCTTTTTAAATTTTGATATATAACATGTTGCAGATTAGTGAAATAAAGCTTCCAAGTAAATACAGATGTTTTAGTTGGGGGTTGAGGGGGAGGAAGACATTTGGTAAATTGTGCTTCCGAGTCATGAACAACCTAAGTGGTGTTTCTGCGTTGCTTAGTTACCGTTTCTGTTTAGTTGGCAATGGTGTTCACTGAAAATATTTTAGTTTCTGCTCCTGACAGCTACAAACGTGGGTTAACACATGTAATCTTATAAACTCATATACTGTTAACTGGATGCCCAATACACTTCCTCACATGCAAGCAATGGATAGCATTGCCAAGTTGCAAAGTTCAACATTGAATAGCACAGTCACACTCAACTAATTTACAAAAGGTTTTCACTGGTTGGTCCATTTCTTCAGCTGTTAATAGTCTACCCTGACATACGCAGAACAAAGTTCAAGAGCAAACATGAACAGTTTGCTAGACTAGTTGGCAGAAGCCAGACTGCACAAATGGCCTCAGGAGACTGATGCTGACTTTATGCCAATTTCAAATCTCTGCTCACTCTCCCAGTTTACCAAAAAAGCCACTTTTCCTTTTAGCCACACTGCTAAGGGCAACATGCAGAAGCCTGGTATCTGACTAATGCTTACCAAGTGTTACAAGGCTTGAGCGGAGGGAAATATGCAACCTTGTGACCCTGACTCAGAATAGCCAAACTCCATCTGCTCTGAAACTTCAAATGGTAAGAACGTCTCCATTTCTTACTGGACATATTTGGAGGTAAGGACTGGTAATGACTCCCATCTTGCCAATTTTAAGATGCAAAATTTTCATGAAAAAAATGTCTATTCTTAATTTTTCTGTGAAGAATTAAGAGTTAAAGACAAACCTCAGATTCGAAACTTAAGTGATGTGTTGGATTTAAATGCAGTTAGGAGTCAAAAAGTAACAAAAGACTTAGTTGCACTGTGAACTGATGCAACTTCACAGTTCAGATAGCTGCAGGAACACAAAATGTAAAAGGAGAAAATGGATCTATTTACAACATACAGGCAAAAATGTATTAACATAAGTGGTGGAATGATGTATCACACATGCATGTTGTTAGGACTAAAATATGTTTGGAATTTGATAGTTCTCAGGAAACATTTCACAACTCAAGGAGCTGCATTCAATACAGTAAAATCCCGTGAGATACTATTTCAAAAAGTAAAAAGATACTAATCAGAGGGTTTAAAATTAGTGGTAGCTTATCTTGAAAGGATCATATGATCACATTTTTTATCTGCAAACGGAAATAGTGAGAACTATTTAAATACATACAGTCGGTGAACTTGTGTCTGAGACAAACAATCATAACAACATTCTCTAACTTTCTTGGAGCATGAATCATCTTTCATGAAGTTTTCTCTGGTAAAATTGTGTTCTGTTTTAGCCATGGTAAATTCAATATTTTTCCTTTCTTATTTTTTTTACACATGACTTTTATCCAGGGAAAGCTCAGAAACTGCAACTACAGAATCTCATAAAACTAGAGAAGAATGAACAGGTACTATAGCTTACAGCATATTCAGCATTAATCAGTGCCTGATAGAATCTTTCACAGCAAAATTGGTTATGATCCTTACGCTGGGATTTGTTGCATGGAATCTTTATGACAGGTACATTAAAAAACATCAGTGAAAAATACCACTGGTTTCTCCTTAAACAAACTGACGCATTCCAAGTAAGTGTCAGTACTCCTGACATGTGTTTATACCCATACTAGAGCATCACTGACATTTTCCCCCTGAAATATCAATATAATGCTTCTTTCACATCCTGAATAACTAGTTTAAAAAAGAAAAAAACACTAAAGGACCAGTAAGTTGCATAGGAAATACTATTAACAATTAATTATGATTCTGCAGTTTAAGTTGGGTTCAATTATTTTTTCATTTCTTAGTCTGATAGGTGTCAACTTTGTGCGTCTCGTTGACTTCTTTGAGTCTACCACCAGGGAAACTCTAATCATTATGTACCATCTTCACAGGATGGGTGACTTTGGCTATTCTTAGAGATCACTCTTTTTCTACAGTGAGAGATTATTTATTTATTTATTTATTTATTTATTAAATGAAATAACTTCAACTCCTACAATGCTTACCAATCACTGATAAGTAGATTTACTGTCTGTAGTATCTTTCACGTTTGGCCCTAATAGAGTGGACAGTAACGTCAGAGACTTCTTGTTACTGGTTACTGTTTAAACCATCCTTTTTATAGTGATACAACAATAAAAACTTGAAACTACAAAAAAAAAAAAAAAATTAGGAATAACACCCCATATTGCATAAAGACTTCAGTATATAAACATTTAACCATCTCTGTTCCACTGAAGTCAAAGGAATTCTCAAATTATCTAATGCTGCAAATGTCTTCAGAAATGAATACAAGAAGTTAATTACTCTCTGCCTGCTTTTAAAAATAATTTGTATATCCTCTTTGACAACATCGAGAATGACAAGTAAAGTAAGAGTATTTGGCTTAGAATAATCTAGGAATATACTTGCATTGCCACGTACATCGCCACAGACACTTATTTTCTCCATCTATATTTTTCCAGATTTTTTTTCTTGTTTCCGTATTATTTGCAAAAATGTAGTCTTGTACTGAAAGACTTTCTAATCCTACTTTTGGAGGCAGGAAAGAAGGTTAGCACTTTTTTGTTTGTTTGTTTGGGGGTTTTTTATGACAATTTAGTCGGAACATTTCTGGTGACAGCCAAAGGCCCCCTTCCCTCCCACAGGCTCTTGTCCAGCAGCCTGTGAGCTGATAGATGGATCTGTTTTCAAACAAAGTCTGATTCAGATTTATCTAACTTTGCCAGTCTAAGAAGATTTTCTGTTTTATCAGGAATTGAATAAGCCCAGTTTCATAAATGAATAAAGTTATTTTTAGATACCTTGTTTTGAAGAGGATTTCTGGAATTTTCAACCTAAGCTTTTCAACACATTTCTCGGTCAGATGGTCTTTTGATGTCTAGTTTGATACACACCTGTGCAGTTCACTCCTAAGTATTTATTCCTGTCTACAGTCTGGAAAGTTAAATTTAATTACATTCATAGAGAGAAGAATTGAAGCATCATTCACACTGATGAATGCAATTCACTTTGCAAATTATTTTTATGGCAATGTTAAAGAAGGTAACAGGTATTCCCTTTGATAGAAACAGAGAACAGTTCTGTTTCTTGCAGTGGAATATTAAAGAGCAAAAACATTGAGAATAACAATAATGATCTTTCTACAAAGGGTCACGTTGCTGATATGGTCACTTGGTCACACATCAAAATTATTCACATCCAGTTCCTTTTTTATTTACTTTATGAGAAATCTAAAAAGATGTTGGTAAGATTACATACAAATCCTACTTTTTGCACCATGAAGAGATCAGTGATTTTGGTTAAAACTAGAATTAGAAAAATAAAAATGCCAAGACCATAAGGCAGTAGTCTAAATTAAGGCACAGTAACAATTTACAGGAAGCAGAAGGAAAGAATTATCAGAAGAGATAGAAATCTCATAAGCTTCTTGCACTACAAATGCTGATAAGTGAAGTAAAAACCCATTACTTTTAAATTCCTTTTGTAGAGTGTCTTATATTTGAGGTGTCTGCTATGGTATAAAATATTCTTCTGCCAGAAAATTAGCGTAATTTTCATAAACTGTGCTTTTGAAATAATTGAACATGCAAAGTACATTAGAGCCTAATATTAATTAATCTGATTTCACATTCTAGAAGTTGCAAGTGCAAAAGCATCATGCAACACTATGATTTATACCAAGCACATTAATACTCTTGGAATGCTTGCTAATAGTAACAAAATTTTGTACCTACAAAGCAAATGTTTGTATGTCTTGTACCCAGCAGCCTTAAAGCGATGGATTGAAGATTTGATTCCACTTTATCCAAAACCATATGCAGGATAGTGATTAATATGTCTCTAGGTCCTAAGGTTATGGTTGACAGGATCTACAGGGCCATTTCTGCATAACTTTCATTGGTGGAACATCTATATTCCACTCTTACTCCAAACTGACTCGAGTTAATGGCAAAACGTCTGTGTCCCTCTTTCTTGGGCTCCTTGCACCATATGGAAGCAGAGCCACTAGCTTGTAGATCCCCTGTCAGACTGCTGCTGCATGCTTGCTTCCCAGAAGAATGTGTATAAAACAGAAGCTTTCAAGGTTTTCTTCTTCCTGTGCCCCATGCATCCGTTGGCTTTAAATGACATGGATAAACTTACACGGGCAAAATAAGAGACTGGGTACCTGTGTCATCTGGCAATTATATTCTATCTATATCTATCTATCTATCTATCTATAGACACAAGGAAGGAAGGCTGCCTGCCTGTTGGAGTGCTCTGTTATTCTGAGACTATTGCATTAGTAAAGTACATAGTCAGTAGTAGTGGCTGCTTCTTACTCAATATTGCTGCTAAATATAGCTGTATTAAGTCTTCCAGACTCACCAGTGAGCAAATGTAAGAGCCTTACCTTATAAGTAATTAAAGTTGCTACTCTAAAGCCGCCACTCCACTACTGTCTAAGTCTGGAATTGATGTGCTCGAGGCTTTAATACTAAAACTCAGGCATATCCCCAAAATGAAGCTGTATGATAAACATCAGCATAGGTGCACTTCATCACTGGTGATAACACTGTGACATCAAATATTTCCTTTGTAAAGAACAATACCAATAAGCTAATGCCTGAAAATTATTTGGAAGGGACTGTAGCACTGCAAGATTTTTGCATTAGTTTGATCTTGCACAATGCTGTCCCTCCTTTCCTTCCTGCCCAATACTATTTTAGCAATATTCAAAGTTTTTAAAAGAGGCCAGAAAACAAGAGCCAGGACTTGATTTCCATACTAGTCACAAACGGCAGCTGTAGGGCAAAGACAAAATGTTGTGATCACAATCAGTGCCTTTTTTCCTCTTGAAAAGGCTCTTTCTGTATTCACATAGGGTAAACTCAAAGGAAAAGAACAAAAAAAGGGCATTTTCTCTTCATAGTATTTCTTTGGCACAGATAAGAAGTATTTAAAGTACAGCAGATGTGCTTGTGCTGTACAATGGAAATGGAGTCTTTATAACATCTGTTCAAATATTTCTACTTCAGTATATATATTGCTGTAATTTGACAGTGGCATGCTATCCTCATGGTTTTCTTTCCCAGAACTATGTTAGTTTCAAATATCCAAATGTTTTACAAGATTATTATAAGATGACATAGTATTTCTTGGCTTATTGAAGGCAAAACTAAAAAGGCTTTAAAGAATGAAATCTGTACAATTTTCCTATTTCCCTGGTTTATCTGCTAGCAAATATTAACTGGTGGATTTGTGTACTACCTTCTCAATAGAAGTACTCTGTAACATCATCTCTTCCAGTGAGAAGAAAGCCTAGAATAAATTAGTCTCTCTGCCAAAGAGAAATGAGATTGGTTAGTCAGGGACAATGTGTGCTTATACAATTTATATCACTCCAAACTCAAACTGAAAAACCTAAAATTTCCTAGGTAAGTAAACCTGAAAAAGATCAACAATATAAGTGAAGCAGTGCTTTGCTTTTTTTGTATTTGCCTGGAACCATGTAGAAAGACCTGTAGTATTTGTATCCCCAATCCACATTGATTTCACTCCAGAAAACATACTATTATGTAAAATGAATAAGCATAACAAAACTCCCCAAACCTTTAAAATACATTATTTAAAAACTGTTTTGGCAAAGGTGTGCTTACAAAGCACTGCTATTTTTAGAGACTAAACTACTAAGGAGAGCAAACATAGGTACTTCTATGAACTTCTCTTTCCAGAGGTCTGCTAAGGAGGAAAAGAAGAAGAATGGGTGCATGTGCTTCTAAAAAGTATCTAGAGGTGACAATACTTTTTGATGAGCACAGGGCTCATAGGTTGGCCAGTTTTAGCCCTCATGATGGAGCTTTATCACATAATCATCCCTGGGGACTGTGACGACATGAAGGCTATTGGATATTCTGAATATCCAGTGAGGGCCGTAAGCATGCTAGGAAGGTCTTCTGAGGGCAATACTGCTGGGCTGCACTGAGAACTAGCCCATCCCCATCCCGCAGGGAAGTAAAAGGATCACAGGAAATCCTGAAGTGAACTGTCCCCAGAAATCATCTTTCACACCAGCCCTCTGAGGCGCCCACTAGGTTGCTGGAGGAAATATTCATATGCAGTAGGGAAAGCTGGCCAATATTTTTGTCATCTGTGATGTATAAGTCTAAAATCTAGAAGTGACTGGATTAAAATTATCCACAGCAAACTTGTTATTTACGATGAGTCCCTTTCTTTTTTGTGAGGATGCTTCTCCAACGTAGTTGAGCAAATGGACTACACTTCCCCAGTGAACCTTTTTTTCTCTGTGTTGCTTATGTGTTTTGTTTCATTTAATACAGTCTGTTCAGAAACTATTGTGACCACAAGGTTAATGATATCTTTATGAACTTTTCTCTGTCCTCATCACTGTAGAATCAAGGTGCTTTTAAAATATTAAGAATTTTCACAACAGTGCTGGGAAGTACAGAAGTATCACTGTTGGGATGGACCCAGTAGGATGGGCTTAGAGGCTAGAGCTAAAGATGAAGTGAGACTCCTTTCAGGCATGTCCAGACACAGAACAAGAGACAACAGGCACAAACTGAAGAGCAGGGAATTCCACTTGAACTTGAAAAAAAACAAACTATAAAAGTGATTGAATAATGTAACAGGTTACATTGACTAGAAGTAGAACAAGAGCACAAAAATCAAAATATCAAAAAATGTTAATATGCAATTATTGAATAATGAAATGCAATAATGAAACCCTGCCTTGTCAGAAGCATGTTGTGGCTATAATGGGTATAATAAAAACTTCTGCCAATTGTGCAATATTTTGTCACTTCTCTTTCTCTTTTCAGGAACACTTCCAAGTACAGATAGTTGAGCCTTTAACATCAATGAGGAGGTACTTCCTTGCTGCATTTCTTGGCTGCTCCTAGAAGCCCAGTTTCTTCTGCTTAGTGTCTAAGATATCTTTGTCTCCTGTTACTTTCCTGGCAATAACTTCATTTCTTTATCTGCATCGAATTTTCTCAATAAGATTCTTGTCCACAGTCCTCAAGAAATTTAGATCCTGTAAAAATTTGAAGTCAATGTACTTCTCACCCAGCAATCTCTTTCCAGTCTGATGATCAGCTCTTACCCTCTTTTTGTGCTAGCCTTTCATTTGCTTTTTTTCTTAGCTTTTGTTTATCTATCCTTTCCATCCTTCCACTATGCAAGAAGCATTTGAAAAATAGGCACTTCAAGATAATTTGCTGCTGTTAGGCAGCTGAACATTGCCACTCTCGGGGCAAGGGAGAATCTGAAATGTGGAGTCTTACTTTCATCAGGAAAATCCAAGAACACCAAAGAAAACAGAGCATTTCTTTAAAAATTTGCTGTATGCTGTCCAGCCTCTGTTTAATGCTTTCAGATTTGTGTAACTTCTCTCTAGAACCAATATAACTTCTATGTGAAAAACCCCATACTTCAAACTAGGTAATTATTTGGTTTATGCTCCTGTGGTGTCATTAACATATTTTTAATCCGTACAGGTCTTCCCCTGTTGTTTTTACATGCATGAGGTAGCATCTCACAATTGCTGTTTAACTATGTGGCTGGTGTAGCTGGGTTTCCTGTTACACAACTCAACCCTCTGGTTTTAAACCAACAAATGCCACCTGTCTTTACCAGCCAGGATGCAACCTGCAGTCAAGGCAGTTCCTTTTCCTACTTACCAATTGGTTCACCTTTTTTTCTCAACCAGAATAGATTATTAGAGATGCCTCTGCTTTATTCAGGTCATTCTTGGTGGGAATTATTTGGAAGTATAAGCCTGCAAGCAAATTAATTGTAGGTATATTTTCAAAGTTGTGAAAAGAAGACTATAAACATTACATATAACCTGAGGTGTACTGTGTAATTTATACCATATAAATAAATTATTAAATTTGTCTTTTTTTTTTTCATTTGCCTAATTTCATAATTTGATTTTTATGGGCATGTGTTGGTGCCCCCAGCAGGCTCTGAGAAAAATTAGATCTAGAATCCTGTGAACCAAATGTTGCAGAAAGATTTAACTTGTTTACTGTATTGTGATGAATAGAATAGCTGCATTGAATGTATATGAAGCTGCACAATGAATTACTATGTTAATGTGCTGTCAAGTGCAAATGTGTGCCACGCGTGATCTTTACCTACATAGACCATATCACATTGTACAAGTAAATATAAAGCTCTGAACTCTTTCATTACAGTACTTCTGTGATGCCAACTACAATCCTGTGCTTAGATTAGTGAAGAACACCTATGCAAAAGGGACAGTCTCAGACTTATTGAATGTCCTGGACTTTCACTGCATGTATTTCTGAAATTATTGCTTGCACTAGAATAATTCGTGGATTTGATCTGAATTGCACTCATAGTAGTGTCTTCTTGACTGAAAGAATTTGCAGAAAATAATTAAAAGACTTGTTTCTCTATTCATTGCAGATCACAAGTCATTCTTTCATATAAAGTATAACTAAATTACATGTCTCAATTATATAGGACTAATTCACAAAGCTTTTTAGGAGTGCTTATTTTATGGTATGTGTAATGTTTTACAGGTCTCAGTTTTGCAAACAAGGAATCACTGTGACAGCTAAGGCATTGGAAGCTAGAGAAGGAAGGCTATTGAATTCACCTTTGACCTACATGACAGGAATTTTATTTGCCTGGAATCTAAGTACCATGTTCCTTTTGCCCTTGAAAACCTCAGATTCTAAGGGGAGGTGTAGTACTCACATAAATAGAAGTGTCTACTACTGAGAAGTTGTTTCATGAATTATCACAAAGGAGCTCTGAGAGAGTGCAGTCAAATGATTTTATGCCCCATATCTCATGAATAATAAACATACAGAAATAAATAGAAGAATCCCAACACTGCATCAGAGTCTCAACATTGCATCAGAACCTTGTTTTTTTAAGTGACTATGCATCAATACAAAAACATAACTGAGAAAAAAAATAGATACATTTGATTTCTGGAACTCATTCCTAGCAGAAATGGGGAACAGACCAGGAAAAGTAAATTTCCTATAGTGATCCAGCAATGTTGAAAACAATATCTGTTTGAATTTAGTCTGAAATGCTCCATATTATGAAAATAAGTGTCCTAAGGAGGACCACCTTATACACATTACAAATTTTCTTGCTGAGGTATCATCTGTGAGGACATAGAAACCATGGGGTTATTTAATTGAGTACCTTTCTCCAAGAAATTCACAGGCCTTCCCTGACTTCACATAGTAAAATGATGAAAACTAGGAATTTCATAATAATAAATAATAATAGTCTAATGGTTTCAATAGTATCCATAGCAAATTTAGGGGCAGACCATGAACTAGTGCTCTTCCTGCCCAGTGTATCTATCAGTATCTAGCAGAGAGAGCTGACACCAAGTTGTGAAGATAAAACTTGGCCTGAACAGTCAAAATATGCTCATCTGGCTCTGCAGCTAAGCAAAATCACCTTTTCTTTCAGTCTTTGATGAAAATCTATGGTTGTCCAAATACAGCGAAGCTGGCAGGGAAGGATAAAGGAGTATGAAAGTAGACATATAGACAATAAGAACTTTCATCTGCTTTTGTACTTTGGGTGAAAGAACAAGTGAATAATTACAATCTAATAATTAATTCCATTAGCCATGATAAGTATATTCCAGAGAAAGTGAGACATTTGAGCTGACAATGCAGTGTGGATAAGGCACACTGGAGTTTCCAAGTGCATGCTTTGTGTTATAAATGAGCATTAGTAGGGTCAGGCCCAGAGGCAGCACAGCTGCTTTCAGGCAGTGAGGAGCTGAAATAACCTGTCAGGCTCTTGTGGGTATGTGGAGAGCCAGCCTAGCACTTCACACGTCCCATTCCCATGACTGGGCACAAAGCCAGACCTTCTTCACCATGTCGGTGATTCAGACCCTGCTGATCAGTTTGATTTGGGTCTGTTAAGAAGCACTGATGTGCTTCTGTACTCCCAGAGTAAGGAGTTGTGTGGGTCTAGTGTGGCACCGAGTTCTACTGTCTCCTGAATATTGTAATGAAAAGGGACATAGTGCAGTCTGAGTCCCAGCCTGCCTTGGAGTATTCTTAGGCAACTGCAAAGTACTCCCCTAATATTTATCAATTTGAAATTCCTTATGTTGGCCTGGGTTCTGCATACTAAATTTTATTTTAACAGAGTATGCTGATGTGTCCATAAATCTAAACAATAATAAATTAACATTTATTAAATGCATTAAGGCATTGCATCTTCAAAGAACTATACTTCATCAGCTAATTAATCTTTACAATACTCTTGTGACTAAGTTAGAACTTGTTTATTTATTTCAACAGACTTTCCTGTGAACTAACTGAGGAGTTATCCTGAATTAGTGAGGAGCACAGGAACAAGAAAAAGACAGAACACAGAAAGATGCAGGAAGGAAAGGAAGTCCTTACTTGTTCTGCAACTCTCTTGCTAGGTTATTGTATGCCGGGTTTATTGATTATCATTGAAGAGGATAATCAATATGTTGCTTTACAGGACAGTTTTATTAATACATGCATTGGTTTAAAGTATGTACATCATCACATCTTTTGCAGCCTTCACAGCATAGAAATCCCAAAAGAACTCACATGCAGGTTTCTCTGTCTTTATTCCAGTACAGGCCGATTACTCCTTTGAAGTCCATAGGTGTTGTGTGTGTACAACTGATAACACATTTTGGTTCCTACAACCCTAACCACACTGAATGTGGCTCTGCTGTATTCTAAACATGGATCACAGTTCTGTCAGTCTCGATCTTTCTCCCAAGACTTCTGTGTGATACATGGATTTAAGCTATTGCTTGAGGTAGAATTGATGTGCTCATTCTGGACTTTTTATATTGGCTTCCATATAAGAATACAAAACATGCTTAAAATCAAGTTAAGTGGAATTGTTACTGCAGTTACTTGAAACTCCTTGAAGCTTTTGGTATAATTAGTGGGATAAAGAGTTTTCCACAGTAGCTCTCCTTTGTACCCTATTATTGTGTAAACTTAATAAAAGTTTAAAGTAATAAATAATTTTTTTCAAGTTCTAATAACTATGATCTAGTCTTCTGGTTCAAGTTTTTCACAGCAAGTTTCTGTTTGAAGATAGTATTCTTTTTTCTGGAAAATTTTAGCAAGATCTCATTGGTCATATTGGAGTAAATGTGAAAGAATGAGTATGAGAGAATGAGTACGGGCCAGAAAGAAATAGTCAAAGTACTAAATTCAGCATAATTTGTCTTATGTCCCATAATGCAAACAGCAGTTTGGACCCTACACAATTGAACTCTTTATTCTTATAGGCATGGGATGTCTTGAAGACTGGCTGATTTCATGTTTGCTGTGGCTTAAGGGCTTCTTAAGGGCATGGCTCTGTCACTCCTTTGTAAACTGTGCAAAGTTAAAAGGCCAGTTGATCCTTCACATACCTCATCTGGCAATTCTCCATTTCCCAGCAGCAGTCTCCTTTGAAAGCAGCTGCCATTTTAATTTTTGGCTGCATAATCACATCTCACAAATCAGATTCTAAGAAGTCCCATTAGCCTTCTGTTCAATAAGGAGAAATTAAATCTCAAATATCTTTTCGGTAATTTTTTCATACAAGTGTATATCTTAGAAAAGCAATGAAGAATGGGCACTGTGAGGCAGCAGGAGGAGGTACAGAGTATAAACTAATGAAAAGCGCTTTAGCAATTTCCTTCTAGTATATGTCCTCACAAGTGAATGAGCACTTGACCCCATTAACATAAGGCCACTACTCTAAAATTGTTTCCTAGGCTTGTTATGGTCTGAATTCTTAAGAGTCACAGGATAATATGCATTCTGTTTGACTTGTCATGTGAGCTATATAATGCTTATTTGGTACCTTTCATCTCAAGAGAACATGGACTGTCCTGGGGCCTGGGATTTCTGATTTCAATAGTCAGGAGCTCCTGACTGTGCAGTTTGCAGACTCTTTGGTTGACACAGGCTAATACCTGAACTACTCAAATATTTATTCCTTGCTGTGTAAGTTTCTCTGAGAAGTTCCACTGATGTCTTAATCAGAAAGCTACATGATTGCTCATAATACAAATTCTAGAGTTAATTTCGGCTGTCTTGCTCTAATTGCTCTCTAATTGGGACACTTCGGAATGAAGTACAGATGCAAGACAAGGTTCCTAGCTCACTCTGGGCATGTCTAGCTTACAGAATCCACAAAGTGTTAAAGTCTCATTTAATGGTTACTCCACAAAAAGATATTTATCTCTGACTGGTGTCTGCCCACTGTGAGCCAAAAACTGTGAGCAACATCCTTCTTTTTGCCAACACGCACTGCATTCCTTGGAACCCGAAGTACTGGTAACTACAGAGGGCTGTCGCGGGACAGGGCCGTTGCTCGGGGAAGGGTAGGTTCACGGCACCGAGGTAGGTTTTCAGAAGTGGCATTACTGGAAAGCACTCCAGAGGTCCCTCCGGCGCCCGCTCAGGCCGTTCCTGCCAGCCCCGCCTCCGAGGGCGGCGCCGCTGCGGGGCCCTCACGGCGGCCTGGGCTGCCCTCTGGCGGCCGGGCCGGGGCGCGGCTCTGCGGGCGGGGCGGCTCTGCGGGCCCTGCCGAGTGCCTCCGAGAGCCCGCGAGAGCGCACAGCCACCTTCGGCCCGCAGCCGCGTCCGGCTCCTTCCGGGCCCCACGCCGGCTCGCAGGAAAGGGCATCTACTGCAGCGTAAAGTGGTTGACGGGAGAAAGGGCAGTAAGGGCTGCCTTGAGTGATTGCTCTGGAAGGGAAATAGTAATTACGTGGAATAACATCATGAATGTTTTATAACGGGAGTGCAAAATTAGTGAGTTGTATTGATTCATCTGTAATGTATATACTGTACTATAAATAATTAATCTGATTGAGAATTTAGAGCTTCTTTCAAACTCTTGTTCTATTGGCTCTCAAACACTTGCATATTGTCAAATGAATAGCATTGATTTTTCTCGAGTAGATTGATTGCTTAGATGCAAAAAATTCTCCTTTTTTTCCCCATGGACGATAGCAAAGGAAGAGTTGCAGCTTTGATCTCACTGACTGGCAGCCTCTTCTATTCCTCTGGCATGCACTTTAATTTTCTTTTTTTGAGGCAAAATGAAAGAATTGCCTTTGTAGCATTCTCCTCTGCTATGCCAATTTCTTAGTTGTATCCATTTAGCAAAGGGGATCTTTAGATACGTTTCCTTAGATTTTTCATCATACTGTTCAGTATCCCAATGCTAACAGTTATTTCTTTTAAAGTGCTAAAGAAGCTGTGGCAGCAATGCAAACAACTAAAACACAGATGTGAAATGTGAAGTAGAACATGTATTTAAGAAAATTACTTGGTACAACCAAAGAAATTACAGCGGAAGGCAGAGAAGATAGCCCATGGAGAAGTCTGAAAGGCACTGGCAAGATGATCACCATTTGAATTAATCAGTAGTCCGCACACTGTAGAGCAGAGTGGAGTTATGAGCCTGAAGGAAGGCACAGTTTTACTTTGCTATCACCTACATGTGTAACTCCAAACATCTGCTGAGATGCATATAGCTTCCTACCCTTCTTGCAAGGTACTCAAGGCAGTTTGTGTTGACTGTAAGTGGAAGCTTATGGTCATACACTGATTACTTGGGAAGCTACTGTCTAGAACCTGAAACAATTTATAGAAAATATTTAATGAAGAATTTGCAAAACAGGGGGACCTGCTACTCTGAATTCTTTCCTCTTGCTCATCAGTTTATAAATAATGTATACTTTAGTATAATTAAAAGCCCTGCACTTTGCAGGCCACAGTAGCACAACAGAAGGGTGTGGGTGAACAGAAGGGTGTGGGTGTGTTTCACTGTACACCAGACTCACCTCTCATGCTATGTGTTGGGTTCTTTCCATGGGCCAAATCCTATTCACAGGCTGTACTGCCCAGCTCATTTTTCACCTACAAAAAATGAGAGGCTTTAGCACACAGTTTCATGGGGGAATGACAGGATGGACAGCAGGCTGGAGGAAGGCTCCAGGAAAAATCCTGACATGTGGACTGCACCTTCCATTCACTCACCTACTGTGCGTTTACTGCTGGGGGCGGGGGAGACGGCACAGACACGCGGTGCTTTGCTTTGGAGTGCTGATAAACCACTCCAGAGCTGCTTATTTCGATTGAAACGCTTGTATTGCTCCTCCAGTTAAAACCCAGTCAAGGACTCTGGTGAAGCAAGGGCACGGATTAAGCTGGGTTCAAGTGTGGGCACTGAGGAGCTCACGAAAGCCGGAGGGGCACAACACCTTTTAGAAGGGGAGTGACTTCTTTCCGCCCCCTCCCCGGGCCGCTCCCTGCCGGCTGCGCTGAAGCAGGGTCGGGGTATCTCGGCGGCCCCAGGTCGCAGCCCGGGTGCCAGCGGACGCGTGAGGGCGGCGGGCGGAGGGGCGGCGGGCGGACCCGCTCCGCCGCGGCTGGGCCTGGGCGAGCCCATCGCGCCGTGCGCGCAGGGAGGGAGCGANCTGATCCCGGTCCAACATGGTCGCCGCTCATGCCTCCCATTCTGCGTCCTCCGGCGAGTGGATCGCGTGCCTGGATAAAAGGTATCGGCATCTTCCCAGNCCCGCTGACACCCCCCATCGATCGTGCCTTACATAAGGAGCGTGCAGGTGGGAAGCAAAACGCCTGGGGGAAGCCAGGGCGGCGGGCAAGGATGAGGGCTGGAAATACTCCGGGCAGCGGAGGGGACGGGCAGTCCCCACGGGGATTGCTGCTCCCCGCCGGGAAAATACTGCACGTGGTGGAGGAGGGGGAGCTCTGGGGCGGGAAGAGGGCCTGGGTCTGCCAGCCGGGGACCTGCCATATGGGCCGTGGCAGACCCGCTGCATTCTGCCCTCGTCCGCCCTCCGCCTGCCCTCACGGCGCTCCGGCGCACCGGCCCCTGCCTCCCCTCCCCTCGGCACACCGCCCCCGCCTCCCGCAGCCGCTGCACAGCCCCCGCCCAGCATCGTTGCAGGGCGGGCGGGAGGGAAAGGAAAGTCCCCCTTGTCGCCGCTGCGGCGCCCCGGGGCCCGCAGTTGGCCGCGGGTCAGGTGCAGGCGGACGGCGGCACATCGTGGGTGGGATGCACGGCTGGCTACGTGTGCTCAGAGCTGGTGTGCGCGCTGCCAAAAATACGGGCNAAAAATTCTGGCATGCTTTCTCTCAGGTGCTGCAGCCCAAAGTCTCGCAATGTCGAGTCGCGTGGTGGGTGGTTTGAACGCCCATTGCTGTATTCGTACCTTCGATTCCTGGATTAGTTCAGAAGTCATTTGATGTCTGTGTCACACTGTCACACTGACTGTGTCTCCTGTAGTCTAGGAATATAATTAACAAAAATGTAGACCATAGATATATTTATGCTGCTCAAAACAAAGCTATCGCAGAGAATTCCCTTACGTGGTATATGGCAGTTTGCTGAGCGTTGTGAGCCAGCTTTTGACAGGTGGTACCATTTGGGACTGTGCTGTGGAGAGAATCCTTTGTGCACGTAAAAAGAACCTTCCTCTTCTCATAGTTTCTCCCCTTTCCAGTTAACATCCTAGTCTTGTAGGACTGTACTTCTGATCAGGTTTTCCTTAACAGTCCAAGCAGCAAACCATAAGTTAATGAAACTTTTCGTCTGGACACTCTAGACACCTACCACAGATACCGATCCCCCTCTGTGACATGTAACTTATGAGCAAACTAACCTCTTAGAGGTCAAATAATGTGTATAAATGTTGAAAGCACTCATAAATACAAACAGAACTGTTGATGGTAATCTAGCCATTTAAAAACCAAAGTTAGGCCTATCTGTAAACTGCCATTGAGTGGATGTAAAGGAGAGTATGAGTCGCAGTACTTTTAGGTAGGTGATCCTGTAATTTCTGTTTTCCTAAATGCCATACACTGAGATCTAAATGGTAAACTAAAATTCAGGGCTTAATGAAGTACATAGCCTTAGGGAGTAGATGATGTATTTAGGAAACATATGTGAAGCATTTAATTTAGAAATCTCTCTGTCATTATTTTGTATGAAAATTAATAATGCTGACCCTTTCTGTAACACAAATTTCATTGCCGCTATTAAGGTGCAACTTTTCTTTCACTTTTTGTTATTTGGAGTAAGCTAATAGCATCAATTTGTTGAGTGGAAAGAGTCAGTTGCAAGTGCTCTTAAGAATTATGCCTTACCCTTTCCCAGAAGGCGGTCTGTATGTAGGACAAACCCATACATGAAAGGTTGTAGGTTTTTTCTTGGTCTCTGCTATGCTCTGCTTTGTGATCATAGAAGTACACTTACACATTTTATTCTGTTTTTCCATATAAAAATGTAGATAAAGCATTTTTAATTAATTTACACACTTTTATTTCTAAAGTGTATTTATTTTCTATAGATAATCTTATCAGTGTACTCATTTGAATTATCAATTTCTATGCATTTTAAGACTTTTAAAAATTGTATAGCATTTTCTATCCTAGGTGTCAATTCTCTGAATATGGGATCATTTAATGAGTCAATTCTCTATAGAGTACCATTTGTTTTTACTGAAAAATAAATAGAGTTTTGGGACGTTTTAGTAAATGAATATATTTCCAGAAGAAAGACATTCTGAAACTGGTATGCTTTAGAATGTTACGTGAGCCTCAACAAAGACAATTAAAATAACGTGTAATTTGGATTATCCAATATAATTATGTGAAAAAAAAAAATCTAATTCGAAATGGAAGTAGCAAAATACATAATGGATAGAAATTACGCATTTTGTATATGTTCTTCAGGTTTTTCCCCAAATCATGTGTCAAAGTGGAACTACTAACATATAAAATCAGAGCACATGTGGAAATGAAGAACTGCCAGAATGTTACAGGAGAAATGTTATTTCTGTATGGGGTACCGTGGGCTGGGACTCTCAGTGCTTTGTCCATGCAGCTTCCATGTGTACTTACTGGCCACAAAAGTCGAAGATCTAGACTTAAAATCAAACACATGGGACAATATTTATATATAAAGGCACAAGTGTAAAGGTAAAGAAAATTTCAGAACACTGTGCTCTATCAAGAATATTTTATTTTTGCAGGAGGGAGGATAGGTGAGCATTCTGGCTATACCTGGAGGGTGTAAATAACTTCTCTCTTAAGTAAATCAGTTCTTTTACAATTGAAGTAATATTTGCCTTACCACTGATTTCTTAGGGAGCAGAAGTATCCCTCTAATCTTAGTACATTTCTGTATGTCTGCTGTGCACATAATTAGAAAATGGTCACTGATTTTTGCATGCGTGTACAGTTAACTTAGGAAGAATGTCTTCTCTATTCTCATGTATTCTTTCACACCAAAAGCCATCTAACCAGGAAATTTCCATGGTGACTTATCTTTGATAAATGGTAGAGAAAGTATTTTTTACATAACTGTTATTTCTCTAAACCTGATCACATTTACAAATTCAGTTAATTGTTTTAATTGGATTCAGATGGAAACTTTTAGGGATGTAGATCATGCACAACTGCTTGAGGTCCCAGGATTTCATGCCTGTCTATGGTATCTTGTGTTTTTTTCTGAATTAAATATAACCTTCAGTGCCTTAGCAGACTGGAGGAGCAGATCACAGGGCAACGCATGTAACTTCACTAGTCCGTTGTGCTAAGAATATTATGATCATTGCCTAATGACTTATAAATTATTTAAGTAGGAATGGGCTTTTCAAGGACATATTGTGCATACTGAGCCTTTATAACCTTGTCATCCTTGTTAGTCTTGCATCATGTATGTCTAAAAACCAAAAGAATGCATTCTGGGTAGTATCTCAGACCTGTTCCTCCCACAGATTTGAATGTAAATTCATACTGAAGCTACATAACATAACAGCAACACATTTGAATCAGAATTTGTTTTTTTACTTCAGTGTAACATGTATTTGAGATGCAAGCTTTGTTTGCTTACTAGTAAACGAGGGGATCCGTTTTGAGCATACAAATAGGCTAGAATAAAGAATTGATATTCTGAAAGAATTGTAAAATAAATAGAGAAAATGCTTGTCATCCTCTATAACCTTTAATTATGTCAAAGATAATGGGATATAAATTTATAATCAGGCAATATTATGATGAGAGTTCCTCTACGATGCTATTTTATTGTAAAATATATTTTTGTATGTTTCGTAAAACTTACACTGTCTTCTGTATAAATCTCCCATGGTTTTTATTTGTCACAAATCCATAGGAATGTGACCATTTTCATGTAGTTTGGATCTGAACAGAATCGTGGACATACACTCCAGTTCTGGTTGGCTTGTGTGCTTCGTGTTTTCTCTCTGTATGGTGTGTGACTAAGCTGGTATGTGCTTGGATCCAGTCTGTGTGGGGATATAACAGCAGAAGGCACTGCAGTGGATGTGGAAACTCAGAGACAGAGCTGTATAGACATAGCCCAAGTGCTTTCTAGTGCTCATATGAGGGTGCAATCTTCTGAGAGTGATGAATAACAAATTTAGCTTTCCACATCATGTGCCTCATTTTCTAGTCCAGTGCAAAGGTGCAGTCTTTGATGAATAATAAAAAAGCCCTTTTCCTTTCCATATTTTCTTAGAGAAACCAAAATAATTTTTAAATTTGTAGGTCTGTGCATTTTATCAAATATGTGAATTCAGATTAAATTCTAGTGAGAGCAGAAGTTGTATTTTATACAAATTCAAGCTGTTTTATTCTTGGCTCTCTGGCTTAGGCATTTGCAGTATCGGCTTCCATTTGTTACATGTGATTGCAGTAAGTTGCACACTTGTGCCATGGACAGCTATTAAGAGGAACAGAAAGCGATTACCTCAGCATGAATAAACATTGTCATAGCCCACCAGAGCAAGGCAATATGTGCATATGCTTGTTAGGACATGATATATTCAAATTTAGTTGGTAGTCGTGTCAGGTGGCTGTGCGATTGGTATGCTACATGTGCAACTGTAGGTTTTCCACCAGGTCATACTGGAAACATGTCTAAACTCTCGTTGCCTGAGTTCTTTCTGACATGTTGTTTGTATTTGATCTCTAAAATCCTATACTCTGAACTGATTAAATTTCTTTTATAACAAAACTCCATATTCCAGCAGAGGAATAAAAAAACTACAAACCAGCTAATTGAAATTGTGCCTCCAAAGTCAGGTGTTCACCAGATATTTTTCAAATACAAGTATTTTTCTTATCCTGCAAGGCATTTTCTTTTGTCTACATTTTATGATTTGCTGCATTTAACAAAACTTATAATTCTAATGATACTTCCTTTGTGCTGTGTTTCCTGCACCGTATTTGTTTCTGCTGCTTTATCAATATCTGTGAATGTTTCCTGAACTGACTTTGTCTTTCATCTTTGAATTCATCAGTTGTCAAAATGTTTGCAAATGTAAATCTGTAAAACTTATTTCATTGTTGCTGTAGATTTCAAATTTTCATTAGCCATAACAATGCAGATCCTAAATCAGAGAAGGTGCATTTGGCATGTTGTTATTTGTGATAGTGGTGGCCAGAGTCTGAATTAAGGGATATCATCACTTGTGCATATTGTTCAATTACAAATATCATTTTCAGTGTATCTCAGAGTCTGTCTTTATATTAAAGTGCTTTTAATGTTTATTGTGAAGCTGCAGTGCTAGTTAATGTAATTTCATCTGGATTTAGTTCTGTCAAATGGAATTTTAACTGTTGTGAGCTCCAGTTTATGTATATGAGATTTGGAGGTTTAATTCAATAAGATTTAGTCACATCTTGGTTGCAAAGCATGCATGATATGCAAAAATGCTCATAAATGAAAGAACATAACTGTGCATTTTTATTTCTCTTTAAATATTCTGTCTTTCTACACAGCAAATGAAGGTGAAAAAGACTATTTCCTACTAGAGCTATATTGGTCAGGTGGTGTATTTTTAACTTGAAATAAGTCTTTATGAATATAATTAATAAATATAACTTTTGTCACTCCACTGTCTATACAGATCTAAAAACTGACCTTTTGGAAGGATGCATAATTTGTAGATCAGGGTATGTAAAGAAATGACAGTCACTTGATTGTGCTATTTAATTCTCCAATAATTTTTCAGTGCATTGATCAAACTGAGTTAATTGAGTAACATGATAATGAGGTAGGTAAAAGAGAGTCCCCCATATTTGCTTTCTTTTGGTCCTCACTAAAGAAGACAGAAATGAACTATAACAAATTCTGTCTGACTGCAGCTGGCAGCCAGTCAGTCTACATTGAGCTGGCTGGTCATTCAGTACATGTGTAGATCAGGATTACTTACAGTATTTCTTGTGCCTTATGTAGCAAGACCTGAGAGATTATCACAGCAGGGGTCCTGAGTCTAGGTGACAGTAGTAGTTTATTGAAAAATAAGCATCAGCAATTTTACTTGTGTTGCCTTTTTTTTTTTTTTTTTTTTAAACACCAGAATGATTTGGATGTGTAAGAGTCCTAGGGAACAATGTTTAAATAAAATTTTATTTCCTGTTTGTCAGAGGAAATGAGAGCTGGAATCCCAAAGTCTCTTAAAATTACTATAAAGAGAAAAGAATACTAATTTGATTATTGTTTGAAATAATCATGATGAGGCTTTTCCCATGACAAGGAAAAGAGGATGTGAAATGTGAATGTTGAAAACAGATTTGGTGATACTACTGTAACAAGTGAAAAGTGCCTTTTGGTGAGAGTTAATTACCTTCTGTTGCCCTTACCTGGAAACAACTTCAGATTAAAAGTAGCTTCATTTATATTTAGCATGTAAGTGTCTCACTACAGATCTAAAATGCTTTGCTAGATCACTGGTATTCGTCTCTTAAACTTTCCTTTCTCTAAGAGGAATTAAAAGTCAAAGAGCCTTACAGCATTGCCTGGAGGAGAGAGTTTCAGTATTGTCCTGCTCTCACTAAGGGAAGATGGTATATTGATACTGGTATTTTTCTGCATCCTACAGCATTGTTTTTCTGCATGCCAGGAACGGATAGGAGAAAATACAGGGAGTGTAGAGAAATGATCTGGTTTAAATGGCACTCCTTGGTGCTGTCTCCTTGCTCATGTTTCCCATATTTTCAAGTACTATTAAATTCACTAAATGGTCCTTGGTAGTGGTTACTGGTACTTTCCAGCTCATAGAGTTTGCCTTTGCATCTTTGCATTGATGCTTCAGCTGTAACCCAGCAATGAACTCGTTTTGTTTGTCTGTTCTAGTGTTTCAGCTGTTTTCTACAAACAGTCTCACCAGTAGAAGAAATAGATCCATCTGCTCATCTTTCATGGGCTGTTCATTGCTGTCTGAATTGAAATACTGTTGTTTCAAAAAGTTAAAAAGATTAAGGGAAGGAAATTCAATGCTTTCATTCAGTTGGAGCAGGATTCAGGTTTTTGAACACATTTTATAGAAAAAAGCATTTCAAAATTCTGGAGGCATCTTGGCAAAGAAGGTAAAACCACATATATTCTGGTTTTTCTTTCTCGAGTGTCAAACCCACTATGAGAAAGACCCTAAAAAAAAGGACGTATAGTAACAGAGAAAGTAATAGGTTATAGGTGGATTAACTTTATAAAGGCAAACCAAAAAGCTTCAACTCATTCCTTTCTTCTAGGTTAAAAAGTCTTTCATAACATACTACATAAACATTCAAATACTTAATCTTAGAAGCATCAAAATAGGTTCTTTTATAAAGCTGTATATACTACATGTCAACAGAAATACTTTACCCAGATCGTGTATGTGAAGAATTTTAACAGTTATCCTCTATCTGTATTTGAACTTTGAGCTTGAGTAGTTTGCATTTAAAAATACAAAAAAAAATTATGGAGTGGCTTGGGTTGGAAGGGAATTAAAGATCATCTCATTGCAACCCCTCTTGCCATGGGCAGGGACACCTTCCACTACATCGGGTTGCTTGGGGCTCCAGCCAACCTGGCCTTGAACACTGCTGGGGATGGAGCATATGCAGTCTCTGCGCAACCTGTTCCTGTGCCTCAGCACCCTCAGAATTAAGAATTTATTCTTAATATCTAATTTCAACCTACCCTCTTGGAGTTTAAAACTACTGCCCCTTCACATGTCTTGTCCCTGTCCAGCTTTCTTATAGGTCCTTTTAAGTACTGAAAGACTCTAAAGTCTCCTTGGAGTCTTCTCCAGGCTGAACAACAACAACTCTCTCAGCCTGTGTTCCTAGGAGAGGAGCTCCAGCCCTCTCATCACCTTCATGTCCCTCCTCTGCACTTGCTCCAGCAGGTTTGTGTCCTTACGGTGTTGAGGGTTCCAGAGCTGAATTCAGTGCTCCATATGGGGTCTCATGAGAGCAGAGTAGAAGGGGAAAATTACCTTCCCAGACCTGCTGGCCATGCTGCTTTTGATGCTGCCCAGGATGTGCTTGGCTTTCGGGGCTGTCAGCCCTGCCAGCTCACGTTGAGCTGAACAGCCTTATGAGGATAGACTTCAGGCAGATTCCCTTTATAATCACCTTTTACAGGTAGTCAAGCAGACATTGTCAAGAAAATTGCTTTATCTCTATAAAATATGTTCTTGAAATCTTCACATCCAGATAAGGAGGGGTAAAATAATCTTTTAAAAAAGCCTTATTGACATAATTGAGTAGAAATGTGTAACTAGCATCGATGCTGTCACTTGTATATGTATGCTGCGATGTTTGAAGAAGCAGAAGATAGATGATGTCTTGTGTGAAAACATAACTGCCAGCTAATCACTTACTATGCTCTGAAGAGGCAAATTAGTAACGTAAATAAGAAAGCATTTTGAGGTCAAACAAAGCAGAAAGGCTTATAGGGTAGTGAAAATAAATTACTCTTGCTTTTCATGCCTTCCTAATAATTTATTTGGTAGCCCTGCTTTGCAACTCTTGAAGTGCCCCCCTTGCTTTGGCTACAGTGAAATGAGATGTCAGTACAGTTTGACTTAAAGTTTGTTTTAAATTGGGTGGGGTAGTCTAGGAAGGGGGTGCTTCACTGGGATGGAGTCAGATTTTCTACAACAGGGGTGGCCTTGCCTTAAAATGCTTTTACTCCAGCTCATACATCTACCAAATGAGAGCTGAAGAATCTTAATTGATTTGATAATTCTTCACACTTTTAGATTAACCTGTGGTTCTAATTCCGTACATTCGTCTTGAGATTTCAGGAATAGGTATAGGACAGAAGCTTTAGCAGGAGATCTAGTGGTAGCTGAAGACACTCTGAAATGCGTTTTTTGACTTTGTTTGCTCATGGATATGAGATTGCAACTGCAGCATCAGCAGTGAAGGGACACTTCAGTAGCGTCAGCATCGATCTGACTGAACAGAACAGAAATAAACCTGCACCAGCAGAGGAGGACTAAGCTCAGTGAGACTGAAAAACACTGGTGATCACAGAGAAGTGACATTAGGTACTCTGATAAGGTATGTGGAAAAGTCTTTCCAGAGGCTTTTGGAGCCATATTGGGAGTGTAGGGATATTCTTGGATTGACTTTTGCAGCCTATCTTCCTGTTCTGGGGAATGGTTCCTTTCTGGATTAATACCATTGCCTTTTTTAAGTGTGACTACAGTCAAAATAAAGCTTGACTAATTGTCCATCTGCTGTCAGGAGTACTTTTCTATTAATAGATCAAATCATTAATGTTCTAAGGACTATATTATAACATCAGCTGTTTCAGTATTACTCCAAACTATGCTTTACAACAAACAAGTTTACAGTAAGATAGCTGTGATGAAGAAATAAATTTATGTTGTCCTGTCCTATTTATGTTCCAGGTTAGGCAGCTTGTACTTAGGAAACAGAAAACAAAATCTGGCATCATAAATAGATTAATGTTAAGTTAATGATAATTAATGTTAAGGTAATGATAATTACAAGTTATAATGATGATAATTTTATTAAAAGATGCTTTGTAGAAAATGGTCAAACTTGGCCTGAGTTTTGCAGGCCTGTGGAAAGGCAGTTAATTGATGCCATGGTACATTATTATCAGTAAGTAATACTTGGCTTTTGAAACCAGATTCATTCTATAGATTATAAAAACTTAGTAGAAATAAGTTTGAGTGCTACTAATACCACTGTCACACTGCAGTCTGAAATTTTACACAGGCAAAAATTTCATGTACTCCTAAGGACAAGGGCCACCTCAGCTTGGGACACATGTTGCTAATTCCTTACTCCTAAACATTGAGGACGTTTCCCAGGAGCTCTGAAAAAAGGCATCTTGTCAAACAAGTTGAATCGTAGTTAATTTTTTATTAATAAAAATTCATCATCTTATCCAAACAGCTAAATCTTTAACTGGATGTTTGGATGTTTGTGTGTCTCATTTGAGAGACATGAGTAAGTTGTTATTCTGGGGTGCAGTTAAGATTCCTTGCTGGCTGCTGCTGTCCTTTTTTTTTTTTTTTTTTTGTAAAATGCAGCTGGAAGAGAATGTACCCTTTCTAAGACTGATTAATGATTAAATCCTTCCCTGAAAACCTCTCCCAAATTCTAGCTTTGTTTCCAAATGTACTGGATCAAAATGGGTCCATTCCCAGTAAAAATATATTTGTGGAAATATATTTGCATACTGTAATATTATATCCAGTATGTTTTGAAGAAAGGTCGTTGGAACAAATGGCTTGCAGTAATGAACTACTAAGAAACATCATAAGGAATATCATAATTTTGGGATTACTACTATGTGTGTTACTTAATAGTTTGTTTTCCTTTTCTGGTTTAGAGCATGTCTGTCTTCAGAAACTCACTTCATGTACTCTGAGTGGAGGTAACTGCTGCTGATATAAAGGGCTGTAGCTCAGTTGTCTACTAAAGTAAGCTGCAAGGAACACACAACTTTGACTTTTCCAATATACATGGAGTTTGGTTTCCCACTGATGTTTTAAACTAAAAAGCATGGCTCAGCTATCTGTGAGAATGCTCATCCTTCCATAGTAACTCACCTTACTGGGGCCTTGAAGGAGTTTCATCAGAAGAAAGACGTTTTCCTGCAGTTCGTCTGCCTGGCACAAGGCACTCCTTGCCACATCAGTGGAGGGAGCGCTGACCTCACCTTCTTATGAACTAGATAGAAACCCTGTCCCTTGAGCAACTCTCAGGAAAAAATTCTACACAGCCTATGAATTAAATCCCCCCAAAGTTTGTCCTTTAGACAGGATCAGAAGTGGAAAAGGTTTCTGCATTTATGTTTCAGAAAGGGCACTGGGATGAGACTGTTGATTAACCTGATGCATATTGTTTTCTGATGCTGTTTCCTTTTTCTATGTCTGACTAGAACCACTTAACCACATTAAAACCACTGAACACTAAGATCCTATGGTCAGTTCTGTGAAATGAATTGACTGACTCAAATTGGGCGCTATGAGCAGTGGTAGGAATTAAACACTCTCATATGCAGTTTTGCTAGCAAAAGGGGACTTTCTGAGAACAATCTCACCTTTCTGACTTGTTGGGTGTTGCTGTTATTTTTGAGAGCCCATGAATTAAGGTAGTTAGCGTTTCAAGAGTTTGTGTAGTTTGGGTAGGGATCTTGTATAAGTAGATTTTAAATCTGTTTGCAAGCTGCACCTCCTAATCTACTTAAAAGGATTTTGACAAGAGAGTTAATGCTTATTAATACTTGTCAGCTAGTGCACAGGCAAGAAAAAAAGGAATGGGTGAAAATCTTACTTGAAATATTTCAAAAGAGAGCCATTGTAGTTGATTTCAGTTTGAAGTGGTAAGAGGATGTCACTGTGATGTAGAAGCAACTGCATACACCAGAGAATTATTATTCTCATCTGTAGTTAATAAGGGTAAATTGGAGTATAAATGAGGATAGAGATTTAATCCCTGCTAGACTTAATTTAGTAAGAAAGATGAGATACAGAGATTCAATGCAAGTAGGATCTGGCTTTTTTAACTGATACAAAGCTTTGGATTCCTTAAAGTATTTGATTTCAAAGAGGAATCTTTAAAAAATCTTGTTGGAAGGAGTGCTTATGCTGTGGGTGTGACAATAAGGTGAATAAAGATGCATATTTGTGAACTTAGTCTTCATTGCAGCTGCCTGACTTCTGTTCATTGCAAGCTCATCCACTGGCAGAAAGGACATTTTTGTCAGTCAGATTAACTGGCAGCATTTGAGTGAGTGATAGGTCTAATGATTACTAACAGTTGTCTCTCTTCTTGTTACGCCTTTATACATTAATAGTTTCTGCACCTGAACTACCATAATGTCCTAAAACAATTCTGTTTCTTCCTGTCCTTAGTGATTGGTTTTTCAGTCTGTTACAAAAATTTTTTTCTAATGCTATTAGCTGGTGTTTGGCTTACCTGCTGGTTCATAATGTTTGATAATCACGTTTGAAGTGTGTTACAGAGCTAATTCACTTTAGTTTCATAAATAAGTAGTAATATTCTGAACCTGCTGAACTGCTGGTCTACGTGCTACTTTGTTGTAGAAGGTTCTACAGTTTTATTTTTCTTGATACCTTGTTTTTTTTTCAAAAGGTGTTGCTGTCATAGATTTTATATATTTTAAACATTTTGAATTAAAACTCTTGACTGTTACCAATGAAAAATTAAGATTCTTGCTTGCATGTTTAATTTGTCCAACACTAAGAGACAGAAACTTCATGGAAGAGAATATACTTATTAAAGTTGTCTTTCTTCCTTGCAAGTGAGAGGAGGAAAGTCAGTTTATACTCAGTAAAATGCAGAAGAGAAGCTTGGATATGGGAGTTGCTTTTGGTATCTAATGCTTTCCATTGAGCCAGATAGAGAACATATGTTTTGGGCACTGATTCCACAGACCACCTGTGTGTTTGGACATGTATTTGTTAATGTTCCCTTAGAAACCTAAACCTATATTATCATTCTAAGGTCTTTAGGATAAGGACTGTATCATCATATATACTTCTACAGTGATGCTACATCAGGACTTTGGTGCTAAGTGGGCTTCTGGACACTGCTTGTGTTGAAATGATAAGAATCATGTGTGAGTTGATAAGTGGCAGTTGTTAGGATATCTTTGAAAGGCTTCATTATGTAGTTGTGAAATGCATTTTAATTGGTTGCTATTATAGTGTGATATTTAATGTAAACATTTGTAAGTTCTGTGCATGCACGTGGGGATGTTTCTCTGATAAAGTCCTTGAGAATGTTATCTTTTGTTTTCTTGCAGGCCTTTGGAACGTTCTAGTGAAGATATAGATATAATATTCACACGACTGAAAGAAGTGAAAGCTTTTGAGAAATTTCATCCAAACCTTCTCCAGCAGATATGTCTCTGTGGATATTATGAAAATCTGGAAAAAGGAATCACATGTAAGACAGTTTAATATGATTATCTGTTTAATGTAGATAAAATTGGGGGTTAGGCTGTGATTGTCTTTAAGAGATCAATGAGAGCAGAATCCGTGGAATGTTTACAGTCACAGTCCCGGTGCAAAACAGAACTAAAGTGCTGCTTGCTCTACAAATGCAGTGTGTAGTGAATCTCTGGTAACAAGGCATACAGTTGGATGTAAGACTCTGCCACTGTTCTGTTGGAAGATGACAAGCCAGTTGTTGGACTTAAGCCTCATTCTTCCCCTGTAAATGTATTATTGATTGCTTTTGCCAGTGCTTTGTGCTGTCGGGGGCAAAGGTATCAGCAAGGCACATCACTGATAGCGTGTGGTTTCCAGGCTCCTTGGCTTGCACAGACCAGACCTGCAGAGCTGCAGACTGCTGCAGGGTGCAACAGCTCCGTGCCTGCTCTGGCAGCCCATGGGCCGGATGTAGGTGGACGCCTGTGCTCGGTCTGTCAAGCTGAGATGGAAATAAGTGGTAGTCCTGTGAGGGGAATGCGTAACAGGGGAATAATTGATGAAAACCTGTGGTATTAGTAAAGTCTCAGAATTACCTCAGGTAAATCTGGCATGCAGCACTGGGGTTTGCTTAGAGTAACAGGGATTTTGATGCTCTGTAATCACACAGTTGGAATGCCTGGACATCAGTCTTGCAGTTGCTGTTCAGCCAGAACTCTTACTGAATTCAGTGATAGCTGTGTCTGCATTGGAAGATTATGAATTTTAAAGGGACATTGTTCAGAAAACCTTTTTCCTTGTTTGTTTTGTTTCTTTGGTTGATTAATTAACTAAGAGAACAGTAGAACAGAAGCAAGCTGGGGAGAAGAGAGAAGCAGTTTTGTGTGCCTTCATTGTTTCCATAGTATACTGATAAGTTTACTAAAATATGTGCTTTGCAGTGTCATTGGAAATATTACTGTAATAGTAAATAAGTAATCTCATATGGCAAATTGTATAGTGCCAGCAGTGACTGCACAAGTGCGGTAATATGTGGGAAAATGTTTGTTACTGTTGCTAAACTTAAAGTGATAGCTCTGATTTACAAGATTTTATCTTTCCAGTATTCCGTCAGGGTGATATTGGGACGAATTGGTATGCTGTCCTGACAGGATCACTGGATGTGAAGGTGTCTGATACAAGCAACCACCAGGTAAAATAGATTTTTCATTTAAACCATCCAGTCAGTAGTACAAAGAAAGAATATCACGGTGAGGTAGATGACACATTCTATACAGATGTTTTGTCATATCACAAGGATGTATATGTTTCTCTGAGTCTCTGAGTCTCAGTCATCCTTAGTCTAAGAAAAGCAAATCATGCCATTGACTTCAAGAAACTGAAATTTAATGCTCTGGAAATGGTCTACATTTTAATGTGAAACAAAATACCTCTGTCTTTTCTAAAAGTGCTATTGAAGTTTTGCTAAAGATCTCAGAGTTGGTAATTCATTCCCTAGAAATATTTTAATTCTGTTCTTGTTGGGAAAGTTCAAACCCACTAACAGTGCAGTCTAATAACAGCATAATGCGGTCCCCACTGCAGAAAGGGGGAAGTGTTGTAATAATAGCAAACTATTGGAACTGTGGCCGTGTTGGACAAGAAGGCTATAGGTAATACCTATTCAGTGTTAAGAAATAGAACAAAAGCAAAATTCTCCCCAAATTTCAAGTTGTATCTCAGTACCTTGGTGCTCCTGGATTTATAAATTTTAGAGTAAATAAAAATCCAGAAGGATGAGATACTTCTCCTGGACTCTGCCATTCATGTTGTCTAAAGTTGTGCTGACAAGTCACGCCCTTGCTGCTTGAACTTAGTCTTCTGAGAAAGCATCCTGTCCATTCCCAGCTCCCATGTTTGAGATCTGTGATTGTCCCATGCTGTAGCTCAGCATGGGGTTGTACCTCTGATACGGGACTCGTTGTGCCTTCACATGAATGGTATAGCTACCCAGGACCTGACAGAGACCACTACCCATTTTCCCCACCTGGATTGAATGGAGTGGTGATTGAATTGGGGATGGTGGTGGTGTATTCTTTGCCCAAAGTTTGGCTGATTAAGTTTTTTGCTCATAGCAGAAATTGGTTTTTTTTCACTTTGTTGAGCATCGCATCACCAATGAAATTGGGTTAGAATGCAAGTCAAGGCAGTGTGTGAGTATTGGGTCTTTCTACTTCCTGCAGTAGAATGATAGATGCAAAAGGAACTTCTTTCATATCATTATTTTTAGCAACCTCTTCACTGTACTAAGTAGAGATTGATTGAGAGTATAATTAGCTTAATTTGAGCAATTCTTGGCATGGCCTGGCTGTCGTTGGTATTGTCACAATTTGGAACAGTACTGGGCTCTTATGAGACCCTTTTCTGTGCAGGTCTAAAGCAATCGGGATTTTCCGGTGTTTGCCAAAAGATGGCACTAAACTGTTGTGAAGAATCAATGCTCTTTACTGAAAGAGCATTCAGAAAAGAATGCATCTGCACAATCTGGATGTTAAATTAAGAATCTCTTTGGAGTGTTGATTTGTTCCGTTGGATGGAGTGTGGAACGCTTCAGTTTTTTAATGACTATAATGTAAATATTTTTTCCTGCTTGTTCAGGTTAACTTCATTTTCCTGCCAGTAGGAAGCTATTGAACTACAATTCATGTAATTCTAGTTCTAGAAATTGTATTCTGCAGTTATTTCTTACCTCACGTTTCCTTCTGACACGAACAACAACCTGATTTTTACCACTGCCTAGTTGCCATAGAATACAGCCTCACTTCCAAATGGATGGCAGCCCATGCCTTTACCATTCCTGTCTGGATAATTTTGATGTTTGGGGACTCCTCAATATTGGTTGAATCCAACATTTTCTCTGGTTTTGCTCCAGCTTGGAGTTTATACCATGTCCCTCCTTGTCCATTCTTGGCCTCCTGCTCATTCTCTTGCCTGTAGCTCCTGGATGTGGTTCCAGTTTTGTCTGTACTATCTTGTTGGCATGGTACTGGTCATTCTTGAGGTACTGCTAGCACTCCCTGCCTGCTGTGCTTACTACAAATCCAGATGATGGAGGAAATACGGTGTTGTATTGCTGTCGGAGCAGCCCTGGCACACTCGGTTGGCAGCATTGTGCTCTCAGCTGGGAATGGATGACCAGTGCTTAAGATGTAGGGAAGTGCTTGTAATGGATCACATTTTCCTGTCACACCACCCAGCAGCAAAAGGTTCCTTTGAAAAGTCGTAATAATGACTAATCCCTCTGCTGTTAATATTATACCATAAATGGCATTAATGCTAATGAGAAACTTCCAGCTGAGCAGAAGAGATACAGATGAGTTTAGAGATAAACCTGAGTTTAGAAGTTTGTAGACTCGTGTAAAGGTACAGGATTATTCCATCTTTCCTAGTAAGAGAGAAGCTAACTTTGTATTTAGGTTCATATTAGTTAAAATGTCTTTAGACATGACTGATTAATCATGACACTGTTAATCATTCAGATAAACAAAAGGTAGTATTAGATGACCTCCTGAATTTTCTTGCAGCTTGAATTATCCTATGATTATATGCTGATGCCTACAGTGTTAATGTAAATATGGAAAATAAATTCTTTTGATAAAAATATACAAGTCCCACTTTTGCTAGGTGTTTATCTGTCTGCTTGGGGAACCTAAATTTCATCAAGCCTAGAAATTAATGCATTGTATAACTCTGTGTTAGCTACCGTGTGCTAACTCTGTGTGGAGTCACCTTTGGTGTTTGGTAGCTTTCTCCCATTAGAAGTGCAGTAAATTACACAAGTTGTGCACTTGGTCCCTACTAAAAATGGCTTAATAGCCTTTGTTCCTACAGAGGTATGTAGGAACATATCTTACACTAGAAATTATATCTTAATGTACTAATGGATCAAGACTTCAGTGTAGCTAGTGAGGTATTAAATCACGCATATTCTTGCTGCACATCAGCTTACTAATGTAGATGCCTGTGATTTCTCTCAGAAAATATTATTAATTCTGATTAGGACCAAGTTGAGAATTCATATAAACAGCAATATTGATAATAGCTATTATTTTATATTATGATAACAGGAACTATTACATCTGTTGATTTAAGTGCTTTTAATAGAGACAGACACAGATATTTAGGACCTCATGAGGCCTTGCTTTCACTGGTTTGGAAAAACCTTTTCTGCTTGCAAAGGTGTGTTCTGTCACGAGAGGGCAGTGTTAGAACACATAGCAAACCCGAGTGCAGGCAGTGCTCGGTACTGAAATGGATACTTGGAAAATCGTATTCGACTATTTACCATAAGCACCTGTTAAAAAGAGTTTGGGCAGAGAAAATTTCGCTGTTACTGTTAGTTTTGTTCCACTGAGCTGGTAAAATCTGCTGGTAATTGCATTTACCAGTAGAATGGCTACAGAGATTTGACAGGATTACTCATTCAGTACATCCTGAGTCAAGTCTGCTTTCTATGCAAACTGTGGATTTTTCTGGGTATTCAACAATCATGAAGAGACTGAAGAGGACTTTTTCTAAGGTGAAAACGTCCCACTGTGAATTCCAGAGGTAACTGTAATGAACTGTTTTGGTCTGTTTGTAACAAATACCTTGATAAATATTGTACTTTAAAAGTCACAGGAAGACATAGTTTAAGTTACCATCAAAATAAACAGAAAATGCAGCCTCTGTAGAATATATCAGAAAGAGGTCTTTACCCTCAATTATGATCAGATTCTGAATTTCATTTTTATTTGGCACTGTTGCCTACTCAATGCTGAGATATCTAGTAATAGAAGTTCCTCTTAGAGATATTCCTGGTTTGTTGTCTTAAAAACACTACTGACTGCCTTGTGTATGTTTCATTTTTGAACTCTGTTTTGAAGATGAACAGTCTAAGGATGACTGTTGGCAATGTCTCAGAATAAAGCTGGGAATAAATGCATTATGACAAAAGCATCAGTGTTACATTGTCAGATTCTGCCACACTGTGATTTTCTGAATTAGATTCAGAGCCTTTTACTCCAGAGATTTTTCTGATAAGCTATGTAGGAATGAAGAGAAGAAAGACAAAGACCAAATAGCAATTTGGTCTGCAGTTTTGCTGTATTTTGCCAGCTGAATCATAGTGTATGCTGTGGCCTATGTGTTTTGGTTGAGTTTTTTTAAGCAGGTCAGTTTTAAAAACAGACCAAACTGAACATAGGGCATTGGCTTAACAAACAATTAGCTTTTTTTAGAAAAGCTTTAAAGGAGGAATTGCAAGTGCTTGGATGGTACAGCAGTGTCAGCTGTAAGAAGATGCAGAGGGCTGGGGATGAAAAGCCAAATAAGTTAGTGGGGTTGCTGAGAAGAATAACTGTAAAGAAAGAGGTTCAGATGTTCATGTAAGAAATGGAAGAATTTCACAGCTCTTTGAAACTGAGGACAAAGGAGGTATGTGGTAAGATGAAGTGGCATCAAGGAAAGGCATTTAAACAGGGCGGTCCTTACAATAGTGCTTTCAGCATGTAAATGCCATTATGTATTTTGGAGATAACCTATGTGAAGTTGTGACATAGGTTTGTACTGTTGTTAGTGGTGTAAATATGTCTAAGCTAGCTTTCAGTTTTTTAGTTTGAGCATGAGAACTGCTGTGCCCATTGTAACAGAGATTGGCTGAACTAATGTACTAAGCTGAGAAGCTGAGTGTGTTGGCTTATGCTGAGCTCCTCAGTGTTGTGGTTGTGCTAATTTTGGTTTTGAGCTTAGCTTATTGGAAGCTAATAGAGAAAAATAATTTCACTTCTCTCTGCCAGGTGACATAGGAAAAAGTCCAAGACATTGCAGATAGCTTTTAGAAGATCAGATAGCAAGGTATGGAAATAATGAATGTGGCATTATAGTACAGTTAATCTGAACCATATATATTTTAATTAGGTACTAGAAGAGAAGCTGCTGATAGCTTTTGTAGAAGCATAATGCATCCTTTGAGCAAATCACTTTGTCTTGTGTAAAGAGCGTGGCCTAACATACGTTTGCAAACTGCAATTTTAATGTGTTTGGAAGGTATTTCTGTGTTATTGTTAAAAACAGTGTGATGAGAATTTCTTGTCTGAATGGCTGATACACTCAAGTGAAGGTAATGGAACAGAAAAATCACTTCATAGATGGTTTATTTTCATGTATATCCTTAGTTTCTCCATTATAAAAGGAAATTTTTTCTGAGGACAAACTGAAGTGTGTCAAAGTACTAATAAGCAAACTTTTCAAAATGCCAACTTCTGCAAATCTCCAGTTGAACATAGAGATAGTACAGTTCTAGAGGTGAGATAAAGATGCAAGGTGTGGGAAAATGATGAAATTAAAAACAATATATCTACGTCGGCTCCCTTATAAATGCAAAATGTTGAACAAACTAAAATTTCAAAGAAATGTCCTCAATTCCTTTGAGCCTAGCACTAGCAATGTTTTACCCCATTTTCTTCATTTCTCTTTCTGACACCATGATTTTATTTACACACAGTACAAAAATTGTGTTTGCCAGGTTGAGAAACAGAAGGGGTCACAAGTCAGGGAGGAAGTTACGGGATGATCCTTGTGATGGTGGGAGAGGGAATAAAGCAGAGCGTTGTTTCTGATTCTCATCCATTCCATAAAATGGTCTTACAAATTCAGTAATGTTTTAGATTGATGGGGGGGTCAGGGAAAGGTTTAAGAATGTTTTCCCTGCATGTGTCTCACGTGGCAGTAAGAGTCAGTGAAATTGAACACACAAACAGCCTCTGATTTGGACACTGCTGTTTTATAGTGTGTACAGAGGGCAGGTAGCAACAGAAGCAATCTCATCTTTCTAAGTCTCTAATACTGCCTTTTAAATAGCTGTGTGAATGTTAGCTGGTTACCAGCCACTAGAACCCCCTGCTGCTTCTGGGATTGCAGAGGGGAACAGCAAACTGAGTTTGAGCTGCCAGCAATCCTCCTGAAGCCTCCACTGAACAGCAGGAGATTCTTGAATATAAGGTTAACAGGCATAATAGGAAACACACCTGATTCCCTCGGAGGCTGGAGATGTATAAACAAGGGGTAGCGAGAAAATGGGGCTCTGAAGCCTCAAAGAAGATGTATAGGCCTGCACCCCAGCTGGCTGTGAAACTGCATCTCTATGGACAATAGGGATGGCTGGGGAAAAAAATCTGAAAGAACTTGATGGAAGCCTGGACTTCCCTTTAATGAATGTAGGTAGGACCATTCCAGCCTCTTGACCTAACACTCAACAGTATTAATTTATTAATTCTTCAGAAGTTATCTTATAATGTCATTTCTTAACCAACACTGGTCCTTTCTTCTTCTCATGTTTGTTCTGTCATTAAAGATTATGCTTTAGGGTTGTAAACAGAGAAGGTGAAATGTTTAAAATGATTTTATTTTTTGAAGGGAGTGGAGAGACTGAGAAAGAAGTTAGAAGATGAAAACAATGTTTATGATTCACCTACAGGAAAAGTTTCTTTTATGCCAGGCTGTTTGGTTGTCCTGCCCTGAACAGAGCTCTTTTATCTGAACTTTCTGAATAGGATTGAGACTAATGTATTAGATATCTGAGATCAAATTTTGTGTAAGCAGTAGGCACATTTTCTGTATAGCTCCTTTGAATGCAGTTGTAAGTATTGTAACATGCATAGAGTGTTTCAGCTCTGAAATGTAAGCTTGGGAAGGCAGATTTCAGTGTATAACCTGTATTATAGTTTGTAGAGACTTCTATTTAGGTGCTCAAGTGCTCATTCTCAAATACTCTTTCTTTTAAACAAAACCTATTTTCTATTTTCCTATTTTCTTCTGTTGAAAATTCTGACAGTTGGTAAATTTTTCCTAGATCTTCACTGAGACAATTGATTTTGTTTTCCTGAACACACAATTTTATATGGTTACTTCTGTGTAAGAGCAATTTGCTATGGTTCAGAGAATTGGACTATTATGGGCTTTTGTCTTTGTATTGCACTTAAAAAGCTAGTAACTTGATTTTAATAACATTTACTTATTATGACTTATTAGATGCATGAAAGGAAAGCAGTGCAATTGTAAAACCAGAAAATGATGCTAATAGGCTCATGCATCTCTTCTGGATTATCAGCCACAAGGATAACAAAAGTTTCTGCTTTGATTTTTGTAGACGTTGCATGAATCCTACATTTTATAATTTCCCATGTTTTATCAAGTTAATATGTGTTTTTATATGTTTATGTGTAATTGTCTGTGTGCATACATGATTTCCTTTGTTAAGTGCAGTTTGTATGATTTTAAATTTTTTATGTTCTTCCTAATTTTTTGAATTACTTAACAGACAGTCAGATAAGGCTCATCTTAGAAAATGTGAGTGTTCAGCTTCAAGCCTGTGATCAGAAACAAAACAGCTTGTAAGCTGAAAATAGAATATATATCTAAAGATCTTGATTCATCAAGTTTAATGGCTAGTAGTCTTAATTTTTTGTTTGCAATAGCTCATAATATTTATTGGAACTACTACAGAGGAGTTTATGGCTGAGGGAGATTCATTTAGACATCATTTAGAGTGGCATGTGCTCATATAGACTCCTTTGAGGTGGACTTTGCTGCTTTTTTGGGACCCTTCTTAATGCTCTGTACATAGATACAACTTTTAGGTTGTTTGAACTTTAACAGTTTTCTTGAAATCCCTGATTTATGTGAAAATAATTTTTTTTTTTGTTTGGTAGTTAATTGGCAAACATCTATTAACAATTGAAAGATTTGCTAGCATTTTCAATAGAAGGGCCAAAAGTTAGTTCAGCTGTAAAGGTGCACTGCTTGTACAACAGAGAAATGCATTGTAAATACAAGAGGATATTATAATTGAAAGTTATGTTTACTGAGAAAACATACCAGGCAAATTTTCTTTCTGATGAGGGTAGGCTGTGTAGGACAGAAATTTATATACCGAGATTGCATTTCTGATTCTAGTTACCTTCTCATCATGAGATTTCTAAAGATCTCATCATCAGAGCAGTGCTTAGAGATGGATGAACAGAGATCATAGTTTTTTCTAAAGGTGAGAGTGATTCTTGTGTTCTCAGCTTTGCAGATAGAAATATGTAATTCAACTGATGGTCACAGAAACAGAAGTCCTACTTGTTCCCACATGAAAGCTTCCTGTGTTGTTAATCAGCATATTGATTTCTTTTCTTCTTGTTGTTGACAAATTAATTTTCTTTTTAAATAGTTTGCTGAAGAATCTTAAGGCAATGCTGTTAGAAAATATGATGCAAAGACTCTCAAAACATCCTGAAATCTTTAATGTGTCCTTTTTTTGATTCAAAGGATGCTGTGACAATATGCACTCTTGGAATAGGAACTGCTTTTGGAGAGTCCATTCTGGATAACACCCCTCGCCATGCCACCATCGTTACCAGGGAATATAGTGAGCTCCTTCGAATTGAGCAGAAGGACTTCAAAGCACTTTGGGAGGTAAGTTCAGATTTACTTGCAGTTAATGCAGAAAAAATTACTTAACCTTTAAAGTATTTTATACCATGAGATATACGCATAACTTTTTAAAATTAGTTCAGAATAAAAGGAAAGTTTTTACGTCTCTGTAGTGCTTCATATTATATACGATTACATACTCCTGTATTTCTTTCTTGTGGGCCTCTTGTAATGAAATACTTAGGTGAAATTTCTGGTAGAATTTATTTGTATACTGCAGGTGTTGCTCTCTTAGCCTTAAACTTGCTTTTATTGCCAGCATTTATGAGGAGAGTCTGTTCTTATTATACTCTGATATTTTAAATTATTCTCCTTTACTCCTGTCTCATCACCAGCTGTAAGGGGTTTAGAATTTGCAGATGGATCAAGATCACTTAAAAATTAACTTATTGATTACTTGTGGTGGAGAACATACTGCTGAGGTTCTTCATTTTGTAATCTGTGTATTTTGGTATCCACGCAGAGAAGACTTAACATGATGCTGCGGAAAGTTACTGAGCTTGAATCTGTTTTCATTTTTGCAAGCATTACAATTGGTTTGAAAAGTGTTGTGGGAATTGGAAGGCATCTTGTTGGCCTGGCCTACACCGTTGCCAATTTGCATTGCCAGCTTGCTTGAAATGGTGACTGTACAAGTGTAGGTGTTGGGTAGAGCTGCCAGATGGTGTGACAGTGTCCTAAATTTGCAGGTCTAGGGACACTAACTGCATTTAAGAATTCTGACATTTAAGTTCAGCTTCTAAGTGCTGACAGATGGATTTTTTTTTGCTTTCTCTTTTCCTGAGAAAGAGCAGTATTGTACTCCAAATAATTGTCCTAAAGCAGTTCTAAAGTCAGAAAAAAAGTCAACTCCAGAGCTGATGGAGGAAACAGCACTTTCATCACTTACCTACAAACATGTTACCTTAAGCATAGTTAATGGAGCAGTGTGACCAAGGCATGAAAGACCACTGTGTGAATGAAAGATGCTTGCCATTGAATGCCCTGAGAATACCACGTATCATTCTTTGAATTGCATAGCCATGATTTGTACTGGTTTTTGGCAAGTTCTATAGCTAAAATAAAATGCTACTAAAGTTTTGCAGAAAATTTGAAGGATTTGACAAGGCAATATTTCTTTTGCAGTTCACAGGTTTTTTTTTCTCTACAGCAGCTGCATTGTAGTTTTAGGCCTTGGCATTAAAAGATTAAATATGCCAGTGGTATCTTCTGTTTTAATATATGCATCACTTGCCAGTAGCCAGAAATTTGATAATGTAGATAGTGCTTTACAAGATAATGATGAGGGGAATAAATCCAATTGTAGGTTTGTCTGGTAACATTTTTTTTTTAAAATAATTTTTGATTGGGATAAGCACAGTCATTTCTCCCATGCATATGAATTTCCTGCTAAGCATTCACAGATTGTTGCTCTCTTGTCAGGATTATTGGGGGTGTGGAGGTTCCCTTTTTAAAAGTTTTGAACCATATAACATATTCAAAGTTGTTTTAAAACAAAAGATTCAACAGCATTTGTTCTTTAATTACTAATTTAGCTTTGTTTCTAGCACTTTTGATGATTTTGCTGAGTGTTTTGATGATAGATGCTTTTGGGGAAGGTCATATGTGTTAGAAGTACTGGAGTGATCATAGGCAGCTTTAGCACACATCTTGTGTGTTGCAGTTTCTATGAAATTGGGCTGTAGAACAGGTCACAAATGCTGCAGGTGTCAGTCACAGACCACAGTTTAGATTTGTGGTGCTTCTTTGCCTTTTGTGCCCTTATACAGTGAACTTCTGGTATATTTTGGTGTGCTTTCTTTCAAGGAGGCTACCCTGTGCTCTCAGTGAGTGGAAAATTGTTCCATGAAATATAGCTTTGCTGGTTGGTCTCAGATATAATAAAGTTGTTCATTTTTTTCAAGGTAATATTTCTTTCCTTGCAATTTGCTAATCCTAGAGTCTGCACAAACTGCAGCTAATGTGTGATAAACAGAGAATGTTTGAAATAGACAGAAAATTATGTAAGAAAATGTTGCCAAAATATACTAGCAGTAGCAGCAGTAGTCTATTATTACTAATATTATTGTTACCTGAAGAAAAGTAAATATTTTTCTAAAGGGAGACTTTTTTATCTTTCGGATGCTGCATTGTTCTTTCTGCCTTATCCTAAGATTCTTGTATCTTTGCTGTGACAAAGTCACAAAGATACTGGGGAAACTGTCACTGTTACGTGCCATTCAGATTTTAATTGTGTTTAATGAAGACCCACACAAAGTCAAGAGTGGATCACAGATATTTAATATATATGGTACCATGGAAAAATGGGGAAAGGCAACAATGTCAGTTCATTACAGTCCAGGTATTGTAAAAGCTAAAATCTACTGTGTGCAAATTTCAACTCTCCACATAATGAGAATTTAATTCATGAAAGAAATCATTTATTCAGAAAAAAATGTTGAATAATTCCAAAATGAGGTAATACTGTAGTGTAAGAACAACGTAAATAAATTGTAGGGTTAGAATTCTTAAAATAGTTACTTATTTTATGTATGTAGGATTTTTATGATTAATAAGAGAAGTGCAAAAATATGTTTATATATTATTTTTTCATTTGTTTGTTTTTCCCCAGGAAATTAATTTTTGGGGAAATTTACTTTATTTCCTTGTTTTGAGGGAAAGAGCAAGTCAAAACTCCGTTAACCAAATAAAGATTTCTGGCCTACAGAGCAAAGAAATCCAATACTGCAATTTAAAATATTTTTTCCTTATTTTTAGATTGTGAATGTAATCTTGGAAAATGAACCAACAGAAATTAATTCAATATTGGCTTTAATTTACTGTGCAACTAATCTGAAATGCTAGGACTAAAAGCTATGAACTCTCTTAACAGTAAAATTTTGTTAATACTGAAACCTACTGATGAAGTTCACATGTGCAACAAATATTTTTATACCTCAAGTCTGTGCAGTTCTTTGAAAGAAAAATGTAAATCAATTTATGCTGTATATGAAACTTTCACTATATATCCTGGAACTAGATTTTGAGAGAGAGAAAGATTCTCTATTTTAATTATTTCTAAGTTTAGAAAGAATTTTCAGAATCTCTGAAACTTCATATTGTGAATTTGCAGACTTTTCTAAGTTTTGTTTAAATTGAAAAGTAACTTATCTTGTATTAGCTGTATTACTCTAAGAAGCAATTGTATTGGTAGAATGATTCCCAGATTAGATACATTTTATTGATGTATTTAATGCACAAAGGTATTAATTACGGACTTCTTTCTTTTTTTTGTCAGTATTCATCTGTCTGCTTTATAAATTTAAATATTCTTGGAGAAAAAGATAGGATATTCTTTATCAAAAATGCATAAGATGCCTTCTGTAATACATGCAGCCCCATATTCAGTCACCCCTTTAAGTACAGAAAAATTTTCTATGACCTTCATTTCTACCAGTCAGGGAATTCTGGTCAAAACAAATGGCACTGTCCTGATGACAACAATTACCAGTTAAAATGGGCCAGTCTTTTCTCTAATGACTCTGTCTGTTGAAGTAGCATCCTGTTGGGGAACATGTGTTCATCTTCTGTGCTTACTGATCCTGGGACACTCGTTGTCTATCAGAGCTGTTACAGCGGATTAAGGATGGTGAAATCTCACATTGGATTCTCATACAGCCGAACACTGTTCCCTGACGAAGGACAAGCAGGTTGTGGGAATCACTCGTGATGTTCTTTTGTGCACTGATTGTCCCTGGCTTTTGTGTCTGACTAGCACCAACAAACATGAAAAAGTAACTCATTACTGTAATAACACTGTAGACTTCCAAGGTACTCTATGAATCTGTAGGAAAAAATACTATTTATGTAGATAAGAGGTTGCTTTCCTTCCTTAGCATGTATAAGTGTGATGATGGTGCTCGTTACCTTGCCTAAAAAAACTGTTTCAAAGCACAAAGGAGAATACATCCAAAAATAAACATGAAAGCAAAAGGCTACGCATGAGGAGCTCTGTTCACCCACATCCTGTTGGGTCACTACCCTGCTCCACCCCTAATAACTGCATTCTTTTAAACAGAGTAGGAGGGAAATGAATGCATTTGAGCAGTGTGATCATTACAGATGTTCTCCGTAGTTCATCCTCAAGCTTTGTCCTTGCATGCAGTTGCAAACTGACTCAAACACAGAAAGGAAGGGAGGGAATCTGCTGAGAGGTGACTTATTTTTAGAGGTCTTTCCTACCACAGTGTGTTACTCAGCCTTCCTTGGATAACACACAAATAACCAATTTCCTTTTGTGTGGAATAAGATTGTGTTAGAAGTTACTGAAGATGCCTTGAGAAACACTTGAGTAAATGAAGAACAGCTATTACTTCGGTATGCAGAAGCTTTGGAGAGAGGGAGCCCTGTAAGGTCAGAATGATTTTGGTTTTTTTAAGTTCAGATTCAGGAGCACTTACACATCTTGTAAACTGATAAACTGTAGTGTAACTTGCTTCCTGCTTTTGCCCATCTGGCGTTAATTCAGTAGCCCTCAGCAGACTGAACTGCTCTGTAATGATAGCTTTGGAAGAAGCAGCTTTCTTACTGCCTCTCTTTGCTGAGCACTGTGAGCACTAGGCTTTATTGAGCTTGTTTAAAACCAGATCTGTCGGAATAGAAGTAGTTTTACACACAGTTTCATTGGAATGCCCTGTAGGAAGTACATGTATGAAAGGGTGTGCTGTAGCACTGTTCTGTGGGGTTTCTGAATAAGGCTTAAATTCATCAGAATTGGGACTACAGCTCTCTGTGTATTTGTATGGAATACCACTTCGTCACTTTAAGGTATATCTAATCACACCTCTCATATCAAGGTATAATATCATTTTATGCCTCATTTTATACCCTGGAATTATGGCAGTAGGAATTACGAAGTCACTGTAAAAATACATTAATGAAAATAAACATGGAAGGATTTTAATTTGTTTTTATCTATTTGATCTTACTGTAAGTGCATTATTTATCAAAGGATGTTACTGCATCTCGTGTGGTGTTTTGCAGTGTCATGCAGTAGGCAGTGTTTCAGAGAGGCAGCCTTTTCCTTGTCTTAGGCTGTTGGAAAATACATGTTGTATTGTTACTTGAGAATGTTCTTGCTTCTTTCTCTAGCAGACTCCTGAACACTTTAACATGTGTAAGGAGTGTTAGGAATCTCAGGTAAATGTCAGTACTTTCTAATACACCTTTTCACCAATGAGTATTCCATACCAGAAATTCTTTCCAGTTCATTTGAGTGAGAGATTAAATTTAATCTGAGAAATGAAATATTGGAAGGGGGGAATCAAAGAAAAAAATCAGATTCACATCCAGCCCCTAAACTATCAGCTTGATTTATGCTGTACCACTCTGCCCATTTATTGCCCAGTAATCAATTGCAGAAGTCTCTGCTCTGATTTACTGATTTCCCATAGGCAAACATAGTAGAGGTATAAAACTATAGTTAATAAAATACAGAATATTTAGCTTTGCAGGATGGGTGATCATGTGATTTAAAACAGTGAAGTGCTTGGAGACCCACAGAAGTATAAAAAGGTGGTCATGGAACATTTGGCTGTCTTTACTCGCTTCGTGTCACTCTCTCTATTGACTGCTCAAACGATTCCTTAATGATTTGTCTCTCTAATGGGATTTTATTTGAGAAATGTAAAAGTGATCAAATTGTGGTAGGCCGCATTTTTAATGTAGCTGGAATACTGTGTTCACCAACCTCCCAAATAGCCATCTTGTCAGAATAATAACATAATAACCAGAATACAACACAGAACAGAGACGTGGAAGGACCCAAGTGTGTGGAATCTCTTGCCTTATGCTGTATGCAAATCTTCAGCTGGTAACTGATTCAAATTTTTATGCAAAGACACAGAGCTAGTGCAAGAGACTGAAAAATGAAGTGGTGGTAGGCAAGATTTTTTTTTCCTATAGGAACACATGGAAGGAGGAGGAATATAAAAAAATCCCTGTGCCCAGTTTTAGAATATGACAGTAAACATAGAACTGACTAGATGTGAGCAAAGCTTTGAGAATAGCTAACATCCCACCTTCATACTCTCTGTGTTAATACTGGGAAAGCATGCAAGTGAGTAGCAGGGAAAGATCCCAGAGTTGTTATTATACCAAGAAAAAGTGCCAGATAGCGCTCCCAGTGTTGCTGTTATGAATTGAACATATGTGAATACAACACAACTGATTTAGTACACGTGGAGCTCCATAGGAGCAGATTTTGGCCTTCAGTGCTGCTGTTATATTGGTTTTGATCATCTTCGTAATATGCTTTTAGTTTCTCTTCCTCTTGTTTTGCTTTGTCAGACATTTCTAATTTTAATGAGCGATGTTCTCTCTGGTAGAGCAGATTTAAATGAGCATGAAACAGCATTTAACCCTCAGTAGCCAAACATATGTCAGAACCTTCCATGTTTGTCAGCATAGCAACACGGTGACTGCTGCTTTCATTTGGTTATATTAATCACTTCATATTTTAATAACAAGATGCAGATTTGTGAACACTGTTTATGAAAGTGTATCTCCTAAGGAAACTTTCCTGGCCACTGGCAGTGGAAAAGCTTATCTGGGCACAAGGTTTTTCACTTCAGTAATGCACCTTTTCTCTTGGTGTGATATGTACTGATGAAAGTGTACAAGTGTTTTGGTAGAGTGTTGCTATGATAAATCCTTTGCTAAAATAATGGCATTGTGACTGAAAAATTAATAGTCAATAATTGTCTGCTTGATTTCAGATAATTTACGATGCCATTATTATCATATTTGATACTGTCAGTGAGGCAGAATTCTTACAGAAGTTCCAGTTAGTTTTAACTTTGAGTGTCTCTTTCTTTGTTGCTATCCTTGGTTTAAGGTGACAGTCACTGGCACTTGAGACACCCCTTAAGCAACTGAAAATACTGAAAAATAAGCTGATTGGAAAGGCCTGATCCTTCCTTGTGTCTCTCTGCAGCAGACTTTCCTGGTACATGTTCTTGTGTGTCATCCCTACGTCTGATTTGCATCTCAGTCTCCTGGTTTATTCTGAATCTATTTTAAAAGCAACATTTTGTGACTCTGTCACTGATCACTGTGCAGAGGTGCAATAGGGCTGTGTAGATGTGATTTCTCTTAAACCATCCTACCATGTAATTTCTTTTAAGTGCTATTCTGTATCACTGTAATATTGACCATCAGCCTGAATGCCCTGTTGAATCCTGTTATACCAGGCACTGTGCAAAAATATAGTCATTCCTATTTACAGTCTATATGAATGTTTTTATGTTCATTAGCACTTCAAAAGGTCTTAAATAATATTGCAGAAAGCTTGACTTATTTGAGGTCACTTCTTGGAAAAAAAGAATTGAAACATCCAGAAAGTTTGTCAGTCACCCTGTTAAGTAATGCCTTTATTGGTTTTCTCATATTTTATCATGGTTAGAGGTAAAGTTGAAAAATAAGAATTCATCCGATTTCCAAGAAAATAAAGTATTTTGATTAATTCTTAAAATATTTAAATTACAGAAGAACATCTGACAAACTGAAATGTATACACTTAAAGTCTGCAGATGTTTTTCAGGCTGCAATTTTTCTTGGAAGCTTTACTGCCAAACTTGCACTTTCTATAACCAGCTTTTTTATTAGCAAAGAAAGTGCTTTTCATCCTCAGCAGATTGTATTATTAAATGTGGTATCTCTAAGCATGATGTGCTAAATGGCAAAAACATATATTGCAAAACACAACTGGCAGCCTATGAATATTATTTCAGGAAACAAACTTTTCGTCTTTCATTAGTTCATTTTTATTAACTAAAAATGTCTTTCAGAAGAATCATAACATTTGGAGCTTATAGAATAGATTCTGGCTTTTTTCCCAGATACACTTTTTACTATCAAATATGTGTCTCATTCTCCTCTGTCACAGAGAGCAAAAAAAACCTAACAGAATTACGTTTTTTCAGATATGCGTGCATATATAATCTACTATCTAATATGTATTGTGTGTGTATATGCTACAAGGCAAATTTAGATTTGCCTTGTCAGACTTGTGTGTCAGATTGCCTGGAGCTTTGGTTCTAGCTGCATTTGTGGTTGGCAGTGCCCTTTCCTGCCTTCAGTGGATACCAAAGTTATCACCTGCATAGGGCTTTGCTTACACTTCTCAACTCCTGGATTTAACACAGACCATCCTTAACTGTGGGGTTGTATTTGAATGGGTTATTTCAGAGATTGACCCTTTCTGATCTTCTGGGTAGTGTTACCATCTCAGTCCTTTGTCTCTTTTTGGATGAGTTGTACTTTTTTTTCCTTACAAGAGTTTTATCTATTATTACTGTTTGTTTCCAGGTTATTGAGAAAATAAGCCCTTAGAAGCTTGAGTTTTTTGTTGCTTTACAGCAGTTGATAGAGTGGTGTGTTCCTCCAAGGCACTGCTATAGAGAGTGCTTGCTTGCATTCTGCATTTGAATGGGTGCTTTCTGCCTGTACTATATAATAGGCGAGGCAAATGATATGATAGCGTTTCTTAGATCAATGGATATGTTTTAATATCGACATTTTAAAAATCCATTAGCTTCAACCTGCCAGCATTAAAAAAATTTAGAGATCTTTAACAATGGGATCTGTGGCAGTGGAAGATCTTAAACAGATTAACGCAAGCTGAAATCAAGGCTGGAGTATTGTAATATGTATTATTATTACTTTTTATTCCCACAGTCTGGTGTAGTTACAAAATATTTTGTAAAAATGTAGTAGAAATGTTCACTTTCATGTAGCAAGAATAATGAAACACAAGTCCTATTTAGTGGAATGTAAATTCTTCTATTCTTGAGTAAGTATTCCCTTGAATGGGCATTCATCAACTTAAAACAAGCTAAACCTCAGACATTATGAATTGTTTAGGCATACGGATTAATAAATGGGTTCAAAAGAAGAGTGCTCTTTGCTTGCCTTAGATAGTAAAGTTCTCGTAGATGTCTTTTCCTGGTTATAATCAGAGTTCAATGATTATTAGAAACCTTAGCCTGGTTCCTCCTTGCTTTTCATCCATGGTGAAACACTACCATATTGAAATCCATGAGCATTGTGAGATTTCAACCCAGGTAATTACTAATTGCTTTTTTCTCCTTGTATAATAAGCAGCACTGGCTGGTGGCAGTTAGTTTCAATTCTCTGTAGCCTTATCCCTTCTGTAACAGTTTCTACCCACTGACACAGCTGATACAATGCGAGAGCAAGAGGCTGGAATCACTCAAATGATTTTGTGGCTAAGTAGTTCAGGGGTGCTTAACAAAATGGTCAGCTCAATAATTGTACTGAGGCAAATCATATCAAAGCCTTACGAACTCTAGGCATCCCTGAGGCACATTTAAAAAGGAAGATAAAGAAAACTAAGACCTAAATATGGAGTATCTCTCCTGTGGCAGAGAATAAGAAATATAAGGCTCAGCCTGTCATCTGTGCTGATTATGGCCAGTCCCAGATATCAAGAAAAGAAAAAGGTTTAAAAAACCCCAAATAGTCCATGTGCTTGCTCTTGAATCAATCCTCATGCCAATCTGAGCAGTAAAACTCCAGCAGTTAAAGTCTGAATTTCATTAGTTCAGTGAGCTACAAAATTCCTAGAAATCTGTTCACCAGCAATGTGAAAGGGCCTGCTGACCCCCAGAAATGTTTAAATCTCAAGGGGATTTATGGAAGTAAGTCTGCTTATGGATACATTTTTTTCTTTTGGTGAATGGTTGTTTATGCCACAAATATGCAAGAACACCACATAAAATGTTCTGCCTTTTAAGGCATTTGTTCCATGTATTTCTGAACTCTGTCATAAATTGGATGTTCACAACATTTGAGTTTTCCTCTAGTATTTCTGTTACGGGCTGTTGTTGAAATCAGTGGTTTAGCAGAATACGTGGATTCATACCATCAGTCTGGTGTAGTGCTTAAGGCTCAGTTTCTTTATTCTTTATCCCATGCCTGATTAGATAAGACCATTAGAGTGTATTTCCTCTGAACTCTGCTTAAAATACTTTCTCAGTTAAATCCCAAGTGAAGAAGTTGAAAGAAAGCTGAAACTCACAATTAAAAGTTTGCACACTAAGTATCTTCTGAATGAACTTTACTCCTGTTAAGGTCAAATTACATTGATAAAATACTCCTTTCTTTCTAGATGCTGTACATAGCTCTAAGCCAGGCTTAAATAACAGTTGTTTGAGGGTGATAAATAATAAGCATTTAAAGTGAAGCCTTGCCATCCTGCATTTAGTACTTACTGATACGGTTCAGCTTGCTTACATTTTAACCTCTGACCATTTCCCAAGTAATTTCTATTTAATTTTGCATACCACCACTCTCTTGACCTTTGAAAAATATCTTTTCTGACTACCAGTGCAAACCATTTTCTTCAAGTATTAACCAAAACAGACAAACTCTCTTCTGTTATTTCCCAGAGAACCCCATCCACATATTCCTGAGTGCAGGTTAGTGGAATCTGGTCCAATATAGTAGTTTTGTTTTAGCATAATAAAAATATGCATTACAATATGATTTTTGTGTGACCTAGTCTTTGAGAAACTGAGTCCTTCAAAGAAGTCATGCTGTTCTGAAAGGACTTGTTATAAAGGAACTTGTTTGAGTAACTTAGTCTTTTATTCTTAATTCTCTCTGGGGATAATGCTGGAGACTCTCAGTACAATTAAGGAAAGATTAAAAGCTCAGTACAGACTTATTTTCTCTTTTCTTCCTTTCTGCCAACACCCTTCAAGCCTGTATCCTCTCTAGAAGCACGAAACATTTTTCAAATGCCTTTTTTCTTTCTGCCACCATTTCTCAGACAATTTTCTGTCTCTTCCACAAATTTATTCATATGGTTTCTCTTTATATGTTTGTCACTTCTGCTCCTGCTGGCATTTAGTGGAAGCTTTGTTGATCTTTGGTTAAGAGTTTATTGGGTATTACTCCTTAGGTTCATCTATGACATACTGATCTTACTAGATAACCAGCAATCATGAAGAAATTAGGAAATAATTCTTGCACTGTTGAAGGTGGTGAGAATTAGGCCATCACTTCGTATTTCTGAGCACATTGCTCTGCAGAGCTAAAGGAGTGAAATGCAGTAAAAGTGTAGACAATTAAGGATGCAGTAGCAGAGTTGATTACTGTACTCATTTTACATAATGTGCTATCGAGGAAGAGCTGCACTTCAGTCTGAGCATGTAATATCTGAGACATTTACTTGTGCTGTTGGCTGTGGTATGGTTAAAAGATTATATGCTTTGAGATTACAACAGAAATTCACATCAAAACTTTACACTTTTGTTTCTGTGTGATGTATTTACATACATCTACCAGATGGAGTTGCCTTATAGATGGTGTTACCTCCATCTGACCTCATATACAAAAAGTATTTGATATGATTTTATTCTAAGAGACAGACTTTGCCTATTTTAACAAGAGAATGTGGATTTTTCTGCCTTGTTACTTTTCTGAACAATTACTAGGTATTTGACTTCAGAGACTGATACATGCTACCCATCAGCCCATAAGTATTGATACTTGAGTGGATTGTGGTCAACTTTGCACATTAAAATTATGGGAAGGTGTGAGGCAAAGGAAGTACTGAAAATGCTTCAAGCTCTAGCAATGGTAGGAATATGTATCTTCCTACTACAAGAATTCTCTAAGACTTCTCGAAGGTTTTACATGGGCATCCATACTGTTAATCTGAGTATCATTACAAAATGGCAGGTGAATTTCCTTTCCTAGTATCCCTTAACTGGACAAAGTCTTTGGATAAGAATTGGGTTAATTTGTATTGAATAAAATGTAATAAATGGTTGTGGTATCCTGAAGCAGACCATGAGTTATATTTTTCCTTCTTATTCAACAAAATAATTCATACTGCTGGTATAAAGTTTCGGCTTTTTAATGTGAGAATAAACAACTCACAAAAAGCAATCTGTGAAACTGTTCTGTAGCAAGTAGCTGCTGTAGGGAGATGGAGAGGTACTTTATATTTGCCTGCTGCCCTGGGACAGAATAATGCAAAGCTCACCCTCTATGGTAGTATGTATGTGTAAATACAGTATCAAATGTCTAGAAAGAAATAGACACTTGACTGTGATTATTCTTTTTTGCCTGTTTATTCTTTCTTGTCCCCAGCTAAAGCAAAGCGTTAGCATGTTTCTCCTGTCTTCACCAATTAACATTTCTGTTGATTTTTCCTTTGAAGTATGCCTTTACTGCTAAAACACTTATTTCAGTCTACCTATGCAAATCTTCATTATTTAATAATGCTACTTCTACATATACAAATGAAAATTATTATTCCAAAGAATACAGAAGGAAAAAACAATACTTTCTTTGAAAGTTGTTAAAGTAATAATGAATTCTATCTTCATATTAGATGTGTTCTTTTTAAATGAACATTTTTGGATGGCTTTTTTATTATGAGTAGGATTTGTTGGAAGAGATGCCCTTGTGACCGTCCCCAAAATCAATATGCTCAATATTATGATGAAAATAAATAGAAACATATATTGAAGTTTTGATACTATAGAAAGAAAATCTCTTAATGTTACTACTTTTATTTACAAACTGTGCTGCATTACTGGTCATGAATGTGCCACCTTCTTTAGTAGGTCCTTTATCTTTGTCATTTTTACTGCCATAGCAGTGCTTGTCTATTTACATTAGGCATTACCCACAGACGGCTGCATAAGAAAACTGGATGGAAGGTATTCTTATTTTCTTAGATTCTCTGCATGAGAACAGTAGCATGGATTATATATTTGGAAACAAAACAGGGTGGTAGACTTCCAGTAAGTGTTGTTGACTCTTGTTTTAAGTGAAACCAGTTGAATTACACTGATTTCATTGCAATGATGGACAGTAAAATTTGCTGTGCCTGTGGCAAAATGTTCCATGTACTTTGTCTTCTGTGTCTTGCTATGACCAATACCTGCTATTTCAGAGAATTCTAGAGAAAAACCTTCAAACTGTTTATGTACTGTTAAAATGGAATGTAATAGTATAGCATACTACATAAATAAAAGCCTCTCATGCTTCTTCCTGATCAGTCTTCAAGGGTAGGACTAGTTCTGTCCCTTCTTTTGGAACTTAAATAATGTTTTTTTTAAAGAGATCTTTATTTTCATTTCTCTGATTCCATGCACTCTCTCCATCTCTCCTCTTAAGAGTTGTTGGTCTCTATTGTATGCTCTGTAAAGTTATGTCTTTGCACATTTTAAATACCCATGCCCAATGGCTTGTGAATGGGTGCTGCTTTTAGAGAGGCATTCCACAGCCAAGTGCATCACATGCTACTAACAAATTTATTCTGAGTTCCTCTCCAGAATTTGTTTCCAGAGTTCATTCTTTGGTTCTTTTGTGAACTGTTTTGCTGTCCTTGGGATGATTTCTCTCTGTACTCAATATTTATATCCATCCCTGTTTGCACACTGTGGTCATGTCTATGTTTTACCATAATTTAAAAAAAACCCACATGACTGTTCTTAAATGACAAAATGCCATCATGCTTCTTTGTATGAGCTCTCTGGAACAGAGAATTTCATGACCCTGTCTTTCATATGTGTCCGGAACATACCTAATCTGATGTTTACTATCAGTTTTACTGATATCAGTGCTAGCATTTGATAATTGTTGAGAAAAGAGCATTTTGCTGTTGTAGAAAAACTGTCACTAGTTAAGATCACACAGATGCCTATACAGACTTTGGTCAGTCACTAGCTCTATGCAAATGATGTCTCCATTGAATTTTTCCAAATGTATCTTTCCTCAGCATTGCTAGTTCCCTAGAGACTTAAATATTATGTTTATTTTTTGTCTATTTTTTTACCTTCTCCTTTTCCAGTGTTTTCATGTTATCAAGTTGTTCATTCTCGCTTTGAGATTATGAATAAAAAAAAAAAGAAAATCAGAACCCAGCCCTTTAGCACTTCTTTAGATACCACCTTTTTGTGTGTTGCCATGTTTCATTATCTTTTGTTTGCAGTCATTTGACTAATTGTTAATTTTCATGACAGTACTTCTACCCAAGGCATTTTCAGTTTTTTAAAATGAGCTGTGACTATTAAATATTTTACTGATACCCAAATATGTGTCAGCTACTACATTTCCTTTTTCCTCTACTTCAGTGATTAAAAGAAAATAAACCAACAGCAACTCACATAACCGTATTTAAAGCCTCCAACATTGATTAAGTCAATTTTGCTGCTTTGCAGATTTGTTTCTGTTAACTATAAGTGAGGGCTGTCTGATCTAACTGTAGTGATATTTACTGCTTCAGTCTTGGAAGAGTAATTTCCAAGCATTTTTGGGTTTTTATTAATTTGAAGGAACCTTATTACATAGTGCTAGATACAGCCTGGTCTGAACTGAAGTCGTTAGTGGTGTCCATGTGCATTGGATGGAAAAGAATGGAAAATTAATGCAGTTCTAGTATTTTAAAGGTTTACGGAATCAGTTGGGAAAATTCACTCTCAAATGAAAGAAGGAAAAGTGTATTAGAAAACAACATATTGGCAAGAATATATAATTCCATTTATTTTTCTGTCTTACCTGTTTTCATTCGTCTTGTGAGTTACTCCTAGTTGTCCCAGGACAGAACACACCCAGCATAAACTGGTGCAACCTGCATTCTGTTCTTTGGCACATCTGCTAACATTTCAATTAATGAAAATTAAGGTTTTTATTGACACTGCCTCAGTGACCTCTTAGCATGATCACTGTTCTGCTACATTTGCCCCTCTATCAATGTGTACATCATTAAATAAATAAAACTCATAAATTCTGGATAATCTCTTGTCTCAGTGAACACCGTTGATGACTCTGTATTCTGATAAAGTATTAATTTCGACATGTTACAGATGTTTTGGTGTTTGTGGAATATCCCTTTGTGCCCATGTTATAAGAAAGCATGAGGGGGAAAGAGTGACCCTAATTTTCACTTCCAGCTTCACCTTTTTGCTTCATGTCACGTCTTGTTTTCCAGTCAAGAATTGGCTGGCTGTTTAGTAGCAGTTAATCAGGTTCAGGAAAATAAAGCAGAAATACAGTATTTATACACTGTGTTCTGCCAAAGCCACAGCATTCAAAGCATGCACGTTTCATTTCAGTGACCAGTAGAAATTATTTCCTCCTGTGCAGAATTTCTGTAAATATTGAAGTGAAAGTATACTAAGCAACTTCATTTTGTCTTCAGAATGAAGTTGCTCATCAAAAGTTGGATCATTAATCTTATGCTTCTCCCTGAGACATGGATGAAGCAAATAACTCTTGTTTCTGTGTCCACTGAACAAACCTGATTCATGTTGGCCCTCCCTGACTGTTACTTACGTTCTCACAGTGTCTGATCTCCAAAATGCAGTGATAATCAACAACCATAGCTCACTTTTCAGTAACATTTTAATGCCACGTCCATCTCCTCTTTAAACTCTTGACTTCTTATTAGTGTGTGATTGCCATTTTACCTTTTGCAGCACAATTCTTTGAGAAAACTGCCTTATGCAAATCTGACTGATTTAGATTAGAGGGTGGTGGTAGGAATCTGAAACTTATGGAAACTTCTGCATAGAGGAGTGAAAAAAATGCATTAAGCATCATGAGTAATAATTAAATTCACGGTTGTTAAAAACAAAAAAAAAAGTGGAAAAAATACCCATTGGAAAGAAGCAGCATACCTGTCGTGTCTGGATTTACGTATTCCAAACTTAGTTGCAGGGGAAGAAAGTTATTATACATAATGTACAACTCATGGCAATTAATCTCTGGATAAGAAACCTATCCCACATTCACTGTATGAAATGTTACCTCCTTTACCTTGGGTATCTGTCTCCATTTACTAAAACTATTTTTCCCTGTTCTCTTCCCAATCCCAAGTTGGATTTTGACCTCTCATATTTTTCAATTGATGTCTGATGTGTCTTATGGTGGCCTTTGCCCATGGGCTTTTGGAAGCTAAACATCTTTTTGTGAGGCTCTACACAGCTAAGGTACTTGAGGTTCTATGCAGCTAAGCGCCATGCCCCATGAAATGTATTTTTCGTAAGGGGAAATAAGATTATATTGAAGAAAACTGACAACCTGCACGGCAAAACAGGGACACGCTTGAGCAATTACAGCATAAAGCAAGTTTATTACTAACAGAATTAAAGGTAAAAAGAAAGAATAAGAAATTAAAACAAAATTCCTGTCTTCCAGCACACCCGCCCCCCTCTCCTTTTACTTAACTCACTTAAAGGGAACAAAACATGGGATTTGGTCAGTGTTGCTGTTCTTAAGAGTCTCTCCAATATTTAAGGAACAAAAAGAGTTTCTTCTGCCTAAGGTGGTTTCCAAACTGTTAGCTGCAACAGTCTGCCCAGAAAGATACACTCTGCTGCTGTGAAAACACCTCTCCCATGGAAATCTCACAGCCTATCCATACTGCAGTCATGGGCCCATAGACTTAAAGTCTTTTTAAAGATGAATTATTCCAGCCTAAACAACAAAGGCTCTCTTCTTCACCAAATCTCTACAAGCCTTTCACTCTTTCTATATAGCTTCGCATAGGCACTTTTCACATCTTCGTAGGCCGCACGTGAATTTCCCATCTCCCCATATATTCAAATGGGGTTAAAGAGACAAAACAGTCTGTGATATTAGTTTTACGATGGCCTGTGGGCAACATTTTTAAGCTAAGCACGAAAAAATGTCCCTCTGCCTCTTCTTCCCCGCTACCATCTTGACTCTGTCCCAGGTGACTTTCTCTTTCTTTCTGACCTTGGGGTCACCATGTTAAGAAATTGATCTTGTTCGGGCTTTAGATTGGAGAAAGCCTCANCTTCGTAGGCCGCACGTGAATTTCCCATCTCCCCATATATTCAAATGGGGTTAAAGAGACAAAACAGTCTGTGATATTAGTTTTACGATGGCCTGTGGGCAACATTTTTAAGCTAAGCACGAAAAAATGTCCCTCTGCCTCTTCTTCCCCGCTGCCATCTTGACTCTGTCCCAGGTGACTTTCTCTTTCTTTCTGACCTTGGGGTCACCATGTTAAGAAATTGATCTTGTTCGGGCTTTAGATTGGAGAAAGCCTCACTCTCTTTATGCTGCTGGCTGCATGGTGTCTTCTTGAGTCAGCGCAGGCCGTGCGGGCTACAGAGGAGCTCCGCCGACCCCCGCTGGCTTTGTGTGGGGCCACGCCAGCCGTGTGGAGGGGAAGGGAGGCTTGCCGGTCCCCAGCAGCTGCGCTGGGTGGTCTTGGCTGTGCGGCAACTGAGAGCTCTTTCTTGGCTGCCTGTTGATTAAGGCTGATCCTGGATGCCCCCCGGAGCCGGGACAGCTTTTCCCAGTGACCTTCTGCNTACACTGTGTTCTGCCAAAGCCACAGCATTCAAAGCATGCACGTTTCATTTCAGTGACCAGTAGAAATTATTTCCTCCTGTGCAGAATTTCTGTAAATATTGAAGTGAAAGTATACTAAGCAACTTCATTTTGTCTTCAGAATGAAGTTGCTCATCAAAAGTTGGATCATTAATCTTATGCTTCTCCCTGAGACATGGATGAAGCAAATAACTCTTGTTTCTGTGTCCACTGAACAAACCTGATTCATGTTGGCCCTCCCTGACTGTTACTTACGTTCTCACAGTGTCTGATCTCCAAAATGCAGTGATAATCAACAACCATAGCTCACTTTTCAGTAACATTTTAATGCCACGTCCATCTCCTCTTTAAACTCTTGACTTCTTATTAGTGTGTGATTGCCATTTTACCTTTTGCAGCACAATTCTTTGAGAAAACTGCCTTATGCAAATCTGACTGATTTAGATTAGAGGGTGGTGGTAGGAATCTGAAACTTATGGAAACTTCTGCATAGAGGAGTGAAAAAAATGCATTAAGCATCATGAGTAATAATTAAATTCACGGTTGTTAAAAACAAAAAAAAAAGTGGAAAAAATACCCATTGGAAAGAAGCAGCATACCTGTCGTGTCTGGATTTACGTATTCCAAACTTAGTTGCAGGGGAAGAAAGTTATTATACATAATGTACAACTCATGGCAATTAATCTCTGGATAAGAAACCTATCCCACATTCACTGTATGAAATGTTACCTCCTTTACCTTGGGTATCTGTCTCCATTTACTAAAACTATTTTTCCCTGTTCTCTTCCCAATCCCAAGTTGGATTTTGACCTCTCATATTTTTCAATTGATGTCTGATGTGTCTTATGGTGGCCTTTGCCCATGGGCTTTTGGAAGCTAAACATCTTTTTGTGAGGCTCTACACAGCTAAGGTACTTGAGGTTCTATGCAGCTAAGCGCCATGCCCCATGAAATGTATTTTTCGTAAGGGGAAATAAGATTATATTGAAGAAAACTGACAACCTGCACGGCAAAACAGGGACACGCTTGAGCAATTACAGCATAAAGCAAGTTTATTACTAACAGAATTAAAGGTAAAAAGAAAGAATAAGAAATTAAAACAAAATTCCTGTCTTCCAGCACACCCGCCCCCCTCTCCTTTTACTTAACTCACTTAAAGGGAACAAAACATGGGATTTGGTCAGTGTTGCTGTTCTTAAGAGTCTCTCCAATATTTAAGGAACAAAAAGAGTTTCTTCTGCCTAAGGTGGTTTCCAAACTGTTAGCTGCAACAGTCTGCCCAGAAAGATACACTCTGCTGCTGTGAAAACATCTCTCCCATGGAAATCTCACAGCCTATCCATACTGCAGTCATGGGCCCATAGACTTAAAGTCTTTTTAAAGATGAATTATTCCAGCCTAAACAACAAAGGCTCTCTTCTTCACCAAATCTCTACAAGCCTTTCACTCTTTCTATATAGCTTCGCATAGGCACTTTTCACATCTTCGTAGGCCGCACGTGAATTTCCCATCTCCCCATATATTCAAATGGGGTTAAAGAGACAAAACAGTCTGTGATATTAGTTTTACGATGGCCTGTGGGCAACATTTTTAAGCTAAGCACGAAAAAATGTCCCTCTGCCTCTTCTTCCCCGCTACCATCTTGACTCTGTCCCAGGTGACTTTCTCTTTCTTTCTGACCTTGGGGTCACCATGTTAAGAAATTGATCTTGTTCGGGCTTTAGATTGGAGAAAGCCTCACTCTCTTTATGCTGCTGGCTGCATGGTGTCTTCTTGAGTCAGCGCAGGCCGTGCGGGCTACAGAGGAGCTCCGCCGACCCCCGCTGGCTTTGTGTGGGGCCACGCCAGCCGTGTGGAGGGGAAGGGAGGCTTGCCGGTCCCCAGCAGCTGCGCTGGGTGGTCTCGGCTGTGCGGCAACTGAGAGCTCTTTCTTGGCTGCCTGTTGATTAAGGCTGATCCTGGATGCCCCCCGGAGCCGGGACAGCTTTTCCCAGTGACCTTCTGCCCTCGCTGAGGGAGAGGAGAGGGCCGGGCCAGGCCAGCCCCGGGCCCCCAGGCCCCCCCACCCCTGTCCCCTGGGCAGCCCCATCCCTGCCCTGCGGTTTAAATGTGCAAATCGCAAGAAGGGTCATTGGTCTAAAAGTTTGTCCATCAACCCGATACAGAGGCCATATCTGTCCATTGGGCAGATACACCATTATCAAATGAGGAATCTAATTCATCTGGCTGGGTTTGAAAGCTATAAAGCTAATTTTATCTCTCTTTTATTAAATATACATTTAATGATAGATTCAGCATGCCAGAGAGTGTTCAAGGGAAAGTAAGGAATAAAACACTTATACTATTATATATTGCCGTGCAGTAAGATAGTTTATAACTGTCACCCGTTGTTTTGTCTGCAACTTTGATGTGAAGTGGGAAAGGGACATTTCACGACACCAACACTAAAATGCAAGCAGACCTAGATGACCACTTTGAGAAACATGAGAAACTGTAACACTGTTCTAAGGAAGAACATTCAGAAGGGTAAGATACAGGCTTATGCTTTCTGTATATTCAGCTTTTTCCGGTGGTTCTTTTTTTTTTTTGTTTGGGAAGTGGGTTCCATAGCCCATAGGACAGCATGTAATCACTTTTGTTCTTCATCCTTGCCTCTTACATAGCCCACATTGTGGCCTGTGCAGTTTGCAGCTGGAAGACTACCCTGATTTTTAGGAATCTTTGTATTTCAAATCCCAGCTCAACTTTAATTCTGAAAAAAGGTCCCTTTATTTCTTGCAGAAAGAGCCTTAAGATGTAGATTGGATACCTGGGGTTAAAGTGTTCCCACTGATTTATTTTCCCTAAGCGTTATTAGGTCTTCTACTCACTAAAACCATAGTCTGTACTAAAAATTTTGCTGGCCAGGCTATGGGGAAAATGTCATAGGGTTAGGTTAAAAAAATGGGGGTTTTGTGTAGTAGAGTTAGGCTAATGAAGGACTGGTACAAGGAATAGTTGCAAAAGAGCTTTTGCTGGCAGAAATAGTATTATCCCTAGGATAATTTGCTGGCTGAGGTTAAAATGTAGGACAAGCTCTGAGTTGTCCTTTGAAGACTTGTATATTCCCTTTTTTTTTTTCCTGTCATGAAAGCAGGAGGAATGGGTTGTCAGTGGTTAGATAGACTACCAATAAATTCCTGTGTTCTTCCCTGTGGAAAGCCTAAAGATGTGCCAGCTCTGCTGTGCAGCTGTTGTGATTTCTAGCTGCAAAAAGATGAGTCATATAAACCTGTCTCATGAAAGCCATCTTACTGCAATTTTGGTCAAGACATTTAGTTTTACCCTCTTGCTTTTCCCATATGCAAAGTGACAAGACAGCATACATTTGTTTTTTGAAAGTGTTTTGATGATTGTTGAATGGTTGAATGAACCTTTAACATCTAGATGCATCATATGCAACATTTACTTGAGCACACATGTTCTCAGCTGAAGAGATTTCACTTTACTAAGCTTTCTTGGGACCTCAGCATAAGAAGCTAGGTGCCCTTTCTGTGATGGGCCTCCAGCAGTGGCTTAAAAATTCTGGAGACTGGGTTAGGTTTTTTTTGTGTATAGTTTTTACTAGGTTTTAGATGTCTCTGTATTATTCTTTAGTCATAATGTTGATCATTTTAACTCCAAAATTCTTCCTGCCTGTCTCAATCTAATATTTGACGTTTTAAACAAATCAGTTAGTTACTTGCATAAATAAGCATTCTGATATCTTATTTGTGGTTGTGAGAACGTGCATTTTTTACCTGCATGTATGTTTTTGCTTGAAATTAATGTGGGTTTTGAATCAATAATTAGTTAGAAATACATTTAAAAGTCTGCTTTGTAATTTTTTTTTTCCATCAACAACGCCCTCTTCACAAAACAGTGTTTTGTTCATTCCTTCCACTCCCACTTCCACCTCCTCATTAGCTATCTTCCCTTTTAGTAGGGTTTTAATATGGTTTTTTTCAGTAGAGAAGTCATGTTTAATTAAAAGTTACTTGCATGTTTTCAATTATAGATGATAATTTGTTTGACTTTACACTCTCAATTGCCTTGAGTAATTTCCAGTAGAAATACATATAATCCATTTGCATGTTTGGAGTATTAGTGTGTTGTTTTCAGAGCTTGTGTGTAACACTTAAAGAAACCACTGGGGCTTAGATAGGACAGAGGATACTTTTTAGTGGCAAGCAGTGATAAAATGGCTGTTCTTTCTTCTCCTTGCTGAATAGTTATGGAAACAGCTTGTTTTCAGAGGACTGGAAATTGCGTTATCAAGCCAATATGATGTTTCAGTAAAAAACTGGGAGTTAACAAGTGGGCCAGCAGTAATGTTACATCCATAAGCCCTTGACATAAGTCAGTGCCAGTGAGTGTTAATTCCTGACTTCATGACCTCATGTATACAGCAGAGAAAATACATACTAACACATCCCAATTGATATGTGTCAGAATTTCATTATAGATAAATATGTAGGTTTTAGCTGCTGAAGATAAGGTAGTAGAAGGCTTACATGTTATTGTACCAAATATTAAAACCACAGTTTGTTTGGTCCAGAATAAACTCTTATGTTCAGTCCAAGTGGAACATAGTATATATATGGTTCTGCTCTCCCAGGTTTAGAAGAGATGAACTCAAACAGGGATAGGTGAAGAGAAGGACTACAGTGGTAAGGGAGATGGTCTGACTGTTTCATATTATAAAAGAGCATGTCTGGGTTGGTCTGGTTGATGTGAATGCTGGTATGGAATATGGTTGGTGCCTGTAAGTACATAAGACCACCATTCCGGGGATATCAACTGTTAAAGGGTGGTGCTAATGCAGCTTGAGTGTTTGAGTGTACATTAGAAGTTTCTTTCTAACCATCAGAGTGATGGGGTTCCAAACAAACATCTGATGGAAGTTTGGGGACAAAATAAATGGTAATGTTTGAGTGGAGTTGATTTTTTCTGGAGTGATTCTATGTGTATCTGCAGTAGCAGCTCCAGTACTGTTTGTATGCCAGATTTAAAAATTTCAGTATTTTGGCTAAATACTTTTTTTCTAGTACAGCAGACATGCATGAAACCATGGGATCCAAATTTTGTTTCAGGTCTTAGTGATAAAGTGTCCTTGCAACTGATACTGCCTTCAGAACTGACAGCACTTTGCGCTTTTGTTTGAAACATCCATGTCATCCACCCTGTTTTGCTGGTGGGACCGTGTCAGGAAGGTCAACATCGTTCTGCCCTCTCTGATGCAGTGAATCTTTCTGTTTTGGTGTTGTAGCATGATTCTCCACAGAAGGGGAGGAATACTCCTAACTGGAGAGCTGCTAATGGAATAGAGCTATTTCTTCAGGATAGTGTGCTGACATGACAGTTGGGAAATTTTGTCTTGTTCCCCAGGGAAGACAACTGAATGTAGAATTGCTGCTCTTTGGATCAGCGTAGTCCTGAAGAGGACTCAAAGTCAGATGGGAGTGTAGCACCAACTTCCGTCTTTCTTGACACAGAGAGTTTCAGTTCTTTGAACGTCTGGTAGTTGGCACCTCTCACACAGAGAAACTTCTCCAATTCAAACCCAAAAGATGCATACTGAGCATTTACAAATTGCTCTTGGAAGCACATGAAGGCACTGAAGGTGTGCCAGCCCCTCATGGCCGTGTGCTGTCAGCTCAGTGTTGGGTGTGCCTTGAAGCTCTTTTTTCACAAACCTTCCCTCAGGAGATTGTCACATTCTCTGGATGCCCTTCTGCAGTCATACATTTCATTCCTTATCAACAACACACAAAAAGAGGAGGAAAGCTGGGGGGGGCTTGAAGTAGTCTCATGCAGTCCCACATCTAGATCTAAAACTGCCTTTGAATAAATTCTCTGCTAGTGATCATGCTTAGGTCTTTCTTACATTCTGGCCCCAAGGTTGTGTGCTCCTGTGGCAGGTGTAAAAATCAGTATATGTATAATCCAGAAAGCACTTTGAAATGGATCATATTAGAGCAAAAATAGTCCTTTGTTTTAGCATTTTTTATGAAGTAATGAGTTAATTCAATTTCATTCTTTCTTTCCTGCTTAGGGTAAGACAGTCCATATAGTGTTTTTTAAAAATAAATGCCAATAATAGACACAGAATAGGTCTTTATGAGTAGCTAAAATTTTTCTGCTATTGAAATATTGCTAATGTTTAAGCAGCACATATTTCTTGTTTAATATTCAGGTATGGTGTTTGGTTCTTAGAAACAGAGAGAAATACTTCTGCCATCAGAAGGAGTAGCAGCTAGGAACAACAGTGATGTGAGTCATTTTGACAGTGAGCAAACTTGTCAGAATGTTGACATTTTCAAGACTAGATGGTCTAAGACATCCATTTTTTCCTAAATATTTTTCAAAGTCCTAATGAAAATTTAAACAGTTGTGTCTCATGGTGTCTTGAATTGAAAAGATCATGAATTTACAATTGTATTTTACTGCTAAAATAGTATATGTTTACTGCAAAATGAAAATAGTAACAAAAAGACTGTCAGGTTCTTTGTAATACTTTTGATAGTTGAGTTTTACAATCCCATAGTGTAAAATACATCAATCCTAAGGCAAAAAGAGAGAATTCTGATGAATGAATGCATACACTGTAAGGCACTGAAATAATTTTTAACCTAATCAGTTTATATGTTAAGTACCTTTACCTAAGGTACTTAACTTGTTTTTTTTCCTCATAAACCCTGTTTGCATGAATTAATTTTACATTGTTCACTTCTTTGGGATAAACTAGAGTTTCACTGTGTGTAACACAATACCTTCGTGTTACAAAGTGAAAATCCCATGATTTTGGCTGAAATGTTGCTGCATTACAGCCGTCTCTTGCCTAGGGCCATCTGCATAGGAGAATATTCCTTTAACAGAATAAATCACCAGAAGACTATAGCAGACTTACTGGAACCATTCTTCTGTATCTCTGACTACTATTCTTGCCAAAAGTGTTAAAAAAGAGGCTCAGTGGATAAAAGATTCTTTTTGTGTGAGACTACCTGCTTTGCAGTGGTTTCAGGAAAAAAAAGATTATGCTACATTCACTGGCTCTTTAATTCGGATTGCCAATAATAATGCAGAGTCTACGCTGAAGAAAGGTAGGATACAGAAGCAGAAACATTAGTGCTAATCTGCTGCAGAAGGACGAGATAAATCAGCACAGCTCTCATACATCACTGAGAGAGAAGCTGATTGCAACTTGACCATGTGCCTAAGTGGTCACATCAACAACAAGAGCAGAGCATGGATAAAAAACCTAAAATGTATCCTTAGGGCTACTTGCTGTGTACGACCTATAATAACACATCAATGTAAGTTTAAGATTTCTTTTCTGTTTGTTTCCTTCTGATGTAATTCTTGTTGTTTACAAGAGTACATTTTTATTTTGCATAGATTTAGGGGAAATGTAATGGAGAGTAATACGGAGCAGATAATACTTAGATACTGTTTATGTCTGTGAATAGTAATAGGCTTATTGCTGTGTGTCTCAACAGAGTTCTTTCTTTGAAGATGTTTTAATATTTAATCCTATAAGTCATATTTTGGGAATTGAGTAAGGTTTTGAGTGAGATGATAGTAAGATCTCCCTTTTTCATTTCTGTCATTTTTGTTTCAAAATGATTTGAAAGACAGAATGCCATAAAAAAAATTGTACTGTGAGAATTTTTGCCTTTTATAAATTTTTTCTGTTAAGACAAATGCTTATAAAGAGTGATTTCTCTGGACCTTTTTAATCATTAATTTAGTGCAGGTGGTAATTTTCCTGCATTTTTTAAAATTTGTGCAATTGTTTAATTTAGTGTCATTTAAGCATCTGCAAAAAGGGAGGCAGGGATAAGATTAAACTGAATAAGCATTGATTGCTAGTCTGAAAATTAAATTTTAAAAGTTTTTGCAGTAAATCTGATTTCAGTTCATTTTTACCAAATTAGATTATCATATTTAAATTGAGGCTACTATACAGCAAACAAATGTGTGAAACTATCCTGGATAGCAACATTTCCTGCTGTATCTGACTTTAAAGATGTTGATTGTAACTACCCAGGAATAGTCTTAACTGTAGAATTCAGAGCAGCACGTTTAAATAATGCATGGGAAAATGAAAAGGAAAGATGGAATTTTACTGTTCAGATGTTAAGGTGATGCTTTGTTCAAAGAGAAAAAAAATGTGTAGTAAAAGCTATTCATGTGAAATCTCAGGCTGTCTCTCATGGCTTTAGGCAAAAAGGCAGGGAAACCCAAGGCAGGTCTTGCTGTGCAGTCTGAAAGCAAGGGAAATTTGGAAGCATTTATAAAAACCCACCAATAATTCTATATTTATTTCCTTATTTCTAGGGAAAGATATTGGCTTTAAACAAACAAATTTATGAAATATGAAGAAGGAGGTATGAAAGGTGCTTCAGTGTTAGGAGCTTGAGAAAGTAGGTAAAAAGATACAGAAGAAGAGCTATTTATTTTATAGTGTTGTGACTGTGGCCAAATATGGTAGCAGGAGGCTTAGAAACAGAAGTAGCCTGCACGAGTGTGTCTACAAATGCTTTATTTTTGTGCCAATTGAAAAATGTAGAGATAGCCATGTGTCTATTATCCCCTTCACAGACCTCAAATATTCAGAATATGGGCCAGTTTCAGATTTTGTAATGCAGGTATTTTTTGTAGATCTTAGCCAAAACAAAAGGTTTATCTGTTAGTAGTTGCAACTTTTCTAAAAGATTGAATGGAGAAGAGGGAAGATAAAGCTCTATTGCAAAAAGGTTGCTCATTCTTCCCAACAGAACAAAAAAAACAACCTAGCCAACTGGCAGATGAAACATGGACCAAGTAGAGAGTTTATTTTTGTACAAAATGTGTGTATGGATGATCACACAGGCCCTGGGTTGTACTTAGCCCCTGAAGCTGAGGTCCTGTTGGGGACTTGTAGCTTTAGCATTCTACCTTAGAAAATAATAAACACAAAAAGAGAGGAAAGCTGTACAGTAACAGGAAGCAAAGAGGAATGGTGATTTCTTTGATCTTGTTATGTCTGTTCTAATGTACCCAATGTGGCCTTAAGTTGTAAACTCCATGGTGAAGATTCTTCTGTGAAATATCTCCTTACACATGTGACAGAGTAATATAATCAGTCTGACTCCTCTTAATGGAGTTGGGCTTCTGTTGGTAAAATAAAGACATCCTTTTTTTTTCTGTGATCTGTGTTCATTGAAACAGCAGAAGATTATTCAGCTTTACAAAGATAATGAAACTACTAGTTTTCCTTGTCTTGAAGTTATTCTGAAGAGTTAGAAGTCCTACATCTGCTAAGATGCTCTATAGTTGTGTTGATGTTGTGATCTTAAACATTTGCTTCAGTGTGTTTCTGTGAAGTTTCATAATGCAGTCAAACTTAAATTAGATGCTAAATTAATTACAGTGCATATGACAAAATTGGAATTAGGTGACTGCTTTCTAAAAGTTTCCTTTTTAATTGAAGAGACAGAAGTCTATTGTGGGCTGCATATAATGTTGATGAACTTTCCATTTGTCAAAACAAACTTCATCCTCCTCTTCCAGAGTTAAATTCTGTGTTTATCAGTCTGTTATGCTGTTTCACTGTTACCTGTAAAGCTCTTTCACTAGACTCCAACATGGTCTTCATTTTCACCTTCAGTTTTAGTCAATAAATTTATGCTAAGTATTTTCTTGTACTTTAAAATGTGCTAATGGACACTTAATACCTTCACTTTCAGAGCTACAGGGGGCTCCTGATGCCAATTTCAGCATACTGAATTTGCTTCTACTAATGATATTTAGAAAAACAACATAAAAATATTCTTGTTACATTTGAGTTCAATGGAAAAGCTCCTTCCAACCAAAGTTGCCAAGGCAGGGCCTGACACCTTAAAGCAGCATGAATCCTATGGTGGCATCTCACGCAAACGAGCTCTCCTGAGAAACATATAGTCATAGGGGTTCAAACTGTGTTGATTAAATATAATTTCTTCTAGTTTTCTGTCTACGAAACAGTACATCTTCCACTTGAAAATCTGACCCCTGTTATCTCTATTGGTGACAAAAGAAAACTGTGTTGCCCCAAGAAGAGGCCTTTCAAGTTCCATCATAGCAAAGAGACTGAACTTCTATATTGGTGCATATATTGTATATGTATACAATGAGTATACATATATGAGTATATTGTGTCCCTATCCCAAAGCTTACAAAATCTGCTGGCCAGGAAAAGGAATAACATGGCTTTCCATCCTCCTATTCCTCCTAGTCTTTTTTGGGTTTAGTCACTGCTGATAAAAAGAGGCACAATTTTGCAAGTATCCCAAGAGACCTAAGAACTGTAGGTCTTACATCATGCGTAAAAAGCTTCCATCTTACTACAGGCATGCAGGCCTAAGAGCTCATTGATTTCTTCCACAAGCTCCGTAATTACTAATCTATCTACAGAGTTGTGTCTGGAATACTCACAACCAACTTTTGGCATAAAATGTTAGCTCACAAGCTACAGTGTATAAAACAGCCATGATCGACAGCATCAGTTAACCCTAGAAGTACACTTTAGAAGGTTGTGATAAATGACTTTGCCCTCAGACAGTGTTGGACATGCTCTAAGAGAATACATGTTGTAACTCTCTCAACAAAGTGGTCTCTCATCCAAATATCATTGTCTTCTAGGGAAACAGAGAATCTCTGAAAGGGGCAAAAAAATTTTATCTGTAAATTGACTCTAAAAGAAATAGTACCTATTACAGCTTTTATGAAAAACAAACTATTTATACCTTGATTGAGCCCTGTACCAAATTTGGAACCTCTGTTGAAATCCATTAAAAAATTATAAGCTACCGAGGAAGATCATACTTGCAAAGTTTTCCGATAGTCTTCCCAGCCTTGCTAAGTGTTGTCTATGAAGTGGGTATCTTCCAGAGCGTAGTGAACTGCATGGTTTCAGACTACTGGGGCACATACAACAGTGATCTCAAACAGGTTGCTCCTAAGAACAACCACTCATCTTGATCTTTCAGTCTTTTTTAAGGAAGACATATAATAATGAAGGTGTGTTCAAAAAGGGGATCATTCAGACTGATGCCTAAAACTCTGCTATTCAGTAAAAACCATAGACTCCTAATTAGGGTGACAGTCTTTTGTGAGATTTTGTGAAGGTTTTAACAGTTTTTATTGCCTCTGTGATTATCCTGGAAAGTAAATAGTTACATATTGGGTAACCATATGGATGATGTGTTAGTGTATTTAAAGAAGATTGCTCAGATGGCTCAGAGCCCATAGTAGCAATGCCAGGATTTTTGTGCACTAAAAATCTAAACAAATAACTGCAAGATGGAGGGAGCAATCACTGAAAGGAAAAGTGAGCAATAAAATGTAGAATTTACCTTTACCATCAGTGACAAAGATTAAGGCCATGGGAGAAGTGATAATGTGACTTCTCATACTGCACTTGGGCTGTATCCCAATTAGCTTTCCAACTTCCACAGAGAAAGTAGAATGGGGTGGTTATTCCTTCTTTTCAGTCAACAGTACTGGCCTGCCAGTGCTCTTTTTAAAAGTCCAGGTTTCTACCTTAATTTTGTATTTCTTCAGTGACTCCAGCTGAACTTCCAGCAGAAGGGATGGAGAATCAGGTTGCACTTTTCACCACAAACGGTACAAACTCCACTTGTCAGCATACCAATGTACCATAACAACTTCTTAGGATAACAAGGCCATTGAATAACCTGGCATTATTTTCCTAGGACAGATGATGAGTGGTGGGAGGAAGGAAGGAGGCAGAAAGAAAGGTGTGAGGGATAATAAAAGGAAAATTCTTGAGGGACTGAGTAATTTCTTCAGGGAGACATTTCCCATATTTTTGGTTCAGTGCTTGAATGCTGCTTATGCAAAATATACAAATATTCTCAGTCTCTTCAAGTGAAAGAGGACCCTGTAATCCAAACCCACTCACTGAACTGTAAATGTAACCTCACTGAAGGAAAGGAACAGTTTGAAAGACTGACTCTTTCATATTTTATTCAGGATTTATCATGATCTATAAAGCACATAATTATCATAGCTGGAAAGCTTCAATTGTTTTAAACCCTGGCAGTTTTTCTTTTGAGAAATACCCAGGCAGCAAGCCTTCTCTCAGATGAGACAGAGTGGGCTGTTTTATATCAGGAACCGCATTTCCTACTTTATTTCCTCTGCCAGAAATTCTCTTGCCAGAAATTCTGTCATTTCAATTTTCATCTGTTTTTGAGGGGAAGTTAGTTAATCATCTCAGTAGCGTCACCATCCCTACAAAAAAATAGTGAAAAGCTCTGGAAAACTTAAAATTGTACACAAATGCTTAATTTTCCCCAGACCATGATAAGTGGTGATAAAATTGGCAGCTCCATTTTACAGTGGAGAGGACTGTGGTACAGACCTGCTTTAATATTAGAGTAATCTATGGACAATTCTGAAACAAGGAGGTAGCAAATCTGTCTGGTCTATGCCTGTTACTACTTTTGCTGTATTGGTATATAATCAATAAACTGTTACAACCAGTACCATGTTCTGGTACTGGATCTGTGTCATTGAAGGAGCACCCTAACGCTGGTTAGATTTTTCAATGTCTTTAAAAAATAAAATTTAATAATGAAATTTTTCATTATTTGGCTGCAGGAGTCAGAACTTTTTCCTTTTCCATTAGATTCTATGCACAGACCACACAGACCTCACTGGGAAAGCCCTTGCATGCATTTAATGGAGAGTTTGTCCAAAAGCGTTTGACAAACAAACAAGCCATAATTTTAAACACACATGAGATTATACTATGTGATGAGAGTATTGCTGATTGTTAATTTATTGTTAGGCTGTTAGTAGAGAGTATTTGAATATAAGTGTGGAGCTGAGCTTGCTGAGATTTGGTATGTAGTGCTCAGCAGAGATACCTCTGTTTCCTGTGTTGCTAGTCATGTAGTGCATGGCAACATTCCAGATTGCACCTCAGTCAAATGGATTATTCTTCAGTGAAAGGCTTTTCTAGGGAAGAGAATATCCAGGGTCCAAATCTGAAGGGTCTATTGCAGTTTTACAGAGCTCACCTGAGAAGAATGGTCAATTCTTTTCTTTGCTCAAAGTCTGTAATGTGTTTGCTGTCTGTGCCAAGGGGCAGTCACTGAATGTTGTCAAAGGGAGTTTGTGGGTGTGGAATAAAAAAACGTAACTGGACACTGTGGTAGGGAATAAAACAACAGATGATGTATCACCACTTTTTTTTAACTTCAAATTAAGATCTGTAATGTGCTAATAACTTCTTGGCAATAGTGACTAAAATTATTATTATCTTTGTTGTACATGCATTATAACCAATTTTAAAGTGCCTAGCACCTATCCGAAAAGTTCTGTTAGATTTTTACAGCAGTGATGATAGCAGTGGTAGTGGAGTGAGGTGTTGCAAAACAAGACATTTGAGCAGGGGTGAAGAACAGACTTTCTGAAGGAGCTGAAGAATTGCAAGACTAACAGAAAGCTGTTAATGCAGTATTGCTCTCACTTCAAATATAGAGAGCAAGTGATCAAAAATACAAGCCCACTTGCATTCTTTATTATCTGAGAACATTTGTTCCCATTGAACTCAGTCTTGAAGGCACTGATACTGCTTTTCACTCCAATATGCTCTCCCTAATTGACTGTATTTTTTTATGTATGTACATAAAGTCCTCCAAATAATCTAAGCATAAAAATTCTGTGTAGAAAGAATTTTATTAACAACTAGATGTTAGTGTTGCAAACAAGACTAGAGTATCTCCTGGGATTACTGAGTAGATGGGAGGAGTTGATTGCCTCAGGCATAGCCCGGGGCCATTAATTACAGCTAGTCACTAATTCTCCTGTAATGCCCTGTGTCGATGCCACTGTTCCTGTTAGAGCACGGAAATAGAAAGCTGTCTGACTTATGGACTTTGATGGGTTATGTTATTCTTATAATGATTACTTATATTTCTAAATGCTCATTACTGAAGTGTTCATCCGAGTTTCAGTTTGTAAGCTTCATGTCTTTCCAGAGAGTTAAAGTTTTGTTTGTTACACGTGGGAAGCCTTTAAATAGCTCTTGAAAACCCTACAGCCTGTATGAGGTATGCTCTGTATATTGAATCCTGGGAAAGTAAAATTGATATAAATACTCTCTAAACTCAATCAATATACCTATTTTCATATCTAGAGAAAATGCAAATCAAACATAAGGTTCCCTTACTCTCTGGTTGCCATATAAGGCAAAGTGCAGTCTAAATTCTAAGGACCAAAAACCAAGGATCTAGTTTTTGGGTTGTTTTTAAAAAGAAAAAGGTCCTGAAATTTTAATGAGTTTACTTCAATTCCTAAAGAAATGGTAATAAAGGACAGAATAGTTACAAACCATTTAGAAACAGCTTCCATCATATGCCTTTTACATGCATGCTCGTGTACTCAGCACTACACAATAAAAGCATTGCTGGACTGATTGTAAAGTGCAGGAGGAAAAAGTTCAAGAGCAGGAGACAGCCCCCAGCTCCCAGCTTAGCAGATCATGTGAACACACATGACTCTAAGCAGCAGAGTTTAGGTAGCAAACAGCAGCTGTGAGAATTTCCAGATTGCTAGACTTGCATGTCTGTTTAAATTATCTTAAAATGTTTTTGCTCTAGAAAAAAGTTATTCGTCTGACCTTTACAGAGTCCTTCTTTGTCAGGGATCCCAAAGTCTTTTACAGATGCAGAGATTTAGCACTGACATGCACATGTCAGAGGGAAAATTAACAGACTGATTGCACCATGGTTACACAGAACTTTGGCAGTGCAGAAATATGACTACTGATGAGCTTCACTGCTGCTTTCCCTGAAATGCCATAGAGCAGCACTGCGTAGCACCCCAGTCGGGAAGCGTGAGGTACTGTGCTCAGCTGAAAACATCGGTGAGTTGACAACACTCATAGCTGCTATGAGAACAACGTACATTGCTTTAAAAAGAGACTCTATAATTAGCACTTGTGGTGAAGACATGGATTTGTATTGCTGAAATGTGAAATTCCAGTGCTACATTGATTCCAAGAAACAGGGTATAACGTTGTTTGAGGGTTGATTTAGGATAAATAACCACTTCCTAAGGTGTGTTTGTGCTCATTATTTACCCAGCTGGACCTTGTTTACTTTATGAATTCAGTATTGATCACAGGAGTGTTGGGACATATTAAAGCGAAAGAGGATAGACTGTCTTGGGGATACTAAAATGTCTGAAGTTTATTGAATGTATTTGTAGCAGAAGTTGTACTTAAAGTTCAGTAATGGTAATATGGTAGAAGATTGGTATATGGATTTTTCTCTCTACTTCCATGCTAAGTCTCATTGACCCTTGTGCCTATTTCATACCCATAGTGGGAGTAGAGTCTAAAGCCAGTGTTATTTCATTTTAAAAAGACTAGCTGGAATTCTTTTCCGTTCAGTTATGTTTGATAATTCTAACATTTTAGAATGGGTGTTTTTTAAAATGCTTTATGTTGTTCCTTTTCCTTCCTCTGACTTTGCTATTGCAGTTTGGTTTGCCACTGTGAAGGAGGAGAAGAGATGAGGGAAGGAGGACGTAGTAACCCTCTTTGCTGTGCTGATTTTCCCCCTTTCCACTGGCTCAAAATAAATTCTATACCGTTTACGGGGCTTTCAGAGAAAAAGAGAGGTGAGAGGGAGAGAGGGAAGGGAGGAGGGGAAAGAGGAAGAAGACAGGAGAGACAAACAAAGTGAGAATGGGAGGAAACCTTTGCCCTCTGGGATCATTATGAAGTCAACATGCATCCATCACCCGTGTGAAAAACCCTGTAATACAAATTAGATCATTTTATGGCATAATGAGGATTTACTCTCCTGCAACTGAGACTTGGCTAATAAAGTTTTAATTTCATTTTTCTGTGACCCAATAATTTTTAAATACTGAACATGTTAAATAATAATTGATTCAGCAAACAAGTCCCTGAGAGGCCTGTGTTTACCAGGTGAATCACAGGAACTGACTCATCCTCTGATCCTGTTGTTCAGTGAAATTACGGGTGAGACTCTGTCGAGTACCCCCTATTGACCAAAGCAATCCTGCAGACACCTACAGAGAAGTGTTCTCACTGTCAGTGCACTCACAGTACTGAAGAATTCATGTGAAATTAGTGGTTTATCTCTTTATCCCAGAAAGCTGGAAGTAGTTCCCTCTGTTAGGATTCTTTTTTCTTGACAGATCTCCTGTTTGTTAGCTTTTATCATCTATGGGATCTGGAGTACAGCCTTCAGTTACAAAGGTTATTCTATAGATAGGAGAGTCTGAAGTGGAAAGTATGGAGCTCTGTGAACACCTAACATAGCAGATCTGTGTGTGTTGCACGCAAATGAAGGTCTGAACTACCAGTACATACAGAGACAACTGGGAACCATTGAGCTAAACCCATCCAAAGATTGCAATGACTTCCTGCTCCGTGTCTCAAATATTTCAGAGCGGTACAAGCAATTCCTACGTGCTGTTCTCAAAGAGACGTCACAGCAGTTTGATGGTGACTTACTGCTATTGGAATTTATCTGGTTTGAGTTTCCTTTTTCTTTGAAAGGAATTCAACTTTTTTTAAACTTCCTTCCTGATGTTTGTCTTTTTTCCAGATTCCAAAATTAGATCAAGTCACATTTCCTCATGGAACTTCGGCTTCAAGGAGGCATTGAGCTATTGCAGCCCCTAGTCTGAAGGTTCCTGCTCCAGTGGATGACCTGCACTGTCATGCACAATATCCAAAAACAGTTGGACAATGGCAAACTTTAAAAGTTAATGCATGTCCTGCTTACTGTCCCATTCCCCTCAGCTTGTGCTTTCTGACACTTGCTTGATGTCGCTGAGTCCTTTTTGTTGAAAGTGCTGTTTAGTCCATGACTTGCCTGCTGCATTCTTGTTTGACCTGTTAACTGCTAAAGCAAAAAAGTTATTTTAAGAATCAGCTTGTCAAAGAGAGCATATCTCCTCCCTTCAAAGACCTCTAAAGATTAATATTTGATTAAAATGTGACTGCAGCATTAAAATGGGTGCCCTGTGTCTTTTTACAAATGAATGGCTGGTAAATTTGTGGACTGTCTCGTTTTTAATTGGCAAATTATTCAGTTAGTGCTTCAGGGGGAGTTGCAGGGGAGGACAAGGATTTAGATGATTTTTAGATACATTCATTAGCACTTTTATTCCTAGATATAGTCTTAAGATGACTAAATCCCTACCTGCATCCACAGATTCAGTTTAAATTTCTTCTCTGGAAATAAAGAAGAGGACATGCTCTAAATCATGGAATAAAACGCCAGGTCCTCACTTGGACAACCCCATATCAAAACCAGGAGGCCGGATTTATGGTCATGTAGTGGTGGCAGTACCTGTGACCCATGAAGCTGCTGCACTGTTCTTTTTGCTTGCCTCTGTCTGCCTGCTGTGTTCTTTTGAATTCCAGTGAATGGCTGCTGATAAAATCTGCTCTCAAGAAGGTTTTGAGACTCCAATGCCTGTCCATTTTTATACTCTGATGATTCAGAAAGACAACCAAATATTTAGATATTACTATGTGCTCTACAGAATACTTGGGACAGTATGGAGAGGGAAAAGAATGGGTAGACTCAGTGTAAGGTTACCTACATACTGTAGCACTGTTAGGAACGCTTCACGCTCTATCAGTCTACTGCAGAAAATACCATGAAATAGGGTATCAGGAAAAGGAAAGAAGCACAATTTGGATCTGTTTAATTTTACTTTGGAATGTGAAAGTTTTGATAGCACTTTGTAAAGAGAAGTGGTTGTTCCATTTGATCTTTAAGCAAGATCATCTTTGCATCTGTAAGTAGTGTAATCCAATGTAACAGCTCATGAGAATTAAGATAATTCACAAAAGGGCTCCAGAAATAGCCTCTGATTATGTCTCTTGTGTCAGTGTGGGGCTTCTGCAAAGGTCTTTGACTAATTTTCTTTTCTCAGTAGTTGCCTGCTGACTTTTTATTAGAAACAGAACAGCAGAAAATATTCTAAAATGAAAGAATAAAGACTGAAGAGATATTGTTATTTCCCAAAGACTCTCTTCCAAACTTAGTAGAAGTGAGATATCTGGGCAACCTCTTGTACCTGGCTTCTCCCAACCATGTAGACAGGCAAAAGACTGTGGATGGTAACTGTAATGAGTGATTGGTTGGTTTGGTTTTTTTTTTAATGTGCTCCATGATCTGGAAGACAGACAATTGAGAATGGTTGATTAATCTGGATATTCATCTTCATACAGTTGGAGACAATGAGATGTTGCCTGCAAATTCAGGGCAGATGGCAGTCAACTGTCATTTGAGCTTTTCTTTCAGTGGAAAAGAGGACATTAATTAGGAGAAAGATCATACAGATCTTGAATCACCTTCATGTTGTATTTTTCTTTTCTGGCTGATGCTAATTAAATCAGTTCAGTGAGATACTCTGAAATGCAGTATGGAGCAGACTGTATGCACTATGTACAGACATATACTGACACAACTTGGTCCCTGAAACAGGGGCTTTCTTCTTTTATTGAAGTCCCATACCAGATAAAAAGGAGACGGACTTGCAGTTTTCAGGTTTTCTTGAATAAACAACAACTTTTTCTTGTTGTTTATTCAAGTTCTTATCTCAAATTCAGAGAGCCGCCCTGCACCTCGGCTTTGCACTCTAAATTTCCTGCTGCAAGACCTCGAAACCGAGAATGCAGTGCTGTTTTAAAGACTTTTCACCCAATGAACTGTTAAAACGCACTGTATTTATAATTCTGTACCAATAACCATCACCTATTTTTAACACGTTTCCCCTACCTCAAATCTATTCCACCAGTGTCTCTGTGCCACCGTCACAGCAGAAAATGGTGTAAAAGAAGAACTCTGAACACCGCCTAAAAACCTCCATCTTGCTTTTCTTTTACTTCCATACTACAAAACCAAAAACTACAAATTTATACCCTGTGATAAACTAAACCATAATGTATCTTTTATTTTTAATGTTCTTAATTCATCCATAAGTGTTGGAAGCTTCTATGGGCACAAATCAAAGACTGTGTCCTCTTGAGGTCCCGGTGAGGGTCCCAGACCCCCCCAGGGCAGTTTGAGAGGTTTTCCAAATATCTTAGACTCCAACAATATACATCTTTGTTTCCACTGAAAGGCTGCTAAAATTTTATTTCTAACATGTAAAAACAACCTTATGTAACTCTGGAAAGCAAAATCAAGTGCTGTGTTGCTTTTTAGAGGTTTGTCATATGCTTCGGTTACTTTTGTAAATGTCTAACTGGTATTCTGCAGGAAAATGTTGTGGATATTTTCTCACGTTACAAAAAAGAGACAAATATCGCCTCAACACTCGCTTTGTCCCTTTCTGGCTATTCTTTCTTGGCTGTGTGGCAGTTTCTAAAAGACCCAAATCTGTTCAGTGATCCCTGTTCACAGTAGGGCCCTCTTCCCAATCTTTACAGACCTGGCCAAGATGGCATGTGGGGCACAGGAGTAGGAGCCAGTGGCTGGCAGGGCATAAGCCATTGTTGTGTTGAATGCTCTGTATTGTGGAACCATGGCCAGTAGCCATGGGCTGCATGGGAAGGTGTGAGGGGCTTGGATGTAATCGGGATTTGCACTGGTTCTTCAGAAAAGGAATTTTAAGAAAAGAGGTCTATAAACAGACTAACATTGTGTGTTGCCACTCAATATCATTAGTGTCTGCTGCAGTTTTAAAGCTGGGAATATAGGTAATTAAATGCTGATGAAGATTGACTACAGGAGGGAGGAAAGAGCATCTGAGAGAGTTACAAGAGGGTGATATTGAATAACTACATCCATTACTGACTTGAACTCCTTGAAGAGTACATTAGATGGAGTTGTACCTCATGAAAGCTTAGCATGTGAGATGTTTGTTGAAGTAGGAATTACTGTGTTAGGGGGGAAAAACATTTCAAGAAATGTTTTGTTACAACTTTTATTTATAATTTCAAGGTTAGAAAAAGGTGCAGCTGTAATGGCTTCTTCTAGGTAGCATAAAAGTATCAGTGGTTTCATTCCTCTGCCCTCTTAGGACTTCCTGATTTTAAGCAGTAGCTTTGGTTTTACTAATACTGGGGATTTCTGTCACAGAGAAGGACTGGGATTGGGTTTTTCAGTGATTTTCAAGATAGATTTTGAAACATCACAGAAGTGTTTTGAATCTGGCCTCTCCTTACTGTTGCAATGCCCCAACCACAATGGGCTGGTTGTTATCATCTTTGTAGGGGTGATCTGCCTGGAAGTTTATAGGGTTGGTCATATAGGCCTGGTAATGAGACATATGCAATAGTACCTCTATAACATTAACAACTGGTGCTCAGTATCAGCTATATGTATCATGTACCCTTGCTATTTAAATTGTAATGTGAAACAACAGCAATAGCTCAGTAAAAATGTGTTTTTTTTAAAAATGCACATGGTAGATTAAATTATTGGTCTAACCGAAGTGTTACTGGTTACTACTCTAGGTATGTTGTGCTGGATTTGGACAGAATGGAGGCCTGTGATGAATATACAGTCCCAGTGATGCTGCTGGACAAGAAATTTTTTAGTTATAATGCAATTGTAATTAAAATTCCTACCAGTCTTTCTCTGATGATTTTCCCATATAGTCAGAAGAACCTTGTCAATGTCTAGTTACCCTTGCACCCAAGTTCTTGTTTTTGTGCCAGCTTGCTCACCCTTAGCTGTACTCCTGTCCTGGAGAGACAGTGCTGGCTCTGTAGACTGGAGTTGCCCTGGACAGCCTAGCATAATGGTTGAAGTTATGGCTGCTCTTTTGAAAGCTGCCACTGACGTTAAATGAAACAGAACTGGCCCAGCACTTACTGCTTTGGAAAAGCCATCCTCTTTGGAAAAAGCATTTTAATTCTAAATAAAACATTGGGTTGACTTTTAGCTCATGAATAGCACTTTATTCCACTTGGATAAATATCAGTACCGACAAGTAACCACATCATGCCATGACCTTATATAAGTGCATGGCAACATTCCAAGTTAATTTTGGCTATTATTTCCACAAACACATAGGACAGGCTTTTGTAAATACTTGATTCCTATTTAGGCAGCGCTTTGGCAGATGAGCTGTAAAGCAACCTGACAATTATCAAGGCTTCATGGACTGATTAGTTCTGGCTTCAGACACTGACAATATCTCAGATACTTCTTTTCCAGACTTCTCCTGAAGACTTTGTGTCTTCAAGGAGCATGTTGACAGATTCCTAAAGAGCTAGAATTTTATGAAAAGGTTTGGAAAGCAACATTGCCTTATTAACAGGGAAAGTTCAAGCAATTAAAAATTATGGGAAGACAAATATCTTCTCATCTTACTTTTGTTCTTCACAGTCCATGAGGAAGGGCTGTTTACCAGTGTGTAATCAGGGAAACAAGTTTTCTTCTTGCCTCACTGAGCCCACGATCAACCAGTCTGCTTTCTGCTTGGAGAACTGAGTGAAATACCTTGGACAGCTGTCCCAGCTGGCATTTGCTTGCCCTTGCCATGTGCTGTCGTTGCAAAGGTGAACTTCACCATCATGGTTCTACTTTTTAAGACTCTGTTGGAATAGGGGGTTATCTTTATTTAATAACCCTCTTACTGGAGCTGGAGTCTTGGTAAAGATAGATTTTAACCTCACATGGTAGCTCCAACATGTCGTATGCTTCTAGTGGGATTCTTAAGAGGCATAGCATTTCAGTAACTGTTTCTGAATGCTTAAATATTTTTAAGTTATGTTCCTGAGTTCACTGAATGTCATTACTGTGTAGTTTCTGACATGCCTGAGTTATTGCACTAAATGCAGCGTGGTTAAGTCATTCTGGTGCTTCAGGAAATTTTGTACCCTCAGCTTGTTTGCGGGTTAAATAGGGAAGGTTATTTTGTTGCAGACGCTTTGTGTAGGCTGTCACCCAAAATATTAACTTATGGAAACATAGACTCCTGCCAGATTTATCTTGACATTTTTTATTTAATATAGGGTAAAGCAGATTGAGATTCATATTAATGTTTGACGAAAGGCTCTCTCTTTCTCTCTCTCTCTCTCTCTCTCTCTCTCTCTCTCTCTCTCTCTCTGTCTGTGCTCTGTTGCTATACAGCAATCAAATCCTACATACTTTACTATACTCTGCCAGGAAATCTGCTAACCTTTCATATAATATGTAATAGCCAGTGCTACAGAGTTGTTTTCCATACAGGAGGATTCTCAGCTATTTTTTTCTGCTGCCTTGGTAAGATTTGTAGGGGTTCTTTCTACAGTGCCAGATGTTGTACATAAAGCAGGAAAGTATATACTGTTCTCTTGCTTATTGAGCAAAGAATCTACTTTTAAGACCTAGCTGGAAGACGTTGCTAGAAATGCCAAGTTTAAAGAGAGAGATCAAGTATAGGAGATAAGAAGGCAAGACAAAACTCACTTGAATGTGACAATGAATCCAAAATCTCAACTGAAACACATTTGATGTACTGACATTAAAGGGATTATACTGAATATATAATCATTGTGGATATATGCAGGGGGTTTTGTATTGTAAAATAATCAAATGAGTGGTTCTTTGTACACTGGTGGGGATCTCAGGAGAGCTCTAATGATCTAGATTTAAAGAGATACCAGCCCAATTATGTACTGGGGTATTTGTCTGTCTGTTTCTGAAGGAATGCAATGTCAGAATAATATTATATGTATGTGATCCTGAATCTGTGTATTTTGAACCATTTTACTAATACTAAGCACTTTATTCAGTAGCAGTCTGCTGGGCTGTGTTCACAAGCATGGTGATGCAGTAAGTACAGAGATAAAGTTGAAGAGCCCTTTGTGGATAACCCCAGTGCCCATCTGGCCGTACCTGGACTGCAGGTTCTTTTTATTTGACCTACAGTTTTTTCCTGTTAGGTACTGGGAGCAGTTGGTTGGCCACCACTCTGCTTAATAGACCAGTGTCTTGTCCTGCCCATCAGGCTGTTCCTATGTGTGCACACTGAACTCTACCACCTGTCCACGCAGGAAGAGGGTATGGCCTGGGATGTGTGGCAAAGGACCACTGAAAAACTGGCCTTTGGGTGCCATAGCTGCAGAGTTTTGACTATTCTGCTGCAAGGCATGAGAAGAGAACAGCAAAGGAAGACATAAAACGTACTAATTCTCATTAGTAAACAAAGCCTAACATGTGACACTGAGAATTATAGTTTTAATGGGATGCGTTTTTTATCTTTCAGAAATTTCTGAAACATACTGATAAATTCAGAGATTATTTGGGTCAGGCTCTTAGTAGCATTTTCTGCTATAGACAGAGCCACTTAAGGAGTTCTTTGTATGCATGGATGTTACTGTTCTTTTTACTGTTTAGGGCTATAGTAAGAGAGCTAGATGAAATAGCTCTGTGAAAGTTAGAGAAAAGGGAATCAAATTGTCTCCTGGGACTGCTGCTCCAACAAAGAGTGTCAGTTGAGTACAAAGTCTTGTCACTTTCAGCTTTCATCTTCTGGTAGCTTGAAACAGTTTTACTGGCCACCATCATCCTTCTGCTACTAGTATACACTCTGGAAATGTCTCTGAATTACATCTCTATTGCTGTAGCTAACCTGATGTATGAGCATTATTTGAGTTTTGCACCTCTTGAAAGAAAATCCCATTGACCTGAAGTTGGAGTAATATTGGTGCATCAGACCCTTCGTTTCTATTTTGAGGCAGAGCAAATCAGCAGGTCTGTACTGGCAGTGTTGGTCTTGCTTGGCATCTTGGTTACATCTGCTCCTTTTTGCTGACTTCTTTATTATAAATACACCTTTGAACACTTGCATCAATTTTCCTTTTTAAGAGACCAGATTTTATCCATGCTATTGTTGACAAATAAATCCCTTTTAATATTCAGGCACTAGCACTTTTTCCTCTTTGTCTGGATTTTCCCACTGTTTCTGTTTGCAGGATGGATTCTGTCTGAAGCTAGCACTGCCGACACTTGCTGGGCAGTGTAGTCATCCAATAGATCTGCAGACCTGTTCATGCAGCTTTTTCTGGTCATGTCAGACCTGTAATAGCTCTCAGGTTTGCTAAAGTTACAGAATGCCACTGATGTGAATTTTTGATTTATGATTTTGTCATGAGAAAGACAAGACAATATGTCATTCCTATTTCATAGAGGTTTTTGTTTACTGCTTTTGAAACCTGTGACTTCCTAAATTTTAGAGGTGAAAACAATTTCTGAAATTGCTATGTGATTCTTGTGTAGCACAATGGATGTGGTGGGGACCTTTTTAAGTCCTGTGCATGTCTATGTTCCCTCTGGGTATGGCACTGGGAATAGAAGAGGGCTAGGACATGGCTGGAATATAGACTGTCTCCAAGTAACCCTTCCCAAGGATGAAATTTCCCACTGCAGAAATTAACAAGAAATCTCCTGAAGGCAACAGTGTAGTCAGACATCACATTTCCCAGTTTGTACCAGTTTTGTTTCAAGTGTCAGTTACAGTGAGTGAATGGCACACTTGGGAATATGGCAGTGATCTCATGAGATTTAGTCTTCACTACTAGCTAGTGGACAATGGGTCTTTTTTATCTGAACATAGAAAATCATTAGTGCTATTGGAACAGATCACCGAATGCCAATCAACATTGCTGAAGCCAGTGAAACTGTTAATTGGTATCAGCTGGGCATCCGTTCCAACACGGGGGAATATAATGAACTCTACCTCCATAGGAGATATGCAAAGGACAATCTTGTACAACAGAGTGATAACAGTGCTTATTTTATCTAAAAGATACCAAGATTTTCATGGAAGTCTGAAGTTTATAAAACTGAAGAGACAGTATAATGCTAAAATTATGTTCTGTGATGTTCCTTAAACAAGGAACTAGCAACATGAAAGGAAATAGTTGTAAATTGGAAACTAGCCAGTTAAATATGTTAGGCATATATGTTCAGTTTCCTCATTGTATGACACTGAATTCCCCTCAGTACTGTCAAAGGAAAACAGATCAGGTAAACAGCAATTAACATGTGAAAAAATAGTTCTATTAAATGGAAAAAAAGAAATTATTGCCTTATTATCCATGTGTTTGAGTTTTATTACAATATGATTTGCAAAACTTGTCTCTAATGTAGTTCCAAGTGAAGTGGATTTAGATGTGAAGGCAGCTTTTTCTTTCTGTTAATAAAACCTTTCTTAAAGGCAGTTCTGTACACTTGTGGCTTGGTGGTTAATGCCTTGTTCTCATATGCAAGTCAGTTGATTCCTCTGGTGCTTCATAAATCTCAAGAACTATGGACTCTTGCAGTGTGACTCATGCTGTAGCTTATTTTACTGTATAGTCTATAGAAAGACTTTCTTTGAACCGTGAGTGGATGCACAGTATCAAAGTGACAATAACAAGCTTTGTCTGTCTTGCTTCAGAACAGAGAAAGAACCCTACAAAAATAGATTGAAGTGTGGGATGTTGCAAATTAGATAGCCCTTCAATTAAGACATCTTCTAGCTCTAGTATTACCGGTGACCTCGTCTTTTCTTCTAGAGGGACTGAAAGTCTCATCCCAGTATAGCAGCACACTTGCTACAAAAATCATTCTTCTTGCTGTCAGGAAAAGGATGAAGTATGTCAGATTACTTCTCAATAAAACCTGCTTTTTTAAAATCAGGAGTGCATAAGAATGCTCATTTATATTTTCCGCCACTGCAACTGCAAGCAGTAGCAGTGCCTTCCAAGCTAGAGCTGCTTGGTTCAGGTGCTCAGCACCTCCAATACCAGCGTCCACAAAAACTGAAAAGTTGCAACTTCAGAACATCTGTGCATGGTCTTAATGAAAACACTTAGAAGAATTGCTAATTATAAGAACTGAAATTGCAGAATAAACTTGGAATATAAATATAATCACAGACAGTGAAAATGATCTAGAAGTTTTTCTGTGAGAGGAAGGAGTGAAAAAGATTATTTCGTTTTTGCCCTTTCCTGCTACGAATACTGCCATGATGTATCTGTTTGATGGAAGACATTGTATGTGGTGTTTGGAATTATAGCTGTGAGGATTAGCCATCTGGCTGTTACCCAGTGAAGTGGGATGTCTGAGTGCTGCCCTCTTCTCTTTTCCCTTAGTAGTGACACTTTATTTGGGACCTCTCTCCTATCACTGATTTCTCTTTAGCTTCTAAGACCATATTTGAACCCTATCTTAAATTTGGTTAATTTTTTTCCACTGAAATCAGAAGAGTCTGTAAAGAAGGGAGGGAAAGGAAGGAATTGCCTGCTAGGCAAAGTGTTTGCATTTTGTTAGGAAAGCAGGGAAGCAGAAAATAGTCTGTGCCCATGCCTGAGTACTGGAGGTGTTACACATGGTGGCCACAATTACAACAGAAACAACAATTAACATTTGTTTGAGTATGCTTTTAATGAGAAGGCTGGGAAAATCACCAGGAACTTCTCACTGTTAAAGAAATGGACAGAAAGATGAGTGGACAAGATGCTTTCTCCTCTCAGCTGCATTTGCCCAGCGAGACTCATAATTATTTACTGCATTCTCTTAGTAAGGCTTTTGGCAAAGAATTTTGTATTGCCTGTGTTAGATTTTCAAAATCTGCAGTATTAAGTCTTAAACAATCCATTTGTCTTCATATGATAATCTACAGAAATTACTTAAAATAACAGTGCAGTAATATCACGCACTGTTACTTTTCCTCCATTACTGAAAACCAATTTAGTTTGCTCTCCATGTAAGAACAGTGTATTTATCTAGTACTGCTGTTTGCTTTGTGTAAAAATTATTCCTTGTAGTACCTCATTTCCAACTGGTTCAGAACAAGAACAGCCCGAGCTCATGAGAAGCAGGTGGTGGGGCCTCTCCAGCACAGCCTGATCTATTTAATACTATTTTTTCATCCTTTAAATTAAAAAATGAAACATCATTCCATAAGGGATGAGCAGAAAATACAAAGATATCTAAAAAGTGAACAATCGAAAACAGTGGACTAGAAAAATGTTTTACTTCCAAAATTGATGATCTGCTACTGCATGCCCTGGCTTCTTGAAATCTATCCATCTAGTGGTTAGGTTGAGATTTCAATATGCTAATGAAATTATTTTTAGCCATGTGTAAGGGAATACCCAGAAGAAATGGCTGTTTGCTGCAGTGGAATGGAAACATAAAAATTCAGAAAATTATTTCAGTTCCTAATGAATTGTCTATCAAATAGATAACTTTTAAAACCAAATGTAAGTTTTAGAACATACTTTTAAAAGCCAGGTCTTTCAGAATGACAACCTAAATACCACAGATGTTTGACTGAGAGCATCTTTTAGCCAGTTTGACAGAAGTTGTCTTAGTGCAGGAATCAGCTTTTCTCATTGCCCCTCATATCATCAAGAGGAGTATCCTTCCTAAATTGCCTCGCAGACTTGCTGTGTATGTATGTATACATTCATAGTATGTGGCTAAGTTTAATGGTCTGTTAGTGAGTCTTCAGCAACCCCCTTTCTCTTTCTCTTATAGTTGTTTGTTTACAGTCTTCCATCATCATCATCATCATCATCATCATCATCTGTGTAGTCCTATGTAAACATAAAAGCTGGGTCTCTTGGAATCTGGTTATATCTAGTTAAAACTGTCTGGGACAGGGTTGGCTCAGTTTTGTTGTTAGTTTCATCCCTTTTTGGTGGTACAGCTTCAGTGCAAGAGTGTAACAAATACCATTCTTTCAGATGGGACAGTGTTTCCTAAGGCATTTTTGTTTCAGCCTTTGGAGGTCTGTCCTGCGTTGAATGCCAAAGCTCTGAACTTCTTGTTCTCAATTACCTCATGCTCCAATGTAATCATACTTGCTTTATGTGAAAAAAAATCCCTGGTGAAACATTCTCATCTTGGGTTTAGTTCAATTGTGCCATTCTGCATCTTTTGTGCTGTGTCACTTGCCTGCTGGCATCGTGCCCCTGAGGGCACTCTAGATGTTTCTGTTTGGGAGGAGGAAGAGACAGGATCTGACCTTTTGTTTTGTGTGTAGGCCTTAGCACAGGTGGGCCCCATTTAAGCTGATTTCAGGACTCTGTTTGACAAAGGAGGAGACTGATGTTATGCTCTACTCCATTCACCCGCTTTCTTTTTCTGGAAAGATTTTTATTTGCTTTACTTCTGTAGTTTACCCTTCATTATGTTGTGTCTTCATTTTTCTCATGTTCCTTTTGTTTCATTTTTCTCTTTTTGTCGTGTGGTCAGCCTTAAAATTTCTTTAGAATTTTTTTCACTTAAGAAATTCAACAGGGCATCTTCAATACTGTGCCCCACTGCATATCTCGAATGCTGCTCAAATCTTGATGAAAAATAACATGACAGATCATACGTAGAATGAAGACTGATAATGAGGAATGAAAATCAAGTTTACAATTTTTTTATGGTAATATATAGTATTATGAAGGAAATGCCCATTCAGAAAATGAAATAAATAGAAAACAAAAGCTTTTTAATTAAAACAAAATTCCTCCCCACACTGAAGTACCAGGTAGTAAAACCAGGCTATATACTTGATGCTCAAGTCAATTGGAAAAAAATCCACAACTTGAATGATTTTTAAATGGTAACTACAAGGATTTGGACTTTTATTTTTAACACAACTGATTTAATCCGTTAGAATGTTTCATGATTTCTTTAACCAAGTCACTCTTCAGAAACACAGAGTAGTTTGAACTCTGCCTGGTGTGTACTGTTTTAATACTTTAATACTCACATATTATATTTTCTTCTAATTTTTCCTAAAATTTACATCCCATAGCCACATAATGAAAAATATTGAAAATATTTAGCATGCCTCACTATAGAAAATAGAGGTTAAGCTTGTGATTGGATAATTTGCACAGACTTGTTATATTATGTGCTGTTCATCTCAATCTGCATAATCTTTAAACCTAAACTGTCTCAACACCAGCCAGATTTAAGGAGTCAGGCTTTTGCCTGTTGTGGAATTGTATACCTGTTTCGAAGACATCAACAGATAGGACAAGAGGACACAGTCTTGAGCTGCACCAGGGGAGGTTTGGGTTGGGTGTTAGGAAGAAATTCTTCACAGAAAAGGTGATTGAGCATTGGAAGAGGCTGCCCAGAGAGGCGGTGGAGTTGCTGTCCCTGGAGGTGTTTAAGGACGGACTGCATGTAGTGCTTAGTGCCATGGTCTAGCTGCCAAGGTGGTGTTCCGTCATAGGCTGGACTTGATCTCAAAGGTCTTTTCCAACCTAGTTGTTTCTGTCACTCTGTGAACTGCTTCTTCAGTGGCAAAAAGAGAGAGGAGGGAGTTTGTTTATTAGACATATCCATATCTTCATATTCTTTTTTTGTCCTTTATTTTCATAGCGTGCCCTCACCCTTGAAGTAGTCTCTTCACTCTTTGTACTAACTCCAGTGGACTGAAGGAGTCTGTTTAGGCTATGTATTGCACTTCCCTCCTGCCCTTCACCCATTGTTCCCTAAAACATTTTCACTCCTTTCCTTCTTATTCCTTGTTATTTTTTTTCTTTTCTAACATTTGACTTTCAGTTGGACTTTCTTCCTTCTTTCCCACCCCTGTGTGCCTCCATTCCTCCCTATCCCCTCTTGTCATGAGGTTTGAAAATGTTTCTAGGGCTAAGCTGAAATGAATACTGTTAGTTTACTTTTTGCCTAAGGAAAGGGTTGTACAACAAACAGTCACAGCAGGACTCCGGGTTAGAGCTGCAGAACAGCATTTATGTGCAGGCTTTTTCAGTCTTGGTGAGGACAGCTAAATAAGTTGTCTTTGATTTGAGGTAGTCACTTGCACTGACTTCAGTATGTAGGAAAAACCTTGAAAACTGCCCCATCCGAATAAGGCTGTTGCATTGCAGTTTGTTAATGCAGTTTACCTAATCCTTACGTTATGGCACAGCTGAATCACTGTTACTAACGTTTGCATTTCAGTTTGATAAAAGCCAGTCATTCCCATCCAATACATTTTGAAATCTTCAGACAAAATGTTGTTGCACAAAAAGAGATGATGTTTAACAGATTGTTTAAAGGTCTTTATCTGAGGTCTTCAGACACGAGAGCCATGAGACGTTGGACTGTAAATGTGGATGTAAAATGATATAACTAAACACTGTGTTACAAAATAGCTGAAACATTATTGTGAACTCCTGTGGGGAAATACCATGTAGATCAGGGTTATACATCAGCTCACCATTCTGCTTTTTCTTTATTTGTTTCAAATCTACTTTTAAATATATATATAATGGGAGGGAAGAAAAGAAACTGTTTATAACCATGAATAAAGCCACTACTGTGCACAGTATCATAATAAGGCCAATGTGTCATTTAAATTGCACTTACAACCTATTTTTAAGACTTAACTACTGCAGAGACCTTGTGGTGACCTTACAGAATTTTACTACAGAGGAGTATGACTTCAGCCCACTGTCAGAGCACAGCCTGCACTTGGAGGTTTCCCATTTTTCTCTGTCTCAGCAGCACACACGTAGTTTCACATCCATTTCTTCAGATGAAGTCTGTTTCACAGCACTAACGCAAAGACATGTTGGTCATATGTATCAGGCCTTCTGTATTTTCAAGGTGGCAATCTCAGGGTGGAACACGAACTTGGTTTAGAGGTTCTTGCTGACTTCCAGCTTACCAAGTACACACAGTCCTTGCTTTTTGCTTACTTTGCAGGCTAAGATACGTGATGATCAGAAACAAGACACTTAGATTGCCACAATTACAGAATTTACCATTCTGTCGAAACACTTTCCAAACACAAATACCTCTCTTGTCTGACCTTTTGTCTCAGCTGAAGCTCTGCTCCAGAAAAATGCTGAAGATCAATCAGGGATGCACATAGTATTGTTGGAGGCAGCCTGTAGCTGCCCAGGTGAGGAACTGAGCAAAGCCAGCCTCATCCTGTATTTGTGAGTTTCCTGTTACCTGTCTTGCAAACTGAGATCAACTGAAAGAGCACATCTTTGCTTCTCCGCTCATTATAATAGTGTATGGGAAAATAAGAGCTGTAACTGTCTGAAGGTAAAAGGAAGTATTTTGTACCTGGAACTTCAGGAAATTGTTCTTCCTCTTGTGCATGAGCCAAGAGATGATTCCAGACTTGGCTTCATCTAAGTCCTATTAAGTTTAAAGGTTGGCTATAGTGTTAAGAAAAATTGTGTTAAAATAGCACATTTTTCTTGGTTGTTCTACTGTTTGTTTTCGAGATCTGTCTGCTGGTTTTGCTAATTATGATGCAGGTTTACAATGATTAGTGGTGCAGAACAGTTTGAAGAGGAATGAAGTTCTGTTCTGTCACTGCATTGTTCAGAAAATTCCAGCTAAGGTGTGATTTGCTGCTTCTCTCCTACATATGATAGTGAAAAAGGAAGAAAGAAGAGCACAGCTTTATTTTATGATCTTATCCTGAGCTTGGAGCACTGTCAGTGACATCATAATTTGATTTTAAAGATATCACTGTGAAAAAGTAAATTTGAAAATGTATAATGCTGTTTTTCAGCCATTTTTGAAAACCTGAACTTCATGGTAAAGGCACTTAAGTATTTTTTTCCTGTAAATGTATTATCTATTCTTTGTTTACACAGTTGAAGTAAAAGAAAGCACATAAATCAGATAGACTCTTTGTTCTTCTTTATATGTTTTCTTTGTCCTCTTTTAAGTAAATGCAATCTTTCCCACCCATTCTAGCCAAGTCCTGTCTCCACCCAAGTGCATTTCCTGAGTGGATTTCCCTAGGAGACAGAATCGGAGAACTGTATGATGGCATTTCTATATTTAAATTAGATGGAGCAGAATAGGCTGTGTAATTTGCTTAATCAGTGCCCATGCTCTAATTTCCTTGGATGTGATTTTTTGCAGTGAAATCTTATCTTTGGCTTTCTATCTGGTAGCCAAGTCTTCTATTTGGCATGATTTCAGAGAGTTGGGTGCATTTTTCTTCTTGACAAAATATCAAGGGGATTCTGTGATAAATCAGATTCTGCACACAGAGCTTTTCAAGCACAATAAATTGATTTAAGTGGGAATTTGACAGAAAAATATATGCCTCCAAAATAAAGAGATGGAGTAAAATCTAAAGTGCAGTTGATTAGAGCCAGAAACATTCAGGAGATGGCAAGTAGGTAAATAAATGGAAAGTGTGCAGATTCATCTGCTGTTACATAAACTGTACCTATTCTGGGATCAGGATTCAGCAATTTTGGTACAGGCATTTCCTGTATTTGTTTTATCTGAGCATGACTAAATGGTGCTTCACTTCTGCTTTTTCAGTCCTTGTCTGTCACATTTTAATGACTTTAATGACATATACAAACCAGTCTGTTTCTGTTCAGTAAGTTGTGGTAAGATCTTCACATGGATTATTTCCTATTTTTCCACAAAATAAGATATGTTTTTGCTATTGTAACATTACATTTTCCTAATATGTCTTTATACTTTCTTCAAAAATACCTCAGTTCTGTTCTCTTACCTATATTGTCGGTGACCTGGGTTATTCTGGAATGTTTGTAAACAGTTGTTAGCTCTTCATTACTTGGNTCTCTTACCTATATTGTCGGTGACAGCAAATGTTTATATTCTCTTAATGAAAAAGGCAAACATTTAGCAATAGGCAGGATACTTGGTGTTCTAGCGTGAAGCACCAGCTTCAAACAATGATTTCTTACCTAGTTTTAAACAGCCATGGGTTAGGTCCCTCTTGTGATATCCATTTAAGTGACATTGACCTGAAATGTATGGAAATTTTCTGATTGAGCTTGCTTAGAAGAAATACACTTGGTAATTTGTAAACATACTAGGAAGACAGTATCTGAAATCAGAATTAGGGTGAGTCTGCTGTGGATCTCAGCACGTACTACTGGGCAAAAGCAAAGGGTGCTTTTGGTTTTCGCCTTTGTAACAAGCTTGGGATAAAAACCAGCTAGCAATAAGATGATTAGTCTGGTGTGGGGGTTTTTTTGAAAATATGTAAGAAAATTAGGCATTTTTTGTTGGAAAACACAAACGAATAGCTGGCAGATGACCTGAGATTTTGCCCATCAGTTCAGTGAAGACCAGAGTATCAGATCTAATAGCGAAAGTGTGGATTTTGAGACAGCAATCTCCACTTGATTTGGTGAGTGAAAAGAGGGTCCAGAAATCTTCATGGGCTCTTTCTTTCATGGGCACTTTTCTTTCAGGGGCTTTCTTCTTCACAGAAGAAACAGTGCACCATGGGAGTGGCACGCCCTTGTGAATAATGCTCACAAGGGAGGTGGTTTGTTGCCAGCTTAGAGGAAGAACAGAGTTGTACTGAGAGCATCAGTGATCAATTATTTATTGTCAAAAGAAAATAGAGAAGCTGGCTCACATTGTCAAGCTACAGCATATATTCCCCAGGAGAAGCCATTGCAGAAGTATTGACAGCTAGTACAGGAGTATTGCAGATCTTGGGCAATAGCCACAAAATGAGCATCTGATGAAACAGTTGCACAAGCTTTTGAAAAATGTATGTGGAAACCTCAGCTTGATGTTTGACTTAGGACTTCTACACCTGAAATTATTATTTTGTGTTATGAGGGTTTTGCCCCCCAAGTAATGAGGGTTTTGCCTTCTCACCTTCTCTGTTGCTAATTAGTGGTAGACAGGAGGCCGCAGAAATGGTGAAAAATGACAGTGATTGAGATTGTGAATAGGAGAGAAAGAGAAGGAAAAAGAGAGATCATGTATTGAACCAAGCACCTTTTGTGTCTACACTTGTCCCCAATGTTACAAGACACTTAATTCCTAGTATCTGGCCACAGATTCCTACTATCTGTAGATTCACCGTGGAATGGGGAAGCATCAGAAGCCTGAGTCCCCAGTGCTACAAACCATCGCTGCCTGGGGCCTTATTACGCAGCCCTTACTGGCCAACGCCAGAACTGCTGCCCTTGGAGGAGTATTTGGTGTGGAATCCGTGTTCAAATCTTTATACCCAGCAGGTCTTCCCTTCATCAGTGTTGAGTCTGCCCCATTAGAGTGCTGGAGTTTTGGTATACAATAAACATGGACAACAAAGGCTCATCTATATTCTTTATGTGTACCTGGGTTATTCTGGAATGTTTGTAAACAGTTGTTAGCTCTTCATTACGTGGAGCAGAAGAGAAGGGACTAACCACAAAGATCAAAGACATATTTTACGTACCTTGTATATGCTATAAGCATTTTTCAGGAATATGGAGATAGCTTGCATCAGAATTACAATAATTGCCTTTCTAAACATTAGCATATAAAAATATACCAGATTATGTTCACAGAGTTGAAGAAAACTTACTGTAATCATGAAAACCTATGAGACAAACTGCAGTTAACTGCAAATAATGTCTTAATATGATCATGCAAAGAAACACTCTGAAAAACCTGACAATGGGTGGCCTTAGAAACCATTCCCCCACAACACCTTCCCAGTAAGGCAAGTGTGTGATTCTGTTTCTTCCTTTTCTCCTCTCCCCAACTGTTCCTTGTCAGGAGCTGTCTTTGCTTTAGGCCATAGCAGTAGCTGAAAAGGTCAAAACATGTTAAATTTCACCACTGCATGTGTATGAGGCAGTCAGCAACTGGAAAAAAAATACTGTCTTTATTACTTGTGCTGTCAGATTAGATGTAGGAATTGTCTGTTATTTAAGCTGTTGCATGATAGAGTTTATAAATTGGCAGAAATCTGAAGACAGAGCGAATAGGTCATTGAATGTAGCTTTAAAAACTGCTGTCATGTTGGATTTACAAAACTTGAAGACTTCTGGTAATAAACAAGCACATGATGATTTGATAATCACTGCTGTCTTTCATAAGGAAAGCCTTTCCAGACTTCATACCACCTGTGGAATACATTTTCAAAAGTCTTTTGTAAATACCTAGTCTGTTAATCTTCAGGATGATTTTAAATGCCACCTATGAGTATAATTTAACTTACTGAATTTTACTTTCTTTTACAGACATTATGGTAACAAGATAGGGCTCATTATCTCAGCTTTCAGAGATCTCATGCCTGGAACTTCATTATTCCATCTGATACTGGCAAATCTTTATGCAATTACTTAGTTCTGTCTTCGCGTGCTTAGGTTTCCCAGTGAACAGTGTTTCCCTGACTCCTTGAAATAAGTTTCCCTTGACATTTAATTTGGCTGATGAGGTGACACAAGTTTAGGCATAAATTATACCTTTTATGTCAGCCCACACCCACTGAGATATCCTCATGAGAGACCATGTGTAGGCAGTTGTATCAGCCCTCCCTCCAGATACCCAGATATAGAAGGAAGTTTCATTTATGCAGAGGTGCCCTGGAGGAGTATGAACAACTGAGCTTTCTGAGGGCATGCCTTGAATTAATTCGTCTTCTGGCAACGCTGCTTGAACGCCTTCACAGACAACACTGCTCACAGGGTTTGCTGTGTCAGACTCATAAGTGCATTTATCCCAGGGCAGGGTGGGACCTTCATGCAGAAGGTGACAGAGTTGACATCCTTGGGAGTGATACCAAAATCCTGTGTTATCTGTCAGGAGTCTGTGCTTTTGTTCCTGGTGAACTTTGGTGTCCTGAACATGCCTGAATGGGATTAGATGCCTCCTCTAAAGTCGTATATCTAATTCTGGCTTACTCTACCTGTAGGTTTTTTCTGAAGCTGTGCCCTCATATCTTTTGGAAATTGTAAGCTGTGTTCTGTGTTTTATCTCATGAGAATAATAATCAGGAAAAATACTAGAGAATTAATCAGAAAAAAAAAAATAGCCTTGCAGTGTACGATGGCTGTTGACATGGTATAGGAAACAAGAGAAAAAATTACTCTCTTCCCACAATTCAAGTTCCTTATAAAAGTGGCTTACATGTGAACTAGTAATGTATTTCTGGGAAAACGCTATTTTGGGAAAAACAGAACAAAGAAATTAATAATGATGAAGAAGAAGATAAAAACATCTATACAATTTGGTTTTATCTTGTCCCAAATGAAACATTCCAATTTTCCATCTAAAAATCACATTTTAAGACCAAACTCAGTAGAAGGTGGAACAAAACATTTATCTACTCTTTGAATAAAATGTTATTTCAACCCCTTGGGACACATTTTTGTGGTTTTTTTTCATTTGGCCAACCAAAATGACTTTTTTCCTTAGTTATATGTGTGATTTACTAGTTGAACTTAGAAAATTATTCTTTCTTAGGTTCTTCCTCTCGTTGAGTTCTGGATGCAGGATATAGGAAACTGAATGGTTTGGGAAAGAAAATAGGAGAGTTTTATCCTCAAATGAAACAGCATTTGTTTTGTGTGACTGACCAGGGATATAGCATAGATTTGCTCCTACAAGTATTCAGCTGGATTATGGGTGAGATTTAAATAATATGTTACTAAGCTCTAGGATGTAATAGCTTGTCTAAAAATAGGATTGGATTATTAAGATTAATGTAATCTTTGTAGCTTTTGTTATTATTTAGAATGCAAGACATTAAGTCTTTAGTGCTAGAATTGATGATATTTCCATTTCCAAGAAAAAGAAATGTATAAAGGATAATTCAAGCATTGTTAAAATTCAGCAGGCAACATTTTAAAAGTGATTACATCCAAACAACCCCATAGAGCAAAGGATAAAACTTTTAAATTAAAATTGCACTATAAGGGACATTTTCTGTTTCAGTTATTATGTGTGCTTAGTTGAAACCTGCATGAATTTCACTTGCTTGATTGATCACGTTGAGCTCACTGCACACTCAAAGGACTGTATGACGCATTTCATTTACGCTGAGCATCAGCATCCCTGTTGCACAAGCTTGTTTTCTGACAGTTCCAAAAGGGAATTATAATTGGTTATCCTTAACCATGACAGTAATACAGTGTGATTGGAAACAAAAGCGTGTCTCTTACTCATCAAATGATTTGTATTTGATAAAATGACAATTTTTTCCTTTGGTGTTATTTTTGTAGCTTCTGTGAGTTTCTTAAGCCTTAGACAGAGCTTTGGACCTTACTAATCATGTCATCAGCGTTCACTGAAGAAAAATATTAGTTGCTGACATCACTTACAATTACGTAGCTTGTAGTGGTATAAGGAACATTATTTTTACAGTTACAAAGTTTCATCTGCTGATACAAAAACTTGTATGAAGATATACATAATATGAGGTGTTTGGTTTGTGTGTTTCATAGCCTTGTAGCTTCTGAAAACCAAACATAGTGTCTTGGATTTAAATTTTTAGAGTTTTCACAAAGCATCCTGTGTATTTCAAATCTGGCACCAAAGCTGTTGTTGTATATGATTTTTATGAACCCTTAGCTTGTCTCTGTTCCTATAATAACATATCTTTCTAACTTGAGTTCAGATGAGTAGTCTGATTTCAAATGAGCTTTAAAACAGTCTTTATGGGAAATCACACAGCTAATTAAAATACTGATTTATTAGAGCCCTTAAAGTCATGCTTTGGGGGAAGAGGAAAGATTGAACTTTTCTCTTTAAAGGAAAGTTTAGCACAACTTTGGATGAAATAAAAGCAGTGTGTGCTCCAGTCAAGAAAACAGACCTCATAGTGTTAAGAGTAAAGACATGTTTGATTGTCTCTTATCTCATGTGTGCATGAGAGGCACAGGGCAGGAGACACATAAATGTAAATTGCGTGTTTTCCCTTGAATGGCTTTGTACATCCATACCTGACTGAATGTGCCATTGGTGTCTTTCAGAAATATCGACAGTATATGTCTGGACTTCTCACTCCTCCTTATGGTGTTATGGAAACTGGCTCCAACAATGACAGTAAGTATGAGAAATCCAATATCAGGTGGTCAGCAGCAAATGAGAAAAGGAAAGAGAGGGGAAAGTGGAGATTTTCTGGGTTTGGGTGTTGTACTTTAAAAATTTAATTCAGTTTGGTATTACGATTACATTAATACTGCATGTAGTAGAAAACACTTTGGAACTTGCCTTACTGCCTTCCCAACTGTATACAAGTGTACACAGAGCTGTACAAAAATCTGCCTGTTGACTAAAACACAGTGGATGATGTCATGTAGCATTTTACTAATTGTGTTACATGAATTCCGTGGAACATGGTCATGAGTCATGCTAGTAAAATAAATGTAACAAACACTCTCAGTTTTTTTAGTTAGGATGGGCTACACAACTTGCTGGAGAATTCAGGTTAGTGCTTGAGCTTGCATTAAACATGCTGCTCTCTAACCTTTGTTACATAGCTAAATAATTTGGAGTATGTCTCTGCCTCATGAGAACCTGTCAAGCTGTGAGATGGTGCTGAACACATGAAACCAAAGGCTGCCTTTGGAATTCATCACTTAGGTAAATCAGAGCACCTCTATCTATTTGCCAGGGATTATCTAGATGCCAAGCAGGACAATATCTGGTGGCCAGCAATTGCATTTGCAAATTTTGTCCCCTGTTAGGTGTTCAAGATGTTTTCTTTGCAGGATAATAGTATAGCATAGCATAGCAGTGCTAGTGAGTGCAAACTCAATGTCACATTTTACTGCCAGGTACTGAGACGCAGATAATGTTAAATGAAAAAGTAAAAATAACTCCTGTATACATGCTTCGGATATTAAGTTTTGAAAAAGTACTGTGTTTATCAAGCTGTTTAAAATACTGACACAAGTTAGCTTTTTGTCTCTTTTGTGTTCACTAAGGAAACTTTTTTCTGAATGAATGTTTTGCTCTCCAAAAATCACAGATTAATGTGTATGTTATCGAAGTATAGAACCCTCAGATTCCCTATTCTACTGATAAACATCTTCACTGTCACCTAAAGAATGTACAGTATGTATTTATTTTCTGTATTCTTTTTTTAGGAATGCCAGATAAAGACAGTATGTCAAGCAGTGCTCTTTGCCAAGTTTCTAAAAATTGTAATAAGGTAAATCCCACACAGTTTTGCCCTTTTTTTGCTGGAGGGGGAGGAATTTGGTTATGAAAAATGCAAAAGTGCAGCATTAAATTGAAAGTAACTGAGTGCAAATGCAAAGCACGTGGTTGATGCATTTGAGTACAGTATACAAATTATAAGAACGCTTTAGGCATTGTATCATTTAACTGAAGAAAGCAGCTGGTTCAGGATTATTGCAGAGTGTACTGCTGCCGAAGTTTGTGTTACAATCACAGGGTTTCCTGGCCTTCCTTGGAAAAGTGCTGACGGTGAGGACAAAAAGCAGCATTATGATGAGACCAGTGGATAATCAGTGCATCATAAAATTCATTATTAAATCCTGTTTTAAGGCTTAACTGAGTCTGAACTGATGCATAGGCATTGTTCTGGCCCTTTGCTCGGGCTGAATTTTCTCCTCTGTTCAGAGAGCAGCTTTACATCCCAGTTCCCCTTTGTAAAATAGTTCTGTGCCTTCAGCCTCACCAGATGAGGACCCACATGAAAGAACTCATGAATATTTCTGTTCCAGTCTCAATAGTGGGATATAGTATATATATGGAATAATAGCAGGCAGAAATAGTGACAGGCGTTGTTGCAAAGATTGATAACTTGTAGAATTTCTGTATGACAGGAGTAGAAAAGTTACAGGAATAAACAGATGCTTCGATGCCTCCTTTCTGGACACAGGAGTTTAATTGGATGCATTTGTGTGATGGCTTAAAAGGTTAAAGGTATTTTTGTTGCACAAAAAGCATATCTTGACAGCAGATGAAGACAAGGAATATTTTAGTGTGTTTCCTTAATGCAAAAATAACTACTTCCACCTCTCCCTGTCTGTCTGTCCTGCTTCCTCAAGGATACTGACCTTTAATTGTCACATTCAGGTTTTATTTAATGTATACACGTAACAGTATGCAGTTCCTTTTCCTAGAGTCTTATTCACTAATACTGCACTACTTCCGGACACAACCTTATCCTGTAGGAACATAAACATTTTTCCATGCACTGATTAATTATTCTTACATACTTAGGTGGCACCTTGGATTCTGTAAGCATTTTACATAACAGTTATGAATGATGTCTAAATGCTTCTTTAGGTTATTGGCATTTTAGTGGTACACTTTGGAGTTAAGTCAGGTCAGGGGTCTTGCTTGATTTCTCAAGGAAAGCACCAGGTGCAGAGTTGAAACTAAAAGATGTTCTTGTGTTTTCTAAAGCAAATGGAAGTAACAGGTAAAGGTAAAAAATTAAAAATATCTGTCTCCCATAGGAGATTATATCCCCCCAGTAATGGGAAGTGATGCTCAGCTGAGGGTGGTAAACACTCTCAGGTACAAAGTATTTTAGAAACTGAGTAAAATTTAATGATTAATACATTTGTCAATATCTGGGCCTTTCTAGCACAACAGGACTCTTCCTGCGCAAAATAATTTCTTGGGTAGGAGACAAAAGTTGGCTAGGGCAGCCTCAAACTGCTCAATGACTTTTTCAAGAACAGAGTCCTCTGCAAACCATATTATCTTCCTTTCCAAGATGTGTATGAAACAGACACCCTTCTCCCTCCCACACTGTACACATTTCTCTGAAGAGAAGCTGATTGAGTAAATCCATGACAAATACTTGTCACCCTCTTTCATCCTGGAGGAGCTCAGACAGTCCCATGGCAAATGTGGCAGAAGAAGCTACACAGCATAGAAATGGTCCATGAATTCTAGTTCTGTGTTTTCTCCATATGGCCACAGCTCTTTTTAATTATGTTCAGTGAAAGGTAAATGCAGGAGAGATAAATACCCAAGTATTTTGTTTACTGCATGCAAACTTCATTCCCTCAGTTTTAAACTGTGCAACTGTTACAGTGCTTTCACAAAATGTCTGTTACCCTTCATGCCCTGCAGTCTGATTCAAACAGGGAGTTACTGGAATTCCACAGCCAAATTCCCAGAGTTGTTGCCAGCTTTTCAAAACGAAAAATCAGGATACCAGAAAACAGAGCTGTATTCCTAGACTTTACATATTTTCTTATTTTTAAGGTGATGCATGACTTCCAAAATGGCAGGTGCATCAGGGAAGGGTATTCATCCAGGGAAAGGGAAATGTTAGCAGGACATCTTTAGACTACTTTAATGATACTTGTGAGGCAGGCAGAAAATAAAGCTCAAAGAGACCCACAGAACTACTCTGTACTGTCCAGAAAGAGACTGAATGAGGAACCTTCTGAGATCCGGAGAAAGTTCCTCAAAATCTCCCATATGGTAAGAAGACATTACACTCTTAGACAGAAGGAGATAACATCTTCAGTGGTTCTCGTTATAAAGCTCTCATTTCAAGGTATGCATGTGTTGATTTAATTTTCCAGGGAAGTTTATAACTGTAAATCATTTGCTTCAAATGAAATGTAGTGTATTCCGCTCTGGAAATATGAAATGCATGTTTTTCTTTTTTAGCCTGTGGAGATTCTTTTACAAGTGCTGTAATAGATGTTTTTCCGTAATTACTAATTATTTGAGTTTCATCTTCATAGCTTATTTTTTTTCTCCTGTCACATCTATTCGATTTTGATGAGTAACATAAGATTTTTCTTTTAATACATGCTTTGGAATTTTCTCACCATATGGGGATGTTTGGTTTTTCTAGTTCATTAAAATCTACAAAAAAATTATTTCTATTAGGAGAAGGCAACAAAGAGATTCTTTTTACCAAATGTCAATTCATTTACATTTAGGTCTACATTATTGCATATCATTTAATGCAATATAGCAGTTAAATTGAGCATAAAATATTGAGAGAGAGTATACTACTGTCCTCAGTTATATTTTGGGGAATGGAAGCAAAGTCAATTTAATGCTATCTTATGTAAGGGAAAATGACAGATCGTTGGTCTTTTTAACTAGGACAGACCAATATCTGTTCACTGATCTCTCTCAGTCTAGGTCTTGAAAATTCCCGTGGGGGGTAGAGTTGCATATGTGAGATGAATGTAACCCCAAAGCCAAAATTACAAAATCAATAATAATTTCAAATACATTTTTGGAAAAGATACAGAAGAGTACTTAGAACGCAGGGGAGGTCGGGTTCCAGCATGCAGACAGAATAGGTAGTGGTCCTGGTTCCATATATTACCAGCAGAGCTGGCAGCAGGGTTGCATGATGCTTCCCACTACAGGACAGTCTTCTTACAATTTGGCTGCTTTTTCGCTGTTTACACTGAATTCTCCATGCTGAGAGTATGCTCCTGGCTGATTTTTAAATTGAAATGGATCAAACATGTCTGACATTGAGCTGGAGGAAAATACATAGCACATACTAAATAGCTTTTTCCAGTTATACGCCAGGAATCCTGTCCTTTGGACTAGGAGCTTGACTTTTGGGGGTTGTTCACGCAGTAAGAAGTACCATTTGCAAGCCCCTAAAAAATAACTGTAGTGTTAAGCATCAAAAAATGTCAGCTGCACCTGGCTCACCAGAGGCTTGGTGCAGTTCTACTAAAAACTTGTGCACTCAGGCTGTGGGCATTTTATGTGCAGAATTCCCACACTGTTTGTCTTTGCTCCTGGGCTGCTTGGGCATTCCAGTCTCAATGTTTAACTGTGTGGAACCCCTCTCAAGGACTTCTTTTAGTTGCTAGAGCAATATTTTGACAATCTAAAGCGAGACACTGACTGAAAGCCAGAGTTCTCTTCCCTGTTCTTTTACACCCTTTACTGGTACCCAAGCAGGAACAAGAAATAGCCTATCTGCTCTGGAAATGTGAGATATAAGATAGTTTGAAGGAAGATGGTACTGGAGGAATGAGTTGTGGAGAAAAAGGAATAAGAACAGAGTACAGCCCCATTGAGAGCATGAATCTCCACTCCCTTACGGACTGTGGTGCTGAATGCTATTTTCTGCAATCAACAAATGTCTTAAACTCCTTTGCAAACGGTGGATGTCTAAAAGCACAGAAATTATACACAGAAAGAAAAGAAATTTATTATTTTTAAGTTATTTATTCAAGTAGTAGATAGTAAAAAACTTCTAACCCTGCTAATGATTCAAGCTGAAGTTTTATATTCTTTTCCATAATGGAATCTCCATATTGCAGTTTGCTGAAAGAACCCCCACATCCTTAAGGAGCAATACAAAATTCTGCTTGAAAGGAAGGTTAAACAAGTGCTCAAAAGCAGAGTGTTTCAAGAATGAGGGGTGACTGAGGAGTGTTAATGAAGTCCTCTTATCTGTGTTTGTTATGGTACAGACTTTTGATTACCTGCTCACATATATTTTTGCTGTGACACACTACATTAAAACAACGTCTTACCTCAAAAACCATGCTATCTTTCTTTTTATACAGCTTCACCTCGGTGACTGTTTTAAACGTATGTAAGTTTGCTCCTTCACTGAGAGTGTACATCCTGTAAGGGAGAAAGTGCTTTTCATCTCCTTTGTACTGAGGAATCCCTGCTGAACACAGAAGACAAAAGCAGATTAAGTTGTGCAGATTCATACAGTAATTCTTGCTATTGGGTGGAGAATATATATTCTTTTCTGAAATCTGTTATATTTCCATTATGTTCCCTATATTGTCGTCAGGTTTTTATTGTGATAAAGAGTTGCAGGAGCTCCCCCTTGTGCACAACATAATATTTGAAAAATACATAGATGGAGCTTGTGAACCTTACAGGTTGAAACATCCCCTTTTTGTTTTTCAAGTAATGTCTACACGTCTTGTAGACTGGAAGCTTATGGGAAGTGATTTATTTTCAGGTATTTTGTATGCCAAAGCTCCTACAGAATGTGCTGTGATACTTCTGTGAAAGTCACCTTTTCATCTATCTTCTTTCCTTGCTAATTCGATGTGGTAAAATATGGATTCCTTTTCTTTACTTAATTTTCAGTAAGACATAGGTATCATGTTGATTTTTATGTATTTAAATAATGGGGGTGATTGTGAAAACATTATTTTCCTTTTTATCATCTAAATGCTTTTAATGCAATTATATTGTAAAGATCTTTCAGTGGACAGAGAAGGGCATAATCAATAGTCAATCCTCAAAGTATTGCAATTTCAACATTTCCAGGCAAATGAATATTCACTTATTTCGGTTTTCAAGCACTTAAGGATAGCTCGGGGCATTTGAAGGTATACTGTTTATAAATATGACATTGCAATTCCCAAGGTTCAACCTCAAAAAACCCATACAAGACACCAGTAATAATTATGTTCATTCACCATATTAGGTACTCTAGTAATAAACACAATCATATTTTAATTTACTTTTCCCGGATGACCAAAAGGAAAGCTTATCTTTTAGCATATTCAGTGTATTGTCAAATGTGGAATTTGATAGAGCATTAGAGGAATTCTAAGGGAAATGTTCCACATGGTCATGAAATTTGAGCCAAAAAAAAAAAGAGAAAGCAGGAAAGCAGACAGTGTTCTCAAAGTGCCATTAAAAGGTGTTTGTTTGAAAGTTGTAGCATCTCCAACATACACATGAGAACTGTGTTAAAGGATGATGTATTTTCTATATAGCTGCCCAGTGATACATGTGCATTGATTTTTTTTCTTGCTTGGGCTCTGCACCAGGCAGTTCTCCTATACAATATTTGCATAGGGTTAAAAAATATTTCCCTTTTCTGTTTTTGAAGTGATCATGTGAAAGCACTGCATGCAGGTATTTCTAAATAATGTCTTTGTGCAGTCCTAACTGTACCCAGTAATTTTAGGGGCTGCTCTGGTATTTTGGCACCAGTTTCACATATGTGAAAGTAATTTGCCGAGAGGTCTGTTCAAGTTCTTCGTTTTGCTTTAAGTGAAAGTGCTTAGGCTTCCATCATTATCATAGTCTGTAACAATCTGGCTAGTGCAGAGACTCTGCATATAGTCCCTGGCAATGAGTCACAGGGAAGATAAGAAAGACAGGAGTGTGAGATGAGTAGGAGTTTGTGAAAAACACATTTTTCATATGTTAGTAAGGAACTTAACCATGAAAAATGTGAAGGTCTTTATATGTCAGCAGAGCTCTTTAATGTAAACAAAATTGTTAGTAAGTCTGCTGAGTTAATAAGTAGACTTTGCATAAACTAAATTGTTGCAGACCTACCAGGCAAGGTTGGATATCTCTAGTTTCAGCCAGGTGGATGATATACAGCAGTAGACTTCCCTCCTGAATGTCTTTGTGAATAGCAATGCCTCAAAGGAAAGTTTGCAACATCCCATCTTCTGTTACACAATCAGATAACCTATGAAATACCTATGATCCATGATTTCATTGTATACCCTGAATTCTGGAGGTCCTAATGACAGTTTCTACTGGAAATTCTTTCTTCTGCTGTGTCTATTGAGCAAACCAATACCGAACTAGCCAGAGTAGCCCCAGTATGAAGCCTGCAGATGTGGGAAGTGATTCTCATTTGATCTGGTACCACACAGGAACAAGTAGCATTAGACTGTGACCAAGAATCCTTGGTCCAGGTTGCTGTGTATTTACCTGTGTACATGTCAAGATAACTTAGTTCTCTTCAGTGCATACTTGATTCATTTCAAGGATCTCTGAAGCCCTTTCATTAATTTGGATGAAAAAAATACGGTCTTTCTGTCTAATTAAGGAGTTCATGTTGTAGTGGTTCTAATGATAAATAGAGCTGCCTATGACAATAGTGAGAGTGGTAAGAGATGGAGGCAAGACTTCTCTTGGTGGATGAATTACACTTTTTAGAAAAAAATGCAGAATTTTGCAAGCTCCAGGACCTAAAGGAATACTCTGTTTTAAATTTTATCTTTGTTTTCTAAGAGCAGTAACATCAGATTACTAAATATATGTAGGTGTATTTCATTTTTAAAATATAAACAAGTTGACACATTTATCTCTTGTAAGAAGATAAATAGTGGGAAAAATAGGGAGTAGTGTCCAATAACATAATACAGTTGAGTTGTCAGCACCTAGAGAGGAAGCCTCCCTTTCCTGTCGCAGCTGTAAAACATTGCAGAAGCAGCTACTGCCCTTGACTCAGGAATGGAACACTGAGCTTGGAAAAGTGTCTGCATTTTTATCCTGCTTTGAGAGCTGCAGTGACTTTCTGAGTCAGTGAAACTACCTGCAAGATCCAAGTCGGGGTAGTGTGGGTTTTATCATGAGGGAGGAGTGAAAAGATGAAAAATGAGAGGTATGGGAAAGAGAGAGACTTCCTCTGTTACTAGCAGAATAATCCACATACTCAAGTCAATGCTAGAGCTAACCTATGTGAGTTTGTAGTTTCATTACTTTTACATCTGAATATTAATATATATGATCTCCATGGTGTTTGTCTGAATGAAGAGTCCCCTTAAACTGTTAGCATTGTTATTTTGATGCTCTTCACTTCTGTTGCCTATTTATTTTTATTCTTATTTTTATTCAGAATTTATTGCAATTTGTTTGCATTCTAAAGCCTTGCAATTCTTGTTTGTTTTGGGTGCTGTGATGCAAAGTAGGGATGGAGTCCTCTGCTGCAAAGAGCTTTCAGTCCGAGAAAAAATAGAGTGACTGACAGACAGAAAGATGCTTGTTTACTTAGAACGTCGTAAGGCATGAGATTCATGGCTGTTGAATGTTTCTAGTGAGTTTTCTTACAGGAGCGTATTGTGATCAGTCCTCGGTGGGATAATCCTAAGAGACGCTGAAAGTGGAAGGAAGAAGCTCAGAAATCAACAGAAAAGTACAAAACTAAGTGATATATATTTCTTTGTTAAAACTGTTGTTTGGAGGGGAGTCATGCTGCTGACCTCTTTCAGTGTAGCAGTGTAATCAAGTACTAACCCATCTGACTAACCTGACAAAAGGGTTGTGGAAGTCCTTGGGGTAGCACAGGGAAGGCCATTTGGCTAAAGAAACATTTTGCCTTTCAGACTCCTCTTGCGTAGCTGAATGAGTGTTGCTGTTGTAGTTTACATAAAAACCCTAAATAATGGAAAAAACCTCCAGAAATTCCTAGAAAATACTAAAATTTGTAAAGTACTCAATATTGTGAATTAGGTGTGGGACCATCTTTCCACAGGAGCATCTCTCTCAGTTCCACTTCTCTGAGGGCACAGCCTGCTACCTTCTCTGCCTGTGCTGGCAAGGCAGTCTGATCATATATATTATGGAGTCCCATTTGATGACTTGCTTCTTGACTGTGTTTTCTGTGAGATTCTGTCCCAACCCTTAAAAAACATGCACATATGCTCCATTTATCTCTTGCAGTTGAAAGGCAGGAAGAGTGGGTAATTATACTGAGAAAAAAGATAGTCCCTTTCAAGGTTCATGTCTTCAGACAAGTCAAGCGTATACAAGTAACACATTTGGCACTTATATTTGAAACAGCAAAAGGAATTTTTTTGAATCTTGTAATTATTTTCTCAAGTTTGGCAGAAAAATTGGATCAGGGATCTTAAAATCAGATTCTTTCCAGTCAATCATATCATCTCTCACAGAGCATTTTGACTGCCTGTCCTGCAATGCATGCTGGAAATTGGTATTCCACAAAGTCAATTATAGTTCTGAGTCGGTAAGAAATAATCAATGTGTCTGATCTGATCATTTAGCAGCATCATTTTGCTTGTGTACAGATGACAAAAATTTGAGAGGTTAATAAATAGTGGGAAAAAGCTGTCCAGTGGTTTTGTTCTTTTTCTTGTGTTAGCTAGTCAAGAGCAGAAGCCTGTTGTGCTGGCTGCACACAAATAGCAAGCGTCCAGTTTGTGGGGCTCTTGGAGAGCCATTCTGAGTCACAACTGCAGAGGCAAAGATGTCAGATCTCTACAGCAGAGCTGAAAATGTAATTAGGACTGTTAGCACCTGTGATGGTTAAGGAGAAAGTGCTGTTGAGGTATTTATGATTTATGACTTTCATTATTTATTCTTTTTGTGAATTTCCTTCTGAAAGAAGGCTTGGTGCAAGACTGTGAACATGTTTGATCTTGCTGTGCTTTATCATCAATGATGCAGCTGTCTTAAAATTAAAGATAGCAGTTAGTGAGGAAATACAAATGCACGTAGCTGAGTTGAATACTAGAGAAATTAAAAGAATACATAATTTAGGCTCCAAATTAAAATTTAAAAAACCTCAACTTATTTCCGATACAGGTTATTACGCTGCTTTTAATTAAGATTGCTCAGACACGTTTGTTTTCATATTAGGAAATTAAATTATATATAAACAATATGTATAATAATCTTAAATATGAACTGGATGGAGAAAAATTTATAGTCACTGCCACAGCAGTCCTGGGCGTGTGTAATAGAATGGCTCTCCTGTCTTCCTGGTGTACTGGTCCAGACTTGGGGAGAGGAAACCAGGGGCTACCTTGCTAGAACTCCTGAATGCTGCTTACTCTGTTCAGTTACTTCAGTGTCCAGTTAGTGTTCTTCAAATGCTGTCTTTTGTTTTGTCTGACTTTTCTGCTGTGTGTTTTGGGGTAGAGATGCTGAATTTCTGCCCAAAAAGTGGCATTGTGGCAGTACAGACACTGGAGAATCTGCAATAATATTGGCTTCAATGTACCAGAAGTTCCTCGGAGGAGGATACTTTTTCCCGAGACAGTCTCCTGTCCAACTATCATGGAGAAGCTGAAGATTTCTACATTATTACAGAAATTCCCGATTTTTTTTTTTAACACAAGTTAGCTGGGAATACTCTGTTCATTCAGTATTTCCAGGTAAACTGATTTGGATTACAGTAAGTAAATTTCGCTGGGACTGCATTTTCACACCGTGATTTGCTTAACGGGGTGCGACAGTCGTTGTCCTTTACACAACCCATTGAGAGTCACTAAAGAGTCAGTTAAGCCAAATAAGATTTTGAGATTATGTTTAAAAAGGAGGCGAGTGGTTGACAGTTGGCAGGGACAGAATTTCAGCTGGACGAAACAATACTTCTAGCAATAATGCAAAAATCAGTACCAACATTAAAGAGAAATGGGAAAAAGGGGATAAATAACAAAATACAGTAGGTGCTCTTCCATTTCACAGGGACGAGGCTGGTTCTGTGATATCCCTAAAAGCCAGACATCACAGAATTTACACGGCTTAGGCTACATACTGAGAGAGGTAAAAAGAGGTCATCTCTTTCAGAAACAGACTGTGGTCAATTGGGACGTAAAGAGATGTGGTTAGCTAGGGAAAATGTCAGGTGGAGTAATTTCGCCTCTCCGTACCCATCTTAGGTTAATTATTGCAGTGTTCTGTGTGCATTTGTGGAGCAAATTTTTTTCTGAAGTTGCAATAAAAATTCATTTAGCAACAGAAGTCTCTCAGAATATGTTTAGAAATGTCTGTCCCTCACTAGTTAATCAGGGAAGATGAGCTAAATTCAAAACAACAAGAAAAAATGTGAACAGGCCTGGTTTAAATAGCAGCAAGTTTGGCAGCAGCAAGCTCTGTAGAATGTTAGAAGGAGAGAAGAAGCAAATTTGCAAATATGAAATATTTACTATTTTCCAATTAAAATCATATTTTGTTGTAATTGACAGGAACTAAAAGTATTACTCTTTTGCTCTTTAATGGGAGAATATCTGCTGTTCACAATGATACACATTACCTCAGTGCTTGTATTCTGTTTACTGATTATTCCCAATGCATTATGGAATTAATGTGAAAAACAGAGCATATTGATCTGTCTTGTTCAGATCAATAATTTGATTCCAAATGCCTTTGTATATCTTTAATCAATACAATTACTGACACTATATCTAAAGAACACTGAATGAACTGATTAACTAATACAGCAGTTAAAGTTTCATTTCATGCTAGTTAAATGTGTAAGACCACAATTGGATTTTACCATCAAAGAAAAAGAAAAGCCCTTATTCTGCACAGCCTGAGAAACTTGGATGAGATAGAATAGGTAACATGGTTCAATGCATCAGCACCCTCCACTTTGACAAGCTTTTTGTAGACATCAAGAGAAATAGAAGTTTTAAGGAAGATAAGAAGGTTGTTTTGTGGGTATTTGTCAAGAGCAGAATGCATATCTTTTCCACTGACACACAAATATGTAAATTAAACACGTGCTTGAGGGTTTTTTTATGTTTGTGTCAGGAGACTTAAAACCATTGAAGTAGAGAAGTACTTGGCTGAAAGAAAATGTTTGTGCTTTTTTGTAAAATGTGTTCTGATCTAGCCATCAGTTTGAGATTTCTTTCCTCTGTTTATTTTCATATACTATGGAAACAACCATTTACCTTTTTAGGAAATATATTCCATGTAGATGGAAAACATCGATATAGATCATTAAAAATCTCCAGAGAAGTAGGACACCAGAAGGTGTTGCACTGAATATTGTTAGATTATTCCTTCTCAGCTTCATTTTTAGCAAAAATTGATTTCTGAAAAGGATGACAGGAAGAAGAAAAGAGGAGTAGATAGGGAAGCTGGACTCTGAGGCTTGAGTAGACACTGTTGTCCCCATTTTACCATGGAGAAGTTGAAACACTCGGAGGTGAAATGACTAACGGGGATCATCACACCATAAATAAACTGCTGTCACCCAGGAGGCAGTGGTCCTCTTGCCTCACTTGGGTAGTGTAATGACTACGGTCAAGTCAAGAATTTTACCACTAATTTTAATAGGTTCACAATTTCACACATAATTCACACTCCGTCCAGTTTTTGGTACCCTTATGTTTGACATGAAATCACTCAATCTAAAATTTCACTGTCTGGTCAACTCAGAAGGCAGTTCTGGCATCTGGATGTAATTGAAACCCAGGGAGGCCCATCCAATCCTGTTTTCTAGACAGAGTACCTTCTGTGAGGCTTGGAGGTAGGAGATGCTCACCAAAGTTAAAAAAGCATCTAGAAATAAGTGAATTAATTAAGTGAAGCTCGTTAATCTTTAACATCCCTTCAGTTTGTCTTTTGAATAGGTGCTGTGCATCTAGAGCATGAGAGACAGGCCTTAAAAACTTGTAACCTTGCTGCCTAACTTTTAAAGTCTTTGTCATTATAGCTTGTTTCTAAAGCAGTAAGTAATTTCAGATAAACATACTTTTAAAGCCATGAATACTAAGAAACCAGTAGTTTACATGGGAGACAAAAACAAGTTTTGTTCTTTCGTAGGTTAAAGAAATGCAGGAGCAGAGAAGCCCTGACAAAACTGGCTTGGGATTCATTATGATAACTGTAGTCACACTGTGCTACTGACTCCTGAGTGGATCTCAGAGAGAACACAGCAACAAGCTGGAGAAAGCAATTTTGTTTTTAACTTATCTTGAATTCTAATAGTTAACTCCAGTTCTAAAGGGAAATTCTGTGGTTTCCCTGGAGAAACTTGTGACTTGTAAATATGAAAGAATGTAAATATGAAAGATGTTATGGTAAGGTGATTGCCTTGACCAGTGGAAGATCTCCTCTCTGCTCTTGTTGTGCATTCCGGTCTGATGCTGTGACACAGACATGGATGGTCAGAGACACGATCCCTGGAACTAAACCTGCTGGAGGGAGAAGCTTGATCTCTCTCTCTCAATTTCCTTTTTTAATATTTATCTATTATCTGTCTATAAATAAAGCCTTCTGATTTCTGATCTTCAATCCATGAACTCTGAGTCTTTGTGGAAAGGGCCTTGGAGCATAGGGCCATCGTCATTTCTACAGTCACACCTCTGTCAGAACATTTGGGATGCTCGCAGCAGAGTTAACATTTTCTGACATTTTATTCAATGCAGGCAGTGTAGTTATAGCAGCTGTTTCATTGTAGCGGGGAAGTAGAGAAATGACGGGAAGATAAGACATCATTAGCCGTGTTCTGGGGGGTTTTGTGCACTGGTCATAGTCTGTTTCAATATTCTTTTTCCCTTTGACATTCACAGGGAAGTGTCATTTTTGGTAATGGCTGAATCATTTTGTGTTAAAAGGATGGACATTTATAGTTTGTCAAGGAAACACTGTTGAAGTGTTAATAATGTATTTCAGTTTAACTTTCTAAAATAAATTTGCTACACTGAATATTTGAGAATTTAAAGGAACACATTTTGCTGTTTATGCTATTAAAAGATGTAGATTACTAAAGAAAAGCAATTTTAGAACGTATTTTAAAATACAGCATAGTCTTCACTCTGTGTTACATTTAAAGAATATAGATTTTAAACCAGTCATCATTACTCTGAATATTTTGATAGTAGCCCATTTGCTGACAGTATTCAAAGCATTTTACAAAGGTAGAAATTATTAGCATTCCTCTCTCCAAAAAGGGGAAAATGAAACACACTGTGATTAGGTGATTTGTGTAAGGTCATGCAGTCAGAAAAACAGAATAAAACTGAACTGTCTTTAACCACTGGCCTGGACAATTTCTGCTAGGCTATTTTGCTTTGTTTAGATAGTTTGTAGTTAGATGATGGGCTTTTAGATTACAGGTGCTATACGTTTAAGAAACTCAGAAGATTTTTAAAAAATGATTATTTTCTTCCCTAATTTTGCAACCATCCTGTGACTGTGTATTCGTCCATTCATACCTTGCCCTTCTCCCCATTTTGCTGTTTACAGATATTTGTTAATCAGCTAGAATGATTGTCTTCCGTGAGCATGGGTGGCTTCAAGATCCTTTGGTAGTACAATTTGAGAGTGTCTAGACTGGTCCTTTTAAAACAAGTGATCTTCTTGGGTAATTTCTCCTTTGTTAGAGGCCATGTATTTGTTAATTGCTAAGCCCCCTACAGACCTGGTATGAGGTCAGTCATTGTCAGTTTTGGACTTTTCCAGTTGGGAGATATGAGCAGGTACTTTGCTTTTTGGCTGCCAGTGCTCTCTTGTGGAGCACAGGCTGGTTCTCCCAGCTGCTGCATATGTTTGTGGGGAGAATGAAGAGGAGAATGAATTGTTTACAGCATGATAGGAGTGATGATTGCATTTCTATTTCCACTTTTTTTTTCTTCTGAAAGGGTGTGGCGAATCTCCCTGTACAGGCCATTCATCTGGGAGTTGGACTTGATGATCCTTGTAGGTGTCTTCCAACTGAGAATATTCTGTGATCAGTTCTGTGATTAAATAGGACTTTCTGGGTTGGACCCAGAGCTTGGTCCTGGTATCATGTCCCAACCATCAGCAGTCCCTGTGGTGATGCCTTAAATGGCTACCTAGAAACAGAGACTAGACAGGAATAAAGGAATAAAGGAGGGATTTATTTGAAACGCCTTCAGATGTACATTTTGGGCTCCAGATGGTCTTGCCTCAGTGGATCTCAAAATGGATGACAGGTTACGAGTTTTTTACACTTTTATATCAGCATAAATTCACCAACCAGAACCTAGCCAATGATGGAATTTCCCCAAGATTGCCTCCTTCTCTCCAAGATAATGATTTACAGTTCTTCAGCCTAGGACAGTCTGAGTGTCCTTGGAGAGCAAGCTGGAGAGGCTTTGTTCCGTCTATATTAGCATAAGAGAACAGCACTTAACAAGCTACTTCAGAGTTACACTAGCAGTGCAGGATTTGAAAAATCTAAAAGTTAAAACCTAAGGCATCAGTGGCAGGGAGTGTGTGCAAAGGTTTCTTACGGGCTATGCACCCTCGGGGGTAAGAGGTCATCACATAGACAACTTCCTGATGACGAGCATTGGTCAGTACATCAGTATATTCTACATAGGGCTACTTCAGCAATCCAGTGCAGGTTAATATTGTGACAGATCACAGAATATTCTGTGTTTGAAGGGACCCACAAGGATGATCAAGTCCAACTCCTGTGTGAATGGCCCATACGGGGATTGGACCTGCAATGTTGATGTTATTAGCACCATGCTCTGACCAACTGAGCTAATCTCAGGGAAATTCCTACAACACTGACTACATTTTTCTTCAACTTTTGACAAAAGTGTGTTCCAAAGGACCTTTTTATAACGAAATCTTTGGTCACCTGTTTCTCTCTTGTTCAGCAATCTGCATTCAATAAGTGTATTGTTTTCCCTGTACTGTCCTAGCAGAGGTTGATGCAGTCTGCATAGACACTCTTTCACTGCAGCTGCAAATAGGACCAATGGAATTAACTTCAAGATACTCTATCCAAGACTGCTTTCCAACTGAAAATGCACTCCAAAAACCATGATACTCTATGCTCAGCTTTATCTCCATTGTACAGTTATTCTGTAGTGCTGGAAATAATAGCTTGTATTGGAAAAAGAGTAATCTCTGCATCATCTTAGGAACTCTTATCTCTGCCTTTGGTCCAAAACAGCTCAAATAGATGACATTACAAAAAAAATTGAGAAAGATTGATAAGAGTAGAAGTGGGAAGTGTTGTGTGGGAGGGCTGTGGGGATTCGGGCTAGTTGTCATCTGTGTCCTACTGACTGGTTATGATTTTGCTGATATTGTGGGAGTGATTTTTTTTTGATATATTTTATTTCCTCCAATGTAAACCACATAGGGCATGAGAAGTCTTTCAGGAGATGTATACAGAGATACCCCAACATGTCAGTCAAAAATGGTAGTCATCAGAAGGCATCAGGAGTCATTTGGAAATGAAATGACTAAAATATGAAATGACTAAAATGACTCCCAGAAAGAGCTAAAGATGCTCTGCTTCCTGAAATACACTCAGGAGAATCAGATGCCATGAGCCTGACTCAAAACTCATTGAGTCAATTAGGCACTTCCCACTGATTTCAGTGGGATTTGGATTAGACTGTAAATCCCCAATAGTAGTAAATGGAGGATGTAAAACAAGCAGACCTCTTGTGATGTGGCTGTTGCTGCTGACACCTTTCAACTTGTGTGGCTTTTGTCCTTTGTTTCTTCTGCATCCCCCGGCCAGCCAGCAGGAAAACAGATGTCACTTGCAATTCTTTTCTATTCCCCAGTTGAAAATAAAGGGATCAACAGTAGTGCACAGGTTTATCTGATCACCCTGGTAACATGCTGCGGTTAACTCCAATCAATACTGAAGCTGTTCAGAGATGAACTACACTGAGGTCATTTTAAAAAAGTGATTCATTGGCTTTTATTTGATTTCATCTTAGTTCTTTGCAATACACATATCCTGCATTTGCATTTGAGAGTAGTAAATTAAGTCCCCTTCATCATTTGATTTTATAGATCCAAATTGCCGTAGATATAAAGCATTCGTTCATATATAAAGGCTCAGAAACAGCCCTTTACAGCTATTTAACAAGGGGAATAGAAAAATCTATTTTTATAAGAGATGTTCTTGGATTTTGTTTAGCAGATTAAAATAAGTTGACAAATACAGATCTCATGGTAGGTCACTATTGTTGTTGTTCATTTTATTGTTTATTTGTTTGCATATGGCTTGCTCCAGGAGGTAAGAAACACCAAAATAAGGACAGGCCTTGCCCTGTAGTTTGAAATCTAAGGCCTGTTTCTCCCCAGATTAAATGTATGCATAAAATTATACGCATGAATAGTCCTATTTAAATCTGTGGTATTGCTCTCATGCATAAATATTTGAATCTTGAAAGGAATGGAGGCTAAAATTATTACTTTCTCTGCTTCACCCCAGTTTAAATAGGGAGTTTTGTGATTGGCTTTGTGGAGGGTTTGTTTGAGTGACTCAAATGTGAATCCATAAATGTACAGATAGGGAGTTGGTCAATGTTAGTGCTAAAAGCCTTTTTACCACAGTTTCTCATAATAATTTTCTGCTTTCCCCTACCAACACCAGCAGCTTTCCCTTCTCTACCCTCCAGACCCGTATGACCTCCTCCCCTACAGGGAAGATCAGCAGGTCATAGCAAATTGTTGGAGTGTGCACTAGTTGGAAAAGGGAATAAAGTTGCTCAAGTTCAAGATGGTATTGCTGTGTTGCTTTATCTCATACTGCAGGAAAGCTAAGAGCAGGTACACTGGTCACTCCTGTGGCCAGGAGATGAGTAATAATTTGTAAACTATTGTAACTGGCTTGCTTATCTGAGCTCTTTGCATGATAGCTTTTCCCTTATTCAGAAGTCCTGAAAAATGGGATCATCAAGGACCTCTGTGCCACATGTGTGCACTTTAGTCTCATTAATTCTTCAAAGATACCAGGATGAGGTAAGAAGGGAATTAAACACTCCCCTCACTCTCTGCTGTTTTATAGGGAGAGCTGCTTTTTTTTTTTAAGTGCTTTCTAAGCAACCCTTAATGGAAGATCCAGGATTATAAAGAATCACAAAACAATTCTTGTTCTTCAGCCAAACTGTGACTATCCCTTACAGAATGCATTTTTTTTTTCTGATGGGAAGCTGTTGCTGGAACCCTTTATCTCCTGTTAACTAACTGATGTTACATTTCTCTGCCTTTGAAATATGTCTTGCTTTTCTATAGCAAACTCAGTCCAAGCCATGTGTTTCCATTTATTGCATTTCAGCTGATGACTAGTGCAGCCAGAGCTCACTGCAGCAGCTATGAAAGGCTGTAACTTTGGTAGACTCTTTGCTGGGCATGTTTTGGGATGATGATGGCATTGTCCCTCAGTAGGGACTGTCTCAGGCTTGCTGCCCTGGGAGCTCTGTCACTGATCGCCTCTTTAAGTATCACCCTGTGATTGAACTCTTTTTAGACTTGTAAAGGTGGCCTCGAAAATTGCACAGAACCATGTAGTGAGGCTAAAAGTTGCTTCAGGAAGGCACTGAGTCCATCCCTGAGCCACATGCACACTGTAGCATTGTTGCTCCTGACAGATTCCTTCTGTGTTCTCCCAGAGATGGAGGAACCAGACCTCTCTGGCAATCTGCCAGTATCCACTGTCCACACTGTGAAAAAAGCTTCAGCAATGCCTAAACTGAATCGTTCTTGCAGCAATTTAAATTATTTCCTGATCTCTGCATGATGGACTAGGTCACTTCTTTCTTCTTTTCAAAGGCCTTTTAAATCTAAGAGGTTTTTTTATCACACCTCTGCTAAGATTTGCCTTTTCCTTAGCCAAACAGCTTTTATTATTTATGTTGTGCTTGCTGATTATTCTTGTTGCTTTCCTCTAAATTCTGTCCAGCTGGTTTAGATGCTTTTGGAGTAAAGTGGGCAAATGAGACACAGTGCTTTATATTAGGTCTTATCTAGGCTGACTAAAGTGGAACACCATTGTGTATCTTACATGTTGCTACATTCCAGCACAGTATTTGCTGCTTTCACACAAGTATGGCATTGGTTATTCGGATGTGTTTAATATGTAAATATTTAAAACATTATAAACCTTATTTCCTTTTCTGTGGTACTGCATAAGACACTTGTTCCCTACCCTTTAGGGTTGGTCTTTATTTAGCTGATTCTACCTGCTTCAGAAATGTAGTCATCACTGTCTGTGTTGCATAAAAGCATCATTTTTTTAGATCAATGTTACAGCTGTTTCATATTGTAAACTTTCTCTGCAATGTATGTGCAGTGCCTCCCATCCTGAACTCTCCTGCAGAATCAATAAGGGTATATTCTGCTTCATCCCATGTTAATATTTAATATTATCAGATATGATACATTCTTGAACACTGCTTAGAACAGACCTCTGGTGTTACTGCCAGTTTGACTTTGCTTCACTGGTAATTGCTTTCAAAACGCACTTTTCCATCTGACTTTGCACTTATTTTGTAGGAATTTAATCTGCCTGCCAGAAGAGAATATCTGATGAGAAGTGCTAAAGCCTTACTAAAAGGCTGAAAATCTACTGTTTCTTGTCTAATCTACCAATGTTGCTACTCAATCATGAAAAGAAATTAGATCAGTGTGGCATGACTTGTTCTTGGTTGATATATGTCACATGTGACTCATCTCCCTGTTCTTTTCCAGGTGCTTACAAATGGACATTTTCTAGGAAGACACATTAAGCTGACATCTATATTTTTTCAGCTTCTCCTTTTCCCGTATTTCTGTCTTCAGCTGCCTTCCTTAGACCCCAAGAGTGGCTGCTGATGGTTCCGAGATGGTTGCAGCCCTCTTTAAGTTTCTTCAAGTTTCCTGCATGAAATTCTACAAACCCAGCCAATCTGAAAATAGCTCATTTATGGTTTTGGTTTTTTTTCAAGGCTGAGATTTTACTCCTGTTACTCTGCTACTTAGGATATTAACCATCTCTCTGCCACTGATCTTTCTAATGGAAACACTGATAAAAAAGAAATCAAAACTTTCTGGGCTTCTCTAACTGTCTGTAAATAGATTTCCCTCTGTTTAACAGTAGCTCAACACTGTTTGTTTTCTTTGTTTTACTACTAATGTACTTGTGGAATATTTTCTTACCCCTTGATGTTTCTTGGCAGGTCTGTCTCATTTTGTACCTTTGCTTTTCTAATTCTGTCCTTTGTTATTCAGTGTATGTTTTATACTTGCCTTCTCTAGACCCCCTACTTTCTCCTTTCTGTGTATTTTCTTGTGTGTCAGTGAAGAGCTCTTTCTTTGGCTGTCTTTACTTCACCTTCTAGTTGAGTTCTGTGCTAGTATATATTGTATGTATGATTAATACTGTTTCTTTAAGTAACTGCCAGCTCCCATTAACTCCTTTTACCTTACACTTGTTCCCCCATGACCCACTCCAGGAATATAGCTATCAGTATTCTGTTTTTGTGGAAACTTTTCTTCCTAGTCCATTGTGTTTGCTTTGATGATCTTTTCCTTCTGTAAAGTTCTGACACTGGATCATTTCACGATCACCTTCACCCAACTTCTGTTCTATCTTTGCAGCTGATCCTTCTGTATTGGTCAGGATGTAGGTGAACAAGCCTTCCTGCTGCTTTCTGCAGAATCCTGTGCTGTGTTTTAGCTTTCACCTTGGTTTTTTTCTGTACTTTTGGGTTGAATCAGATTTCTTCCAAATGCTGTCTTATATTCTGTTTTGATTAGGTTGGGAGATTTATTGAAAAATCTTCATCCATGTTCAATTTTTGACCTATTAGTTATGCATTTTTGTTAAAACTTAATTGAGACACCAAAAGCCAAAAATGTGCTTTTTTTTTTTGCTAGTCCAGTGCTCTAAAAATCTCCAATATTTTTTGTCTTACACATTTTAGCTCTCTTTTAAGTATATTCCTAACTAGAATTAAAATCTGGAAGCTAGAGTGAGTATATTGTACCTGTTTGTGATGGTTATTCAGTGGTTTTGTTTTCATTAGGGACATCTTCCAAAAGGTTTTTGCTATTCTTTGCATACGCTAACTGCAAATATAGACTATCTAAGAGCAGGCTCTACGCAGTTCCAGAGACCAAGAAGTATTAAGGGATGTGCTGCTGCTCTTCTGGCTGGAGAGGAATGTTTGTAACTTAAATGAGTTTATGAAAAATTGTTGACTTACTAAATGAGAAAACTCAGGAGTCTCATTTTAATTGCATTTATTTACCTTTTCAGAGACTTCTTGTTAGGTAGAAACAAAAAACTTTGTGTTGGTTTCCATATGCAGGCCTCTGTGTTAAGACCATTGATTTCTGTCATATGTTTCCCCCATTTTCCCCTTCCAAGCTGACCCATAGTTTCCTGGTGCATTCTTAGCTCTTAGCACTGTTTGATAACTACAAGGACTTGGTCCCGTCATTAAAATCCCATGGGAGATAATGGATAGATGCCCATTTCAGGGAAACAGATAGCTGGCGACGCAGAAGTACATGGCTCGTGTGTCACCATACCTCTGCATGGCTGCCTTGGCTTTGCTGTAGGGGTGTCAGGGAACCGTGGCTGCCATGGGCCAAGGCGCAGAGGGTTGCCCTTGTGGGAGACCTCTGTGCTCAGCCTGGTCTGCTGTTGGCAAGCCCCGAGTGTCAGCCCTTGTGTCGTGTCTCCTGACATTGCACACTCGAAGTGAATTTGGTCCCTGCTGTTTACTACCAGGCTCAACAAAGCCAAATGCCTTCTCGTCATTCTGAGGTGGCTGCTGAAGTTTACTTTTGTTCTCCTTTGTCTCCATTTCTACTGTCCTTTAACCTTCTGCTTCCCTTTTTCCTCTGTGTTGTGCCGTGTGCTTCGTCTTTCTCCTGTTTGTTACGTGCCTGTTTCCCCATTTCTGTCATCCCCTTCTCTCCTTCTCCCCTGTAGAGCCCTGATAGTCTTCTCTTTCACTCTTACCTTTGCAGAACCAAGCCACTTGCTTTGTTCTTTTCTTTTTCCTTCACCAGCCCCTTTGTGAAGGTCCTTACCTGGGTCCCTGCGAGTGGCCTGCGTGCCTCTGCATTTCAGAGAGTGGCTATAAAAGGATTGCCAGCTCAGCCTGGTGATAATTTAGAAAACATAGATGGTGGAAGAAGATTTCTGTCTCCATTCCCATTTCTTGTGCTGTGCTGTAAGGGTGAAAAGAGTAGAATAGAAAAAGGTGCTGAAGGAGGAGAGAATTTCCGTGGTGGTGGGGCTGAATGGCAAAGCAGACACGTGTGGGGGAATGCTGTTGTGCAGGAGGAAGAGCTGTGCCTGTGTAGGCTCGGATCTGGTGTGACGTTTGGCCTTTGCACATTTCATTAGTACTGTACAAAGTTTAGCACAGATTTGTTATTCGTCTTCACCTGTCATGTCAGTGTTTTAATTTGCTGAGCCTCAACAATCAAGTTTGTCTTTTGGATGTCTTCAGAAGCTTTTTCTATTCATATCTCCTGGGCAGATTACTCTGTTATTACACCTTTTTTGTTCATTTTTTTACTTTAGCCTTTATTTTATCTTTTTCTGGTCAACCTTTAAAAAATTATTTTATTGCATTTTATTTTTCAGACACCTCTTTTTGATCCTCACATCCCACATCATCCTACTAAAACCATTATACAGGTAATAGAACATAGGTGTGCTGTAGAGCTAGGCCATTAGACAAATGGAAATAATTGTTTCCAACAGTGTGATATGAATCAGCTGAAGTGATGCTTTCTGTTAGGTGTGATAAGTATGTGAAACTTAAAATTACAAGTATATACTACATTGCTCTGCAAAAGTAAGCCTCTGTGCAAGAGGACTTACAATTCGGGGAAAAGAGCATTTGTGTTTTGCTTTGCAGAAGGCAGTACAGAGTTTCCAGAAAGTTTCAAATCTGTATGTCTTGGTCTTTTTCTTTCTCCATGATCACCAAGGTTCCTTCAGAAAAGATCCTCAGAGCTGGAAAGATTTTGCGGAATACAATTTTGTCCCGAGCTCCTCACATGATAAGAGACCGTAAATACCATCTGAAGACTTACAGGTGTGTGAGCTGATTGTATAGAGGTCTCTGAATTTTTATGCCTGCCATTCTCTGATTTGTCATTTATGCTTTACCATACTTGCAGGTCTCAAAAGGTCTGAAATTATTCTGTGATGCTATTTGAGTTGGATGTTATGCAGTCTTTAATGGGCCTGGTAAATCTTTTCTGGAGTAATTTGACTGGAAATTGAGTCCATGATTTAACAGAGCATTCACATACAAAAGCTCTTCCAAAGTTAATAGCATAGTTAGCTGGAATATTCTGTGTACTATCAAGTTAAAATGTAGATTCTGTTCTCTTCATATATCAGTAAGAGATAATAGAAAAGTTCATTAATATATTATGTTCCTGTACTGATTGCTACAACAGTCTTGCTCACTGTGGAGTTCTGAAAATTAACCTGGTGAGAAACATTCCTGATGCAGATTTGCTGCTCTATTTAATTTTTTTTTTCAGTGTATTGCCAGGCTCTCTTATTGTCCTGCTGGTGGCAGCACAGTCTTGCTGAAGTGGAATAACAATGGCATTTGCAGAATAGAAATCTGCCTGCAAGGTGTCAGGATCTGTCTACTATTTGCTTAAGAAACTATCAGTTTATTTTAGTGTGTAATGTTTAAATCAAATACCTAGTGCATTATTCGGAGTGTATTTAAGTAAAAATGATTTTTAAATCTCTGGGTACCTTTTTCTAAATAGTAAAGCAATATGTTGCTGATCTTCATTTGAAATAAATGCATTGATTTTCCATATTTCAGCCCAAAATGTATTTAATATACAAAGGTATTTGGAGCTTGTGAGTTGATTTGAGAATATGTCACAATATAACATTGCTGATTGTTCTAGAAGAACAAAAGAGCATATATGATAAATGAAGAGTAGTGCTGGTCCCAACAACTGCACTATTTTCTCTTACACGTAACTGGGAAAACTCTTACTATTTGTCTGAGCTAGGGTGTGTTATGATAAAGAATTTTACTAAGTGACTATGTGGCTTTTTGCTTTCTTACCCCTCTTTGGGTGTTCTCCAGAACTTGAGGCCTGCTGTCACCTGCCTCTGGGTCAGTGAGGAGGTGCAAGGTGACCAAGACCTAGTATGAGAGGACCTCAGGAACACTCGACCAAAAACAATGTCTCCAAATACAGTGTGACAGAAGTTTGGTTACAAATGCAGGAACACCCTCATAGCACTCGCTCTTCCTGTGGAGTCTGCATTGGCATAACTTTTACAGTATTAAATTATTGTTTTCATGCAGGATTCTGAAAAGCATGAAGCTTTTGATATCCCATGATATTCAGAGGTTTCTTTTGAAAACTGGCACTAGTGCTATGGGTTTTGTACCAGGTGTCACAGGCTCAGTTTGATCCTCTGAACTCTGTATTTCCCAAAACACTTGTTTTGCTAAGGTGATCCTCTCAAAACTGAACACCTTCACTGGTATTTGAAGGATGCACATGTAGATGGTGGCGTAGTGTTTTCTGTAGGGAGATTTGACTAAGTTTATACAGAATTTAAGCTATCACTTTTCTTGGCAGTCACTGTGTGCAGTCTTTCTCTTGGCTAGGTTCTTTTTCATTCCTGTCTCTTTATCTGTCCTTCAGGCAATGCTGTGTGGGGACAGAACTAGTTGACTGGATGATGCAGCAAAGTCCTTGTGTCCATTTACGAACCCAGGCAGTTGGCATGTGGCAAGTACTGCTGGAAGAAGGTGTTCTTAACCATGGTAAGATAATCAGTATCTTGACTAAAATATGGACAGTGTGTGACATCAATGCCTCTGTAGTTCTTTTCCATGAAAAAGAAAGGGATCATGGGCCCAAAAGAAATGCCACAAGCAGCCTGTTCATTCATAAGTGCAAGTGCAACACACAGACAGTATTATTTGAATCTTGCTACCAGTATGCTTTTTTAACTTACAAGCATATTGCATCATAAATGAACAATTTATAATGGTAACTCTAATTATACTTAGGAGTACACTGGCTTGTGCTTCTATTGTAAGAGGATCTGGATAGCACTCAGGCCAAAACCAAAGGATGTGTTACCATACATGAAACTAACCTTCATCAAAGATTTGCAGTATTTAGAAGTGAATGTATTTCTGTTTGCTCAGATCCATCATTTTGGAATGATTTCCATGGGTTTTGGAGGGGTTCCTGAATTCAGCACACCAGATATTCCAGTGCAGAGGTCTGGGATTTTATGTTTGCTTTCCGATTGCATTTCACATTGACTTTCAGTTTCCATTTGGCAGGATTTAGTTGGTAACAGGATATTACAGCCCTCAAAAGGGTAGGTTTCTAAAGCAGTATTCATATTTGAAGCTTTGCATGTACATTTTTATTAAATTCAGAAGAGCAGCTCTGTTACAGTAAACTCCCCTTTATCGTCTGTTGTGCTTCCCATATCCCAGGGAGAAATTTCCATACTGGGAAGACAAGATTGTTTCCACTGTTCCCTTACCCTAAGGGTTGTAGCTTTAATTCCTGCCATCTATTCCCCTGAGCTCTCAGGGCAAGCTATTGCAAGCTGCATCAGAGTATCCAAATCAACACCTCACTCTGACTTGCTTGGAAGACCGAGGGTTTGTCCTTTGCAATATCATAACATTACTTCAGAGGTCTTCTCTTGGTAGTCCTTCCATTAAGTTACTCCACCAGGACATGGGTCAATGAACTTGCTCCTGAGATTGTACCTTGATGATACACATTTCTGCTACATCACAAGGAATTAAGTTGCTTTTGCGACCTTTTGTCAACCTGTCTAAACATGTAGAGCAAAGTGTTCATGCTAGAGAATACCTCTTAGAAATTCGTAATGTAACTGTTTTCCCCAGTGTGATTTGTTTGATTAAATGAAATAGTTTAAAACAATAACAAAATAGAACTAATAAGAAAAAAATCTACATGTGCACACATATATGTATACACACCCGCAACACACTTATATGGAAGCCTTTTGGAAAGTACTTGTAGTACACAATTTAAAAGTGTACACTTCAAGCTACATAACTTGGACATATGTGAGAAATTGTTTCATGCTCTTACAGTTTCTCTGTAGCTTTCTACAAGGTTTGCTTCATTGAGGAGCGCTTAGTATTTGATGTGTTATGTTGTTTTCAGTGGACCAGGAACACCACTTTCAAGACAAATACTTATTTTATCGATTTTTGGATGATGAACGTGAAGATGCCCCTTTGCCAACTGAGGAAGAGAAAAAGGAGTGTGATGAGGAGCTACAGGATACTATGCTGCTTCTCTCTCAGATTGGGCCAGATGCTCATATGAGGATGATTCTCAGGAAACCGTAAGCAGAATAATGAGTTGATATTATGGATCTTCCTTGTGACATGAAAACAAGAGAAACCTACATTTATTATCAGATGTCCTTTGGCCAGTTATTTCACTTCAGTGGCAGTTTGTCCAACCTCTGAAGTCTTTACATCCTTGTTAAGTGATTTCCAGTCCTCACTAATGTTCTGAAGTTGAACTGTGTATTGAGAATACCCATAAAAGTTCATGAATACCATCATGCTCACCTGGAGGAAAATGCTGCATTATGAGGCTGTATCTCCCCTAAAGTAAGTTGCTAGTAACAGCAGGATTCTGCTCTTTTACAACTTTGTGTTTGGAAGTGTCATTCAATTAGCCAGGCTACTTTTGGTTTTTTGAGTAGAGTGGTAAGATGGCAGCACAGCAGGTACTGTCAGTCTTCAGTGGCAGCCATTAATTGGATTCAGCCTTGGTAGAACTTCACTGAATCAAGATAAGCTGGATTTGGCATGTTGTAGTTTGTTAGCAAGGTGTGAAATGTGCCTGTGTGTTTATTTATCAATTCCTATTGTTATAGAATTAGTACTTGGGGGGGGAAAAAAAGGTTTTCTGTACCTAGGCCACAGAGGATGTGTTCTTGGTCCTGTTCTGTTTCATCTGTATCCTTTCTCTTCTCCATTCTTGTCCCTGTGTTATGTTTAGATCATAAGCTCATTTCAACAGCACTTCCCCAAAAACTTGCTAAAAGCATTGAATTTCAAAAAGTGCCATCAGACACTTGTGCTTATAAAAACAGGCAACACTGCCATGCAGCAATAGTTTTGAAGTATAGATTCTCTTTCTTCTGCTTATTAGAGGTCTAGTCAACACAACCAAAGGAGCACTTGCTCCCTGTCCCACAAAATACGTGGACAAGGCAGACAGAGAGCACGGTTTCCGTATATCCTTAGGGTGTCATGGAATTGAGGTCTTGTTTCCTCGCAGACATATCCTGTCCACTGAGGAGCAAAAGTGACCTTTTGCACCCCTGAGCAGACACCAGTCCTTAGGAGACTGAGCAATGCTATGTGGGCGGTGACCCTGCTCCTCTGCACTCTCTCCTTTGCCTCAGGCCAACTGAGCAGGTCATCCCTTGGAGAATTCCCCTTGGGTTATTGTGGGTTTTGGCTGCCTACTACATTTGCTTTCTGTCCTGGCTTTCAGAACAGCAAGTAAAAGTTTACCCTGGCAGGATAGGTGTTGATTATCATCTGATTTGCTTACAGAGAGCTGAAAGGTTGGAAGGATGCTCTTCTCTCTGTGTCATCACTTGCACAGCATCACCTGAATGAGTACTAACAGGAGATTTTTCATGGAATGTAGTGAGAAGAAAGAGGTTCTCTCAAGACTGATACTCATCTGACATCTTTCCCTGAAAGTGCTTATTTTTGCAGCCCTTTGCTCATTGAAGTAAGCCAGGGACCATATTAACTACTCTTCTAGTATTCAGTTTACATACATAATGATTTTGTTAGTTGAAAACTAACTGGGCTGAGCTGCAGCAAAGCTGTTAAAATCTCCATGAATCCTCAGAGCCCTGCTAGTTTTGACTAGACACTGTTACAGCTGCCAGAAGTTCAAAGGAATTGTCCAGGCCTCAGAGATGCTGACTCTAGCTGACCTGAGCAGGACCCACAATTTTCAAACCAACACAGCTGCGTTTTATAACAGTAACCATTTCCAGAGAGGTTGCAGAACTCAGATAATTACCCTGAAAGAAATAAGACAATATTCTTTGATGAGAAGATTACTTTGAGAATTTGATTGTATAATGAAGCTGTTGCTTTGAAAGGTACTTTCTATTGTTCAAAATCTGAAAATCTCTAACAAAAAGTGTCACTTGTTTTGACAGCCAACTTAAAAAATTCTCTGTTTATTACATTAAGTGCAGCATTTTAACTGTCAAACTGTGAAAGAATGTTCTATAGTTTAAAAAACAGAATAGAGCTCAGGGAAATTTTTGGCAGGCTCTTGTTGCTATTGTGTTTTTTTTTTCCTTTGGAAACACATATACTGAATGTGAAAATAGCTTTTTGTGAAGCAGCAAACACAGCTCTCTGCTCCTTATAATGGCTGGAGCACAGGTGCAGACCTTGCACAAGTCCCTAGAAAAATTACTGTAGAATTAGCACAGCTCCTCCTTAAGTGTTTCCACCCTTCAGTATGAAAATACGTTCTGATGGTAAACTCTAATTGAGTAGGATGCTGTGATACAAAGCTAAACACAATAATAACAGGAGTCTTTAGAGGAAGAGTTATATTCATCAGACAACAGTATTTAGCTCAGATGATGTTATAGATTACATTCTTTTTTAATGCCCTAGCTAAAGTAAGAGCTGAAAGTAAGAGCAATGTGACTGAAATAATAAATCTGTGTTACATATTCTTGGTGACTTCACTTAGCACATTTTTTTCTCAGTAGAGAAAATTAATCACAATGTTATGGGGTCTCTGATCTTTTCCTCTGTTCTTATTATCTGAGACTTTTCTGGTTAGCTGTATAGTAAAAATAATCAATTATATTGCTTGGACTTACATGGCTTATCAATGGCAAAATACTGTGTTATTGTCAACATCCAAGTCACAGAGAAGCTCAGTGTCTCTGACCTTGGTAAATTCTCCAAACACTGAACAGTTTTTATTGATCAGTTAATATCACCTGAGTTCTGTCCATTAATGTGTACCCTCGTTCCCTACCTATTCCATTTATTATCCGCTCTATAACCAGCTATTGCTGTTAGAATGTGTCCCCTGCAGAAACTAGGTCTTTACACAGCAGGATCCTACAAATCAACATCAGTGGGTCACCACACAGGTTTTAAAGACACAGTGATGCCTAATATCTCTCCACTTGACATCTGCAGGAGCGGAAGTAAAGACTAGGTACAGATATCCACTACACATTGTCAGTCCTTCCAATGTGCTAACATAGGAAGCAAATAGACATGCTGAAAGAAGAGTATATCCTTTTGTCTTACTACATCTCATAGAGATCAGGTGTAGTAAGACATCATCCTTTTATGTTTTATTTTAGTGTAGAAATTTGTTAATTTGTTACACTGTGTTTTCCAAGACATTCTGGTTTTGCAAGCATGTAATAAAATTAAAGTTGCCACTTCCCTGTTATTTGTTAAAATCCTTACCTTTTGTTTTCTAGCTAGTACTGGCTTAGTTTTATGCTGTATTTAATTAAGCTGCCCCACATAAATCACTAGGAGTGTCAGCCTCGTAATTTCAAGCCAGATTTAGATATAGTATTTTGAGTCACTAGAGGGCATAGCAGTACCAAACCAATATCTGTTTTTCCCTTAACAGTTTATTTGATTCTGTATGAGAAAAGAGTAATTTCATCCAAAAAAAAATTTCTTTTCTAAATTTGTCTTTAATCTGGTTTGTAATAAATGCATGTCATTGGTAGGTGAAGAACAGAAGAAAAATGAAGCTTGCTTAGCGGACATGTCAGTTATCTTTATGTTTTCTGTGACTTCTTCTGTACTTCTTTCATCCAAAAGAAGTCTCCATCAAGCTGCTTTTGTAAAAAGATGCAGTATAACTCGAGAGTGACACTGCTGGGTACTCCCTGTGCTTCACATGATGTAGACAGACTGTTGAATCAGGAGGTGACTAGGCAGAAAACCTGTAGAGCACAGTGTTTCTTCACGTGTCTTTCCTAATCCTCTAGGCGCTAGTCTCTGTAATACTGATATTTTAAGAGGAAAACTATCAGAAAGGTTCATTGTAATTTTTCTTTTCGGGCTGTCCAAAGATTCAACTGTGCTGTTAATTCTCTTGACACCACACCTTGCAGACAGCAGGGTTTAGAACTGTGCTTGTAAAGGTGGAACATGTAAACCTTCTCATTTGGAACTCCTGCCCTGAGACTGGACTTCCTGTATCTCATTTCCTCACGTCTTAAATTTATCCTCTCCCTCTCCAAATTTATGTCTCTGTTGCTCTTTTCTTCTGTTCTTGGCCCATTGAAGTAATTACTTGTAATCTGCTTTTCACAAATCTAAACTGTATTGCTTGAAAGGACTTAGTCCTGTAAAAATAGCTTCAAATAATGCTTTAAAGGAATTTTTTTTTTTCCTGTATGTGTCCATATGTCACTCCAAAGTCCTATCTGAAATTATATGACAGGAGAATTTGTCCTTCTGGAAAATAATGTTGTATTAGATACTGTAACTGAAGAGAATCTTGTGAGTGGGAAAAAGATTGGGAGTTACTCACAAGCTCCTACAACTCCTTCTGTGTGCTCTTCATTCAATCCTCCAAAACATCTCTGACACACTGTAGTCCCTACAGTATTTATGTCCTTTAGCAATTAGAAAATTTTGTGTAGGTTACAGAAATGTAGTTATTTCAGCCATGGTGCCAGCCTCCTTATTCCTTGTGCTGGGTAAGAGTTATTCCTTCATCCGTGCATGCTTTTTGGTAATGGCAGCTTTTTGTATTTTTCAGAGAGAGAAGCTGAAACTCTGAGTTTATTAAAGGTTCTTATTTACCTTTGTGGCTAAACAGCACCACTCAGCATTAACTGTAGAGGACTCATTCGCTGTCCTCCAAGATGCACTACTGCATCTCCAATTTGTTCCGCAGAAATTCCTTTACAAACCACTACTTCTGCCTGTTTGCTACAACTAATTAGTGCTGCATGTGAAAAATAGTGCATGTCCCACGCTCAGGAGTCCTTTTGAAAGGAACAAATCTTTATGTAACATTTCTGATTTATGTGACCATTTTATACATATATAGAACACTTGATTTAATCAGAAAAGCTGCCTAATCAGGATCTCTCTAAGGTGGTTGCCATGGCTGCTGCTCAGTGTCATTCAGGTAGCATTCACAGAGCTTCCATCCTTTGTGTGTTTCAGTCCCCAGCCAGAAACATCATTCAGTCCTTGCTTAGTGAGCATCCTCACATCTAGTGAGGATGTACCCTTCACTAGAGAGTACCACAGCATTTTGCGTTGTTCTGTCTTTCTCTGAAGTATTTATTTTGGGCATTCATTGCATTTAGCTATCCCTTTTATCTTCTCTCTATAGCCCTGGCCAGAGAACTGTAGATGACTTAGAATTTATATATGAAGAACTTCTCCACATTAAGGCCTTATCTCATCTTTCTACAACAGTAAGTAATTTTAAAAATTATAACTCATCACCAAAAGGGAGGCTCAGTTTTTACTTCTGGTGCTTTATTAAAGTTGAAGAGCCTGTTACCATTTTCATTTATACTTTCCATGCAAAGAATTTTTTCCATCTGTGAGAATCACCCAAGCACTGTGCAGGTGTTCGTTGTCTATTAGATATCAAATATAATTCTCTTCAAGTATTTCTGCACAGCCCCTGTCTCCCTCACTTAGCACAGGTGCCACTGCCTGGCATGTGTAAATGAAGGTCCTGGTGCTACTGAATTTTGCAGAACTGATTTCTGTAAGGAGTCTTGGCTTGAACCAGTTAGGAGGAGGAATTACACTGTGCAGTGCTTGCTGGTTGGAGTTTGGTCATTGAGTGAAAGAAAGCTCGTCAGACACTTTCTCCCTGAAGTGATCAAGAACAGTGCAGAGAACCCAGAGTTAATGGAATGGACAGGAGAATGCATCTATTCAAAGTCTCACCATCATTGATCCACTGTAGGCACCTGAAACAAGCTAAATAGGACTTTACTTGGTAGCATAAAGGTGTGAATGCTTCCAGAAAAAGGAAACCAGTCTGGAAGTAGATCCATATTTGACAATATCTTCTTTGGAATCTCATGTTATTTTCAGTTATTCTCCATTAACTTGGACAGATGCAGCCAATTACGAAGCTGCATTACAGAAAGGTAGTACCCCATGCAAACATATAAAAACCTGAGCAATGTTTTTTAAAAAAAAAAAGTATTCAGAGTTGGTATCTGAATTACATGGGTGTTAAGGAAACTTCCCAGTTTGACCATTTGTGAGACTCTGGCAGTCACAGTCCCAACACCAGAGACTGTCACTGCTAGGACTGGAGCCCCTTCACGGTGGGCTGCTCCAGTGGCCTGGCAGGTTCTGCTGGGCTCCTGCACATCCCACACTCACACAGGCAGACCAGGTTTCCTTACTGCTTCCACCCCAGGTTTCCCATAGCAGAGCCTTGTATGTCTTGCTCCATAAAGCAATTTATTCACAATGTAGTAACACAGAAACAGCTCGAGTTGGTGCCTCTGAGGAGGGACCCCCAATAAAGGAACCCCTGGGCATTTATCCCCTCACAGTCCCAGCACATACAATGTCTCCCTTCCCGTGTCCTCTGCTCCTGCTGTGTCTCCTAGCGTGCATTCTCCTGGCTGGTGACACTTGTGCTGTTTGTTATGAAATGGGTTGGCAGTTCACTGCCTCTTGTCTCTCTGGGCTCCCACACAGAGCTCAATCTGCAAACTGCAGCTTGCCAGCCAAGGTACCTGCAGAACTACCTGTACCAGATGTATTCCTCAACATGAGAACAACCATCTAGCATCCTTAAAAATCCCTGGAATGTAGAGAAAAAAGTATTTAAAGAAAGACCACTGTAAGATTCAGAAATGATCCTTTAAAAGTGAAACAAAAGAAACTACCCAAGATAGATACTGAGAGGAAGTGGAGAAAATTCTCGATACTGCAGACATTACCGAGAACAAAAAAAATTTGAAACACAAAATACTTTCGGCTCAGAAGAAAAGCAGACTTGAGGTCAGAATCCACAGCAAGAAGCATATGGAACAAGTATGGCAAATGATACAAACTGCAAAAAATACCTGACATTTTGAAGTACAGACGATTCTGTGGTTTTAGTAGGAGTCTGGAAATGCCAGCTTATTACGTGCACCATGAACTAAAGCAGAAGACAGAAACCATAACTGGCTTGGAGGAAGTCTTCAGAGGAGCAACAGACAGCATTGCTTCAATGAATCAGAAGATTAATGGTCTATCGACTTGAAAGGATATTGAATGTTTAATTTAGTTTAAGTAAGGCAAAATTCCTAAAATATTAAGTTTTCCAGATATGCCACAAGCAGTAGAAAGTAAAATGGATAAAACTCAAGTCACATGGTGGTGAACTAATCCCTGCTAGAGAAGCCTGTCAAGTTAATGTATGAATGAAAAACAATTATATAATACGGTGTTAAAACGAATCAAACTTTGGGCTTCATCAGGCACATTCATTCACTGCAAAGGCCCATGACTGAATCAACTGAGAAGACATCTGAGGACATAAATGGATAAGAATGCTCTCTGCTATGTGCAGTACAGTGCTGATGGGGTTGTATTTCTTGTCCTTATCAAAGTATCATTGCCTTGGAGCAGAAGTTATAAAGGAGCTTGGTGAGCTAAGTGCTACAGAAGTCACAGGCCTGTGAGTGTTCCCTGGTCAGGGTACTTAAACAAACCTGTCCAAACACCTCTATTTTTCTTCTTCTCCAGGCTGCAAACAGGGAGTCCTTTCTCCTGGCTGTCAGGAAAGAGTTCTAGGAGAGGTGGCTGATGGGGTATGTTTGTACTTAGTGCCTGAGCATCAGGGTTGGGTGGGTGCCTTTAAGTACATCAGTGCCCAAATTTTTCCACCTATCTTAGGAGATGGGTGGAAGCCATCAGATTCTCATCTGGATTATGTCCAGAATTTGAGAGTTCCTTCCCAAGTCTTTCTTTGTGGCCTTAATTTTTTTTTTAATTTCAACAACCTAGACAGTGGTGTGAAAATACTACTAGTAAATACATGTTGGAGGCAGCTTTTGATCTGTATTCGGCACGGCTAAGTTACGTGGTAGTACCTCTGAAAAATGGCTTGTCACCAGCTGACATTCTCCGAATACATGAATTCTGCTTCTTGGAAATTGACCTCCAAGTCTTTGGGAACTTGTAGCTGTATGAAGAGAGACGTAAAGCACACAGGAAAACTCAGGATCATATGAGATTCCCAGTGCTACTGCTCTTTGTGGCAGTAACACAATGTTTACAGTGACAAAAAGTGGTTGTAAGCAGTGTCTTACTAGAGACAACTACCCACTCAGTCAGAGCTTATCACACCAGGGCAAAACAAACCAGTCCTGGGACAGGTAGTGAGCTAGATGCTTTGCCTGGGAAGCTGTCAGGCAGAGAGAGGACTCAGCAGAGTGGAGATGGCTGTGCCTCACAGCTTGACACAGCAGAAGCAGACAGGCTTACACCAGTAAGGGGAAGGTACTGATTTCTCAGGAAAGAACAGGAATACTTCCATGGAGTAAGTGACAATCACTGGCTTCTGTCATCTTCTGTCACAGATTAACTATTACCATTTGAAACGTTCTGTCTTCTTGTTGGTGATGATCATTTCACATGTGTGTGTACAAAGAAAGATGTGGAGGCCCATTTATTAAAGATGCCCTTGTCTGAGCCATTTGGAGCCAGGAAATGTAGCTCTGTAAAGCCAATCAATAGGAATTAGGAGATCAAGTGAAGCAGACCAATGACTGATCGATGATGCAGAGGGAAGGAAAGTAAAACTGAGATGTATTATGTGACCTCATCACCAGGAGGACTGAGATACATATAACAACTATAATTTCTCTTTCTATTTTAAGGTAAAACGAGAATTAGCAGGTGTCCTCATTTTTGAGTCACATCCCAAAGCAGGAACAGTCTGTAAGTAAATGGAGTCCTGTCAAATCTTCTTTCTTACCTGTGCCATGAACACTTAAATTCCTAATGTTGAAATGACAAGAACAAAACTTGTCACTGAATGTTTAAAACCTAGGGTAATAAATGTTGGTTTAGTCTGTTGCCAAAGGCAGGGACAGGACCAAAATTTTTTCTGTGTCCTTGTTTGAGTGTATGTATCACCTACAGTTTGAGTGTGTTTTTATCTAGAATTTTTGGTTCGACCAATCTCTATTTAAAATGTATTTTAATATAATTCTGTACTTAAAAATAAATCTTCCTGCACAAAATAAAGGATTTAAAATGGTGGATAACTCAGATGTGTTAATACTGAGTTCTAGAAAATGAATATTAAATTCACAGTCACTAGAGAACTAGGTTAGAACTAGTGGTACTGGTGGGATCTGATCTGTGTGCTAATTAGTAATTGATAACCTGACATCTATTGATAAAGTAGTTGTTGTAACTGTCATAGAAAAGAAAAGCAACTTTCACATCAGTGTGATAACTACTATATGGGTATGAATTGTTTTTCTAAATTCTGAAGGCAGTTGCTTTTAAAATCATAGTATGCTGTTTTATAAGGTAAGCATTTATATGACTGTAGCATTACCCTGAATTTTATTAGGTGCAGAATCTGGCCCATTTGTATTTTGAATAACTATATTCTAACCACAAAATCTTTTTCTCTCTCTTGCAGTATTTAATCAGGGAGAAGAAGGTACTTCTTGGTACATTATCCTAAAGGGATCAGTAAACGTAGTCATTTATGGAAAGGTATTTTTTTCAGATGCTATTTTATGCTATTGTTATTGAAATTGTAAGAGTAAACTTTGAAGGAATACAGTTTAATTTAGAGTAAAATTGCTTTGTCTGACAAAACAAATAGAATGTAATTTTATTAAGAAGTGACCCAATGGTTTCATTGATAATACTTCCAGGTGATTGCTCTATAATTTTAGGATATATTACACAGTTTCTGAATATAATCCATGAGAGTTCCATCAGTACCTTTAGGACAAAGTTATTTGCTGGAATTTGGTGACTTGCCAGGCTTCTGTCTCATGGGGCTTTTGCCCCGGCCCTTTACTGCTGTGTTGTCATGCGTTTGGATGACTGACTGTTCTCATGCATGTCTGACAGAAGTACTGCTTTGTGACTAGTGGTTCTCAGGCTGGATGAACTTCTTCCAAATTTATACCAGCTCTTCATCTTAGTGAAGCCATAGACCAAAAAGCATCTTTATTAAATTTCCTGTTCATGAGAGAGATTTTTCAAGGAAAAAAAAGCAGATTTTGGTACACAGGAATCCCTTGAGCCTTTGAAAACGCTACCTCTCTATTGATTCCTCATTCAGTGACTGAGAATACTCCATTTGAACACAAAGCATCTCTCCAAAATCTAGCACAGATTGATGCTAAGTCTGTTCCTAAGTAATACATATTTTGCCATGTTTTTTACACCACTGGGTGGGCCAGATGCTCTGTTACTGTAAATTGGAGGAAATGGAGCACTGCTGATGTACAACAGCTGGAGATGTGTTCTATGTTATTTCTGCAAACTCGATTTTATTTTTTAGGGCTTCTATAAATAAAAAACAAAATAGTCGACAACTTTCTGTCTTCAGCAGGATGAGAAGAGTCCTTCAAGCTGAATATAATTTCAGAGAACAAACTGATTCTTTTCTGTTCTTGCCTCTCTTTGGTAATAGTAATAACCAGCTATCAAGTATTGTTTCCTAGTCATTATTTTGGCTGTTGATTTCCTGCCAAATAGATTTGTTTTGGTATTTGATTGTGAAGTCCAGTGTTTGTACTAGGACTTTCAATAGAATCCAGAGTAATGATGGGTTTGTGCATGTAAATGTTTTGCTCTGTGCAGGGTGTGGTATGTACTCTACATGAAGGAGATGATTTTGGCAAGTTAGCACTTGTGAATGATGCTCCCAGAGCAGCATCCATTGTTCTGCGGGAAGACAACTGCCACTTCTTGAGGGTAGATAAAGAGGACTTCAACAGGATCCTAAGGGTAAGAGTGGGAAAGTCTGCCCTCATAGTGTGAACTTGCAATTTTTTCTAGAGGCTGTCTTATTTCTATGAATATATTGATATTAATAACCTCATTTGTAGTATCCCTAATTGTGCAACAGAAATGTGACAGTCTAGAAGGTTAAGTAAGTAATATGTTCATCACCTTTTCTCTCTCTGTTCCTAGCTCAGACATGAAAATGTGACCAAATGGTATCTTTTGTCTCTCACATTCTATGATCTAGCATTTACCCTGCTCAGTTTTTCCTTATGCTGCCCAGGATTCTGGGTGATACTCTGTCCCAGTATAGGAAAAAAACAAGATCGCCCTTTCTCCCACATAGGTCAGTGTCAGATATCTTAAACTCAAGAATTTCAGGGTAGAATCAAGTGGCAAATGGAGTAAGTTACAGATGTCTTTATCAGAGAACTAGAAAGATATTCTCAGTCTAATTTTACAGTTACTAACTTTGAGGTAAATGTGATTTACCAACTGTAATTCTCTAAATTCAGGCTATTTTGTGGTCATTCATAGTAGAAGAAGTCAAAACTAGTATCATCCTGTATTTGAACCTGTATATGCCCAGTACTGCAGCAATAAAACCAGTCTGTAAAGCGTACTTCACTAGAAAAATGACTTGTGGTTGCTGTACAAAAGGGAATGAGAATCCCTTTGGGAGTAACATTGGCTTGGCTGTGGAGACTTACAGCTCATTAAGCTTTGGTTGATACTTCAAAGAAGATCCAAGTCCACAGTCTTACTAATTTTTACCTGTGTTTTTGAATGCACGTTATACTTAATTTTTTTCTTTTTTCTACTATGAGCTGGTAGTAGAAAATGAACAGTTTACTGAGCTAAGACTTCTATTTTTAAATGCTTTAAAAAATTTTATTTCATTTTAGAGAAAAGTCAGATCATAGAAAATAGTGTTTGTTTATAAGTAGGGATAGAGATTACATTACATATGGGAAGTTATGGAGAGACTGATTTTCAGCAAACTTTTTTTAAAATTTGACATCTCCATAAAATTGAGATTTTTAACATAGTTCTTGCTCTAGTCTCTCCCACATTTCTCTGCTTCTTGCCTTGGTTCCAGTGCTTCCTTCTTGAATCTGCCTGTGAGGAAAACAGAATAAAGACAAATAAATACAGGGGGAAAGAACCAACACCAGTCTTCTGTGTTTGAAAATCATGCAGTTTGTTAGAGAAGCTAATCAGCCAAATCAGGTGCAGTCATGTTACTAAAAGTAATTTGTCTTGCAGGATGTGGAAGCAAATACAGTAAGACTCAAAGAACATGACCAAGATGTCTTGGTGTTGGAGAAGATCCCAGCAGGAAACAGAATTTCTAATCAAGGAAATTCACAGCCACAGCACAAGTATGTTTTCACTCACTAGTGCAAATGTCAGACAGTTATTAACCTTTTAAAATAGTGTATTATCCAAACAATAGCATATTCCCTTTTGGTGGAACACTGCAGTGCATATAAAGTTTTCTATTTTTAGTCATCAGCACATGCCCCATACTCAATATTATATCCATTTCTAACAGCATACCAGCTCTATGTCTTTACACAATAATTCCCTAAAGATCTCAGTGTAAATACTTCCCTCAGGTAATAGCTTCCAAACAGACTAAGCGTGGACATTGATGAAAACCTATTAATCTGAGTTACTGTGTAAGAGACATGAGGAAAATACATTGTTTTATTGTTAAGTACAGATATTTTTATTTTGTATTTTGAGCTCTAGATGCTAATAAGAGTTTGCTGTGCACAGTTTGTATACAAAACAAAGATCTCATGCAATGAAAGTTGCAGAGCTTATCTTACAGAATAGTTTTGCACTGTAATAACAATATTAACTGTATTTTCCTTTCTTACTGAAAGGGAAAAAGTACAATTCTGTTTGGATACTACTATGATAAGAGTAGATTTAGGCTATTATCATTCCAAATGTTGGTAAAGCCCCTAAAGACTTTGTAAATGTGTTATTTGCAAATGGATGCACAGTTTTCTTCAGAAGCATTCAAACAATTTCAACAAGTTTTGAATCCTTTACCCCGGACCTCACTTTCTCTCAAAAAGAGCCAATTTATTGTGCAGTATTTTTGGTACACTCTTTATCTCACCTGGGATTTCATATACTTACTTTATCTACATAACTGAATGCAAATACTGATAAAGATCTGTGGAGATTAAATAAACCATTCCTTGCATTTTATACACATTTCACATTTTTCAGAAACTGCTATTTCATCTTTCTTTTTATCTACTAAAACATCTAGAAAAACAATCTATGCTACCAGGAAAACATGTACTCTTCCACAAGCTTTTTTTTTTTGTCTAAATGAGGGGAACTTGACTGTAGCCAGTGGATTTGCATGAGCAACTGCAATGCACAGCAACTTGGTCATAGATTTAAATCCATTTTCTTGGTCTGAAGCATTTTTCATGCTTCCAAAAGTGAAAGTTTCATTTGAACATTTTGAAACACTGCCTTCCTTGCAAACTCTTTGCACCAGAATTACTTGTATTATTTAACATTTTCTTTTTCAGAATTTGATAAAAATAGCCAGAGATATACATGGTCAGTGGTTACATTAGGCCGTGTTTTAGGTCTTACATTCCAATAATTTTTTTAGGTAAAGCTCAGAATTTTATTTCTGTAAATATTTTACTTGTTTGATCAGGTTTTAGATACTATAAATGTGCCAACAAGGAAGCTTTTGCTGATAACAATGGCAAGTAGACATAAGTTACCCGAAATAGGAAGTTACCGTGAAGGTTCACTGCTTTTCACCAGCCAGATTATTTTGTTAATACTGTGCTGGCAGTGTCTTTATGTTTAAAGCTTCAAAGTGAGGTCACTGGGTTTGAGGACAATGTTTCTTTTCTTAGTTAAGTGGTAGTAAGTGGCTACATTTGTGTTTCAGAGTCCAAACCAAAATTAGACGTTTCTTGATTTCCCAAATGTTACTGGAATGTGTTAGTTGAGTGCTCAGTACTTTTGAAAATGACTGCCTAAAAGAGGAGCTTAACAGGCACCTCTTCTCAGGAAGAAACTAATTTTCTCATCTTGACCTTAGGGAAAACTTCGCTTTGGGAGCAGATCCTGTCAGTTACAGTTTGGACTCCACTGCCTCCTCTGCAGAGGAGACAGAGCTCCTACATAGCTCCCCAAGCTGTGCTTTCAAACAGGGGCAGTTTCGCTTCGGAGGACTGGCTCTGAAGTTATCACTCCCAAGATCTGATTCTTTATGGGTGATCATACTCATGCAGGATGAATTCAGCAGCCCTGCAAGTCACTTCACTGTTCATTTTCACTTTCATATTCAGAGTACAGCAACCTGTGATTTCTCTGCTTCACTCACTTAGATACTTGGTTAGTATCTCTGTGAGAATGTGCACTGGCTTAACAAGTGTTTGTGTTCTTGGGACATCAATACAGTTCTTCCAAAGGGGTTGGCAGGTAAAAGAACTGTGACGGTCAGTGCTCAAAGTGAGGAGGAGCTCCCAGGAGCTCAGCTCCACCACTTATTTCTCAGCAGGAGCAGAGTATCTTCACTTCTCAGGGTTTTTTCTTTTTTTTTTTTTTTTTTTAAGTTTCGTACTTTATCAGTTGAATTCCAAAAAAAAAGAAGAAAAAAAGATGCAAAGACTGAAAGAATGGAGGGAAATATAAAAAAATCTGATCTGTGAGAAAAGAGCAAAAAAAGATGACAGGACAAGTTTTCTAATATCATATGATACTCTGCTAGTACTTAAAATCTTACCAGTGTTTTTGCATGAAGCAGAAAAACGTGGCTGTTGCAGTAGTTCTCTCACCTCACTAAATTAATTCCAGGAAATGGTACAATCCTCAGTTTATTGACTTGAAACACTTACTTCAGCTGTGCAAGGCATTGCACAAATTTGAAGATACAGTGTGCTGTTTCATAATCTGCCACCACCTTCTCAGACCAACCTCTGTCAATGATGCTGAAGGAAATTGTTTCCTTGCTCTGACAGTGATACACACCAGTTCTTATTTCGGGCTTGTAGTAAGCCTGTTAAGACCCTTTAATGACTGCAAGTTGCTATTGTTACTGAGATATTTATTCTCAGTGGAGGAGCATTTCTACTTGTACTGCTTCAAGTTTGGACCAGTGCAGCTCTGCTGATTGTGGTGTGGCTGTGGTGGTGTTATGCTGAAGTACTTGTGTGAGGAGAGGGCTGTCTCTCATCCCTGGCAGAGTGGAGAATGTTACTGCTCCTAGGTTTACGGGGGGAATCCAGCAAAGATTGTGAGAGGTTTTGTCCTAAGCACACGGAGATTCTGATCAGAGCAGGTGTTTGTACTCTGGCACCCAGCAGCACAGCAGTCCTGATCTTCTTGCTGGTACACAATAATTTCTTGGTTAGCTCTTTTGGCTATGAGATGATGCTAACTGCTACTTTCCCTCCCTCAGGTATATTGTGATGTCAGGAACCCCAGAGAAAATTTTAGAGCACTTTCTAGAAACTATGCGCCTTGAAGCAACTTTAAATGAAGCAACAGGTATCTACATGGCAGAAGCTGTTTTATTACGACCCATAAGATGGACTTTCTGGGTACTTTGAAAAGCACCTAGTGGTAGTTTTTCCCAGAGCAAGATCAATCTACTCCTCTGAAACAATCCCAAGAGAACCAAGGAAATCCAGAATTAAAAATAGCAATCCATTCCTCCAAGCCTGCTCTATTGTATTTGTACTTCCAGGTCATGATAGAACAGCAAAATCCTCCAAGGTACCAAAGCACCAGTTATGACTTAATTTAGGCACAACTCTAAGGCCTGGACAGAGCACCATATTAGTAATGATACTTCTTGTTCTGAAGGTCACTTTAATACTGTGAAATAGCATGATACTTCCAGACATTACATTGTACTAGTATAAGTATTCTTGAAACTTCATATCACTTTTAAAGTATCACAATTTAAATTTCCTATTTGTGATACTTTCCCATGTGTAGGGAAAGAAGAACTCAAAGGAGAAGAACTCGGCACACCATGGGCCAAGTCCCAAGAATGCAGGTTGCTGCATCTGCACGTAATTGGCTGCTTTTCATTAGTGTAAAGAGAACACAGAATTTACATCTAGGGTTATAGGTATTTGCTAACTTACTTTTAGTAAGTATTTTAATTTTTGAAAAGAGTCAGGCAAAAAATCCTGGTATTCTGGTAAAGTAATGCATAGACATATATTAAACTATGTAACATTGCTTTTACAACTTCTTTTTGGATTGTAGATATCTGATAAGTATATATTCAAAGGTGTTCATAAATCCAGTTAATCTGTTATTGACCTCATAGTAAGAGGAGAAACCTGTGTAGTGGTCCAGAAATGGTAGAATAATTGAAAAATTGCAGAAATCCTTTTCAAGTGTATGTTTTCACTACTTTAAAGACAATAAAAAGATAGCTGTTTACTAGGGTTGCAAGCAGAATATTGGTCTTCAGGCTTGCAGCTGTATAATCTCAAGATTGCCATTTGCAGTATGCATGTATTATATGTATTTTCCAAATACAAATAATTTATAAAATGTTTTAAAACTTTTTGCCAAAACATCTAGTGACAAGATTGTACCTATATCCCAGTACAATACAATGTGTCACAATTCATAAGTTTATTTTTAGGACATAAGATTACAGAATGCTGGAAAACTGAATTTTTCGTTTATGCATTCCTTTAATTTAAAGGAATTTAAAGAGTATTTAAAAAACAGTTTGCTCTGGATATTACATCAAAAAAAAGTTCCACCCTTCCAGAGGTGAGTTCTATCAACTGAGAGATACTTTCATATAGGAATTATACAAGTGGAAGCAATGATGTAATATTATATTGCGCAGTTATCTTTGTATTTCTTCTGCCATCTCTTACAGTGTTTGTAAATGTTTCTGTTATGTTGCACCATAGAAATGATACCCTGGGGTATTGTGTTCACTGCTTCTCAGTGATTCCATATGGGCCTGCCAAACTCATTCTGGCCTCTGCAACCAGGCTTTATAAATCCTTCTTGTTGTCAGAAATAGAAAGATAAGGCAAACTGGGATTTACACCAGCACTACCACAGGTCATTTTTACAGAAAAAATAGCTTGCTGGGTTTTGCCAGAGAGAATGTCAGTCATATTGTTCATATACTTTTTAATGTAAATGTAGCAGCTGTGATACTTTTGGATCAAAATAAACCCAGAAATTTGACTGTCCATTTGCCTCTTTTAGGCATTCTGCTCACAGCTAGAAAATCAGCAAAGAATGAGATTATGTGCCTTCTCCTGTGTAGGATATACTAAATGTATGCCTGGTATTGTAACTCCTAAAGCCAAATGTTACAGCTCTTTTTAGGTACCAGGTGTGAAAGGCCTAATTCTTCCTCTGTGTAGAACTCCGCACTTGTAGAGAAGTATATCCAAATATTTCACTTTAGCACAGGTGTGGGGCCTTTGGATGTGCCAGATTTCTCTTTGACACTGGTAAATGCCTGTTAACATAAGTTGCATAAAATTCATACAGACAAGACTAAAAGCGTAATATTTTAGCTCATATTTGTTCATTACCCTTTTTTGTACCTAATGCCTACAAAGAAAGTGCAAAAAGACCACTTTATTATCTGCAGAGGGCTAATAAGATATTTCAGGTGAAAGAAAACTCATCCTTGAGATCCCCAAGCTGTTAGCAGCGGCTTAATTGACTGTTTTCTTTCTTCTCTTTTCACAGATTCTGTTTTAAATGATTTTATTATGATGCACTGTGTTTTTATGCCAAATAGTCAGCTCTGCCCAGCCTTGATGGCACAATATCCTTTTGTAAGAGATAAGTCTCTTTAGCCACTACACCTGTCAGTGATGGAACTGAAGCTTCCCTCTCTCAAGAAGTACCTCACATTCCATGGAGGCTGTGCCTTGTGAGTGGATTCTCAGTGTCTGACTAGCAGCTCTCTGTAGCTCAGAACTCTGAGATGGATAGTGTGTAACCCATGATGAGATACAGTACAGACCATGAAAACTGTATCTTTCCTGAGCTGGTTACTGTTCCAAGGGAAATAAATGTACTGTCCCTCCACCAGGTAAGTTCAATGACATAAAAGTTTGGGTTACCTTTCCCATATCCTTCCTGTCTGTCTTGGACTTTTCTGAACTACAGGATCTGTGTTTTAACCTGGATAGTTATGCCTTGGTGATTTCAGTGTCTTGGTGCTTTCAATGTCTTGGTGGTTTCAGTGGTCCAGTTTTGAGGCTGCAAACTGCCTCAAGCAAAAGGCTGCCTGAACTTGTAGACGAATGGGTAAGTAGTTCCTAGGTGCTGTCCTAATAGTTACAAAAAATAGTAATAAACTATAATAATAACCTATAGCAAGTGCTAAAAACTGCAAGAAACTTCAGTTGGATGTGGGATACTGGGAGATGAAATCTTACCAGTGGAGAGCATTGAGAGCTGGGGGTGATTCTCATACTCTGTGCATGTTTTATGGGAGTCTGTGAAATGTCCCTCTGTCAATTACTGGCAGTTATTTAGTTTGGAGAGCTGTTGGACACTGAGAGCTTTCCTTGTGCACAGAGACTTGAAGCTATCAAGTGACTGGGAACATTAAATAAACATATAATGTTTTCTGTTTTATAGAATTCTGACAGGGGTGTAATAACTTCAGTTCCCTATTTATTTGTTTAGAATCACAATGGTGTGAAAATGCTTTCCTTCAAGCTCAGTGGGGCGAGTGACATCTAGGAAAGCTCACCTCCTGAAACCACAAAATAGAGCATCATGTCCTTGTCTGGGAAGCTTGAGAATCCATTTATGTTACTCCTAGTGAGGAGAGTAATTGTTTTGAAAACCTTTGGACCCATGAAACTGGTCTGTAGAAGATTGTTCGCACATCTGAAACAAACACATTTTCTGAAATCCAATTGTTTTGGATATCAAAAGTTATGAAATGCTGTTGCTGACAGCATTGAGAGGGGAAGAAAGGGCATCGCTTTTAATGTTTGAGGTTTTTTGTCCTGATTTATTTAGCTCATATTATTCAGTCAGCCCATTTGAGATTCAGGCATCTCTATCCTCAATTATAATTGAATACCTCTGATATCCAGTAACTGAGAAAATCAGACCCATAAGCAAAATGTACCTCATTGTTTATAGGGGGAAAGCTTTTCTGATAATCAAAGTTCAGGATAATCACACTTAAGGATAAATATTCACTTGTGATGAAATCTCTTCTGAAGAGGATGCTAAGACCATGGTCTTAAGTGGGTCATGGCAAGCATCATGCTAATTCTTTTCAGAGAGGAGCTGGAAGTAACTGGTATCCTACTGCTTTAGTGTTAGCTTTTCCTGGAACTGAATTATTATTTATTTGGTCCATTCTGAATATGGAAAAGCTAACTGTGCTTTGTTGATTGTACCATTGAAATTTATTGTTAGAGTTGAAAGGTTCCTAACAAAGCTCATCTTTTTGGAGCAAAATCACTCTACAAAAGTGTTTGCCAGTGCTGTGAGGCTAAGGAGAGATTAGTTATGCTCAATGAGGAAATTAAAACAGAAAAAGAAAAAGAAGAAAGGTGATTCAGTTGGTGACTTTTTGCTTCAGCTCCCAATTTTGAATCAAAACAAGTCTATTTTCCTCCACCCACTTAGGATACTATTTTAGCTGGCAGCATGCCAGTATGAGTAGAGTTAGACCACTGAAGTGCTTTCAAGCATAGTACAGGGTATAAATTATTTGGGTTTTCACTTCTTTTATAGCAGTCATTTGTAAGTTATTTTAATCCTGAAAGGAATGGACAGGTGCACCATTTTGTCTAAGTAACATTATTGCTTGCTGTGGATTCCAAGCTTATGCTGTGCTGTCCTTTGGCACACAAAGTCTTTTTCAGTCATTAAAGTATATGGATTCTGCAATATTAAAAAAATCACAGACTTCTGTTTTATAGAGAAGTAAAAGACAGGCATCCCTCTCCTGGATCAGGATGTAAGTAAGTCCTTTTTGTTGGACCAGGGCCTCTGTTTCCCTCTTCTTCACAGACTGGAAATGGACAAGTTCTCGGAGCTACAGCTTGTCAGAGGGAGGCAGGACAAGGCTCAAAAGAAAACCTAAAATAGAGGAGCAACTCCAAAAGTGTGCTTGAGTTAGCGTGAGTGGCTGAGCATGTGTGCAGGGGTGCGTCTTTAAAAAATGACTGCCTAAATACTTACAAAGTAGAAACTCCTCCCTTTGCTCTCTGTAGATGATAGTTCTTCAGCACATTTCTCTATGAATGTTTTGCTAACCTCCTTTACCATTGTGCCAGCAAAAAAAGTTTGCGTTCTGTTGTAGCAGTGATCTTGCACAGCACCTGGTATAGCTGAGTGTTCCTATGCAGGGAAGAACAGACTTCAAAATTGCTTCCATTTCTTTACATATGCTAGAGAAAATTAGAAATTTATGTGTATATTGAGCTTTAACCATATTGGTGTTGATAAATATTTTGCAATTATTTGACACTTCTTGCAAGTATACATCACAGTTTGTTTCTGGTTGCAGTCTGTAGAGAAACTGCATCCTGAAGATCACATAGAAATGTGAGAACTCTTCATTGACTTTCCATATGATGATGTTAATAAAAGAGAAATCAATATAAATGAGTAGTAAAAATACAGAAAAATTACCAGTGCCTGTGGTGAGTCAGTTAATGAGAAAGTAAAAATACATTAAATAATTATAGCATTTGAAAGGTAAATATGGCATTAGAAAAATTACTCAGTAGAATATTAAACTTGCTCTCCAAGACAGTAGAGCACATAACTTACAATGAATTATTTGCTTCTTTTGACCTTCTGACTTATTTTCTCCCTTAATTGTACTGTCATGTTCAGTTCTCTGCTAATTTTAAACCTTTCCAAATGAAATTAAAATGCAGATGTCTGAAAGTTTGTCAGTCAAATGAGTGCCCCAGTAACCCTGGTAGAGTGTCAAATCTCTGCAGGGGCTTTGGGCAGCAGGATCATTTCGAAGTATGATTTAATAGGTACTTTTCCCCATTGCATTTTATTAATAGTATTATTAGAGAAATTCATCTAAATGAAAAGCTTAAAATACATATCTTATATCATTTGTATTCCTCATTAATATTTTTGTTTTCTAATTAGTATTTTAAAATATTTTGTTAGAGCAACTGAAAGTGCATCTTGAAAAGATGCAAGGGTGGTGGACCTGGCCATGAGTAAGAGTCTCAGTACTTTAATGTTACATGTTACTATGTAATTGGGAATAGTATTACTCATGGTAATCCAGAATCAGAATTCTGGTAACTGGGAAGCAAAGTTGAAGGTGTAACTGGACTCGTTATGAGCTTACTTCCCATTCAGCTCTCAGTTTATTGGGAAGAGATTATATATGTATTTTTATCCTTTTTTCAGTGAGAAGTAGACACACAAATTGTCATATCCTGTTTCTTCTGGGGATACTTCATTTTCACACAGGTTAAGGCTCAAATTATCTCAATTTATTGCCCATTGTGCCTTTACTTATTTTCTTGGTTTTGTCTTTCACTAGATGTTACTTTTGCCCTTTTAGCTACTGGTCTGTTTTTGTAATGTTGACATTTTGTCTTTAAAAAGGTCAATGAAATGTTTCCGATTTTTTCTTATTGTGCATCACAAAATTCACAAAGGATTGTGTCCTAAATAACACTTTATTTGACATAGTGGAAATTCTGATTTCCTTATGACAATGAAGCTACCACAAAATTTATTTTACCCTGTGTTTTTATAGTCAGTTTAGGCTGTAAATGTCAAAGTCCCCCTTCCTTAATGAGACTGAGGCTTGTCTTGAGTTACAATAACTTGTAAAAACAAAAGGAATAGCACTGGTGGTTCATTCTGGTAGCCTTCCTCACAAATGGAAAATTTGAACTGTTAAACACAAAGTGACATTTTTCTTTTTCTTCAACTGTTTCCAAAGAGGAATGAGGAGAAATATCCTTCTTCAGTCTCCGTGGTTAATCCTCTTTGTTGTTCCAAGTGTCATTTCTGTTCTGTTCCCCTACAGCAAGCATCTCTGTGGTGGAACTGTGATCATTCCTGTGCTCTTCAGAAAACTCACTGTCTTTTTACTTTTTAGTATGAACACGAAAAGTTTTCAAATCATTACGCTAGCGGATGTCAGAATTTAGAAGTATGTATTGGAAAGTTATGTTTGAGCACTCTGAAAGTGGTTTGTTGGAAGTCAGTTGTTTGTGAATTCATAATGGGTTTGATGTTTTCAATCACTGAATGTTTTCCTTGACACTGTGGCACCTATCATGCCCAGCCTTCTCAGGGTACAGAGCAGGAGAAAATGGATTATGCCCTCAACAACAAAAGGCGAGTCATTCGACTGGTTCTGCAGTGGGCTGCTTTGTATGGAGATTTACTGCAAGAAGATGAAGCAGCAATGGCCTTTTTGGAGGTATAAAGGAGTCATTGTATCACTGTACTGAAAAGTAACTACCAGGCAAGATAAGCTGAAAGCCTGTTCCCAGGCTGTAGAATTCTGCCACAAACTGCAGTGAGATAGGTAATTTCAAAGTACAAAGTCATAACTCTGTTTTCTCAGGTGTGGCTGCAGACAGTAAAGGTACCACAACAGTGCTTGAACCATTGCCAGCCTCTGGACCTCTGAAAATAGTGTTGCAGATCCCTTTCAAAGCACTGTGTGGGTAGATTGCGTTATAGCAGGAGCTGAATTTGCTTTTTCTAGTATTTTCCTGTAGTTCAGGGACTCTCCAAGTTGAACTGGATGGCTGTTTATGCCTGTCTGAGGTGTGTCAGGAAGGAGCTGGAGAGATGCCACTCTACAGAACCAAAAGTGTTTGCATTTGAGTGAAAGCTGTACTGCAGCAATTGGAACTTAAGATCTTTGTCTTCAGAAGCCTTGTAATCTTTATGGTAGCTGCCATATCCTTGGATTTCTAAGATAAGATGCACTGCCCAATGTCAAACGATTGTGCCATTCTTATGATATATTGTGTTTATGGAACAGAATCCCATATGTTACTGGCCGAATGAAAGTTCTTGTCCCAAAGAGCTTAAAACTGAATCTAAGATTTATCAGAGGGGAACAGAGGGAGATTTTAAACCCACAAGCCCACATGGGAAAGCTTTTCAAGCTTTGGAGATGACATAGTCTTTCCTTAATCCAGAAGTTAAAGAACAATCACTAGTTGCAAGCATATAGATCCTTCTTTGGGGTGGTTTTATGTAGATATATCAGGAAGAGGTTAGAGTAGGGTTTAAAAGCGGGTGATGCTGTAGTGGATTAGAGCAGCTGAGAGTCAGTGACTCAGGAGTAATTGAAGCACTAAAGACTACAACAGCAATGAATAAAAAAGCCTATCATTCTAGATTATTTGTGAATTTTATAGCCTTTATCCTTGACAGTCTGAAAATGCAGGTTTTACACAAGCAGTCAGTGGTTACAGAGTGAGCTAAGGAGCCTCATCAGGCTTCCCTTCTGCATGTATAACTCTTGCTTTAAATCAGCTGGAGATAAACAAGTAGAAGTAATAGAGGGTTGGGCCCAGCATGTGTTCCTCTATGCAGATTATCATTCTTTATAATCATTAAGCTATCAGATGTCATCTCATAATCCTCTCTCCTGAGTACTGCTCATTTACCCCTATAGTTATTTAAAGACTGTTCTGTATCATTTACAGGAATTTTATGTATCTGTATCAGATGATACTAGAATGATTGCAGCACTAAAGGAACAACTTCCAGAGCTAGAGAAAATTGTAAAGCAAATGTAAGCACAGTTTTTACTTCTTTCCTCTCTCTGCCCTTTTTCTCAGTAAATTGATGAAGAGAATTTATTGGTTATATCTATTAAAAAGCCATTCCGTGAATGACACTCAGTTTTACGAAACTGAAAGTTTGCATGCAGGCTTATTTGAATTAGTGTCTATGGTCCTCTTTTCCACATCATTCTTGAATACACCATACCCTCACTGAGAGGCTGACAGAAGCTTATTTCATGCTTACATGAACTTTGTATAATATGTTTTCTGCCTTGGTGATAGATTAACTGTGGTATCATCTAGTCTTTTCATATATAAATATGATTATATTGATATGCTAGTTTGACAAGTGGTCCATGTTCTATAGATGATTTTGTTCACAAAATCTTCCAGGTAATATTTAATTATATATTCTATGCTTTACCTTTTTATAGTTCTGAAGAACCTAAAGCATCACAAAAGAAGGTAAGAAAATTTATTTGTCCATTTTCTAAAGTAAAATCTTATCAAAGCAAATTCATGAGCATCTTCTCTTTAGTAATCATGGATATAGTAAAAAACCACATTGAGAGATAGCTTTTAACATTGTCAAATTTTGTATTTCTCCTCTTTTTCCTGCCATTGATAAGAGATGTATTGTAGTTCATGCGTACATCATAATGTTTCTTCTTGCATTAATGTGAGTCTCAATTATTCATTTTCAGCACAAAGTTCTTTTGCAGCTGTTCAACACAAGTGATGACAGAGCACAGAAACGCCAGCCTATCAGGGGCAGTGATGAAGGTGAGTTCCTTCTCTGAAAAGTTTTCTTGAGCCACTGACAACTGCATAAATACGTCTGTCTCAAAAAAATGGTCTAAAAATAAATGAAAATACCTACCTAGAATTTTGAAGCCTGGCGTGAAGCAAACTCTCTTAGTCCAGTATTCTCCATCATTGATTTGAGGTGCTCCTGTTTTTTTCCCTTAGTTGTGCTATCAAACCCTGCTTCCTCAGAGGAAGATGTAAAAACCTTTAAAATAAGGAGTGAACAAAACAGGGAGGAACCAATAAGACAGTGTATTGCAGGTAATGGCAGTGCAATAAAGAGTGAGAGCTGAAGGTCATGTTTGAGGCTCTGTCTCCCCTATGTAATTTGAGCTAACATGTATAGCTGTTCCCTTGCAAGGTGAGAGTCGAGCAGATAATCATGCCATGGATAATGGATCTAGAATCCAAGAATCTAGGCACACAGCCTAAAAATCAGAATCTGCTGGTTTGCCCTATTGCTATTGTTTGATTCTCTGAAGAGATGAAGGTAAAATTTACAGAAGCATATCAGAATGTCATTTTCAGGTTACTGATAAGGTACTCTTAATGATTGTTTCGTGGAAATTCATCACCTAACACAGCTGCTTCTTCAACATGTTTGATATTAAAGGACAGTCCTTGCTGATGAACAACAGTAAAAACAAGGCAACAAAATGCAAGCTCATGTAGCTGAGAAAGCTGGTGGCATAATTTAGACCAACAGAAGAGCCATGTCAAAAGCTGGAACTAACTGCACATGAACAGCAGGCATCCTGCCAGGCATGCAGCTTCTGTTGTTCATAGCAATGTTTCTTCTAGGCCTATAAAGAGGGAAGCAGTTCCAGCTGCTAGGGAAATACTACCTCTTGTATCTCTCTGGATAAGCTCCTTTCATATGGCTGCACCTTTCTCATTCATAGGACAGGCAGCTCACTGAACACTGAAAATCCAAAACTCTGAGAAATCAGAGATTTCTATACTAGAAATGGTAGCACATCTGAGGAATGGGGAGCTAGGTAGAGATTTATTGTTGCCTTGTTTCATTTGTGAGGAGTGGTTACTGAAGTGAAAGTAATTTGTACAGTAAATCTGTGATTTTTACATGTGGAATGAACCATGCGATGTTTTTTCTTTAGTTCTGTTTAAAGTGTACTGCATAGACCAAACCTACACCACTATCCGGGTGCCAGTGTCTTCTTCTGTGAAGGAAGTGATCAGTGCAGTAGCAGACAAGCTGGGCTCTGGAGAAGGCCTCATCATAGTGAAGATGAGTTCAGGAGGAGGTACTGTACTTGTATCATCTTAAACACTCCTCATTTATGGTGAAGCAGAGTTTTTGGAGGGATTGAAAGACTAGTTCAGTCAAGGTTTTATACCCGTGTGCATGTGCAGCTAGTACACAAGCCCTAATTTAGAGGCAAGTCCTTGCTCTACTGCAGGCACAGACTGCAGCACACATGGGAGATGGGACAAATGGAGAAGCTTATATGTTGGCATGTTACAGAGCAGAGCTACCCCGAGTTTCCTTCACTGTTAGACTTGTAAGAGTTTTTTAACAACAGAGATAGAAGGTGAGCATGGATAAATTCGTGCTAGACTTGGGAATCAGTAACATCAGAAAACACTGCAGTGCAAACATTCTGGCAGTGGTCACTACCATTTTGGCTGTTCTGTCCATGCAAACCACTACAAAGCAACTTAGTGCCAAGCCCACTGACCTAGTGCTTGCAGAGGGTCAGGGATCAGGCCCCCCCTATAGGCTGTGGAAATGTGAGAATAACTGAAGGGTGAATTCTGCTGGAGAATTGGTGTTGCTCAAGTGCTTTGGTTGAGTATGACTGTGTGGAGACACACAGAGGTAATGAGAGCTGTGTTGGAAGGCGTTTTTGCAAACAGTGGTGCCTGCCAAAAATGGCTCACTTCCTGAGAACTGACAGCAGGCAGCTTTACATTTTGCAGTTGAAGCAATTTTTTACTGTCAGATTTGCTGACCACCATCATATGCTGGAAGAGACTGCTTTGTAAGTTACTTCATTGTTTTTTCTTTACCTGTGATGTGATGCTCTTTAGCAATGTTGTAATGCATTTCATCACTTCCTTAAGCAGTTACTGCCTTCCAGAGCAATTTCTGTTGAAAACAGCTCTCCAAATGCTTACAGCTCAGCAACCAATGAAGGGACTCCCTAATTAGGCATAATTTTTGCAGGTAGTTTCTAGTGATAGCACCACAGCCTTCTTGACCTCTCTGTACAGTTTGAGACTGGGTTTCTAGTTCTGTAGGAGGCTGGTTTGGGCTGAGCTTAGCACATTTCTTCAGTTAAGAGGATTCTGTTGTCTTCTATTCTGTGTCCTGGACACTGGGTTACTGAGCAAAATTTATTCACAGGAGGGTGATCTGTGCAGCTGGTGGATCAGTCCTGCTGTAAATTCTCTCTATATATAATAAATAATAATTTGTTTCATTTTTACAGAAAAGGTTGTGCTCAAGCCTCACGATGTTTCAGTGTTCACCACTCTCAGTGTTAATGGCCGGCTGTTTGCTTGCCCCCGGGATCAGTTTGATTCACTGGTATGTATGTGTGCAGTGCTCAGGAGCGTCAGGGCTCCAGTTTATTTGAACACCTGGCCCTTTTTGCATTGTCCACACTTGGAGTAAAAACTTGTGGAAACATTCACAACAATGAGCCCTGAAAATAAAACAAGATAGTGTTATAATTCCCTAAACTAGACCAGAAGTCCACATAACAGAACTTGATCCCAGTGCTCTCTGTCAAGCATTTAGAAAGAGCTGAGTATTGTCACCGAGACTTGCAGTAATTCCTCATTACAGAATTTTCTCCTCAAAGCCATAGAGATATATTGTCCAAAATAGGTGTTACAAATTAAAGCCTTCAGGAGATTTGATTCCAGCAGTAAATTCCTTAAAATCTTTTATTTCTCATCCCCACAAAATACTGTGTCAAAATATGAGATAATTCTAAGTAGACTCAGAGAAAATATTCCTGATAGAGAGTCTGTTTTTTTCTTAGGTAGAATTGCTTATGAGTACTTACTGTTTGTACAGTCATTCTAGCAATCTCCATGGGGTCTGCTTTTATAGAGTTTGATTTGACTGTACTTTTTGTTCCTTTTATTTCATTAAAAACAAATGTCATTGCCAAGTCATGTCAGCATGAACTCTATTACTCCTAGCCTTGTTTCGGCCTCCTGTATGCTTTTAACAAGCCACTTAGTATGTATGCCTGATTTCTTTTATGGATATGGTAAAATCTATGCTTTGCTGCTGCTTTCAATTTAGTAACCATGGAATGCATATCCAGCATATGTAGTTCCATGCAGAGATACCTCTTGCTCAGCTTATTAAATTCTGGTGTTCCCTTAAGGTTAATTAATCCTGCCAAGTAGATAGCCTCATGGGGCATTCTGCTGTAAAGCAGGGGTGTTGCATCGGTACAACTGTGCTGGGTACTTATATATGGCTCTGCATTGTCTGTGTACACATAGCTTTGGCAGCAAATTGTCATGGCTTTCTGTGCTTTTTACCTGTGCTATTTGCAATGGATCAAGCACGCAAAATGCCGCAGGGAGCTCTAAGATACTGGGCTGCAATGTGCTAGTTTTCATCAACTAGACTGAATTCAGTAAGAATTAGGGAGGAACATTCAGCACCTTAAAAATGATCCTCAGCACTGCATAAGAAATTACAACCCCATATCAGCTGCATTTTTTCAAAGAGGTGTAAACAAATCAAAAGATGTTACAACCTTAGCTGCCTCCCAGTTTAATCCTTTCACATTCCAGTTTCTGGCTGCAGCCCTTTCATGAACATTTATCCACATTACATTTGGCAATTCACATGCGAAAATTGTTCTGGGCAGATGAATTTTCAAGTATGCTGTGAGTTTGCATCTAAGTGCTTCTTTCCTAGCCTTGGAAAATACATGTTTGTTATGGTAACAGCTATGTTGTGTTCATCTCCAAATGGGGGAAAAAAGACGTCTTTCAATCTGCAGGCAATTCTCTTTCCACAGATTTCCACAAGTTAGAATTTTCTGCACAAAGCTGCTGTACCTTTATTTCATATGTTATCATAAACTAAAGAAGTTTTGTGTTTGTGTAAAACTCAATTCAAAGCAATCTGCAGTTTTTAATAAGATTAATGGCTGCCCTGAATTTTTTAGAGAATATTTTTCTACTAATTTTTTTTAATTATAGATGAAGCTTTTAAGGTGATAATGTTCATTATTTAGTTTAGTAATTTTTAATTAGTTTGTATTATGATGATAATTGAAAGTTTTCCCTAGAGTACAAATCAAGAATTCATGCAGAAATAAAGCTCCTACATACTATGTGTTACAGAGAAAACGATTTGATGTATTAATCCAGTCAGACCTATTTCTATTGCTTATATATTACTCTTATATAAAAGAGGATTCATGTAGTAGGCTCACTTTTTATATTACAGTATCTAAATATGGTCTGTTAATCTGGCAGACTCCACTGAGTTTGTACTCAGAAAGGAGCCTGTTGACAATTCCGTGCTCTCCATCGTTTTGTGTTTAACAAAGGCGCTGAGGAGTTGGGAAACTTGTGTGTGAACTCTGCCGCCCTCTCCTGGGAACAGAACGAGTGACCCGCGCCTTCACGGGCAGCTCTGCGGGTGTTTCACCCTCCGCTTTGCAATGGGGTTGGTTGGCAGTATTTTAGCGATATTTGTAATCACGAATTGTGCATCAGTGTACCGTCAAAGAGAAGATATGAAGTTTATTTTATAAATGATCAGAAGATCTTGCAATCACTGCAGATTCCTGAAGCATGCTAGAGGTAGTATTTCTCATCATTAGAATCAGGAACATGTAAAAGTATTTGGCTTGTCCTTGGTGGCCTAGTTATTTGTGTATGTGAAAAAGGAAACATGAAAGTTTTTTTGAAAGACCTTTGCTCCCAAACAAATGCACATGCTTTAGTTAGCACAACGTGTATTATAGATATAATTTTTAGAACAATGTTAAAAATAACACACTGAGAACAGTCTGGTTTATTTCCTTACAGTGTCTCTGAAGGGCTTTCAGAATTTTCCTGGCCATCCTGTACATACTGGATACTGATTTTGCATGAGGCTTCTCATTTCCTAATACTTGTCTGTGGTTAGAAGCAAATTTCAGTTTTACAGCAAATGTCAGCTTTACTGTTAGAAACATGATTAGCAAAGTGGTCACACTGAAAAAAAAAAGAGTTAAGAACATTATGGAAGGAAAGCACCAACCATATGATTTAGCATGTCTAAAATATTTTATAATATTTTTCTGTTTGTAGGCACCATTACCAGAACAGGAAGGACCATCTACTGGTACAGTAGGAACGTTCGAACTGATGAGTTCCAAAGACTTAGCACATCAGATGACAATTTATGACTGGGAGCTCTTCAACTGTGTGCATGAGGTATGAGGATCTATCTATTCAGCAGGTTAGAATCTGTTAGAAAGTGTTTAATTGCACATTAATTGTAGGTTTATGCATTATTTCCAAAACCTTCTCTAAGCTTGATTTTCAAAAATTCTACAATAAAGCCACCTACAAGTTTTGAAAGTGTAAGACATTCTTAATTTTATAGGCAAAATGGACATATAAAGCTAAACAACTTCTGGACATATGCTGCTTGTTGAATTACTTTTGTTTGTTTTAAGGTATTAAGGTATTTATATATAATCTGTAATTATGCTTTTACTGTGCCTCAGCTATTGTCTCATGGATTTGTAACCTGAATCCTTGTCATCTATGCAGCAATAAATATAAACTGTAAAGCAAGTTTCAGGCTAGATACTTACCTGGTCATTCTTAGCCTCTTTCCTCTGTCCAAGAAATGCAATCTCAAAAAAAAATTCCAAACTGTTTTTTCTTTCCTAGCTGGAATTGATCTATCACACTTTTGGAAGGCACAATTTTAAAAAGACCACAGCAAATCTGGACTTGTTTTTAAGAAGATTCAACGAAATTCAGTTCTGGGTGGTCACCGAGATTTGTCTTTGCTCTCAACTCAGCAAGCGTGTTCAGCTGTTAAAGAAATACATTAAGATAGCAGCCCAGTAAGTATACAATCATATGGGAGCTGGAAGTGAGGTTCAGTATAGTCAATATGTTTTTATTTTCTATTTTCAGACAGCCACACAGAGTAGAGGTTAAAACATCCTGTACTTGGTCATTCTGTCCGTTTTCTTTTAGGGTTGTATAGAACCTTGTTAATACATACTCTTCTTTCCTGTGCTGCTCTCTGTTGCTCCTTGATTTGTGATCTCTTAGGGCCATGTTTACACATCAAATTTGTGAGTAAGTGCATTTCAGTTTATTAGGAGAATCCTTCATTTACCCTTCCATACATTAGCAAATATTAGTACGTGAATCAGTAAATTATTAACAAAATTGAGCCTAATTTTCCTGAGAGCAGAGATATTTCTGGTGCTGCTCAGGAGAACTGTTCTCAGAATTGCCCCTAGTGGGAAAACCAAGAGGGGAAAGTAAAGAGATGTTGCATGGGGATGATGAAGGAACTCCTTGTTGCTTCCATTCTGTTTGGGATTTGCAGCAAGTTTGCCAGTGATACAAAGTGTAGGGTCCTGCACCTGGGGAGGGGTAACCCCAGGCAGCAGCACAGATTGGGGGCTGACCTACTACGGAGCAGCTCTGCTGAGAGGGACTGGGATTTTGGTGGATGGCAAAGTGACCATGAGCCAGAAGTGGGCCCTAGGGGCCAGGAGGGCCAGTGGGATACTGGGTGCATCAGGAAGAGTGTGGCCAGCAGGTCAAGAGAGGTGTTCCTCCCCTCTATTCAGCCCTGGTGAGGCCACATCTGGAGTTCTGCGTCCAGTTCTGGGCTCCTCAGTACAAGAGAGACAAGGAGCTACTGGAGAAGGTCCAGTGGAGGCCACAGAGATGATGAGGGATCTGGAGCATCCCTCATAGGAGGAGAGACTGCAAGAGCTGTCTTAGCTCTTAGTGTAGAGAAGAGTAGTTTAGTCTTAGTTTAGTCTAGAGAAGAGTAGACTGAGGGGAGATCTCATCCATACATTCAAATATCTCGAAGAGTGGTGGCAAGAGAATAGTTCCAGACCCTTTTAAGTGGTGCCCAGTGACAGGATGGAGGACCAAGGGCCTTAAACTAAAACACAAGGAGTTTCACCTCCACATGAGGAATAACTTTATGCTGAGGGTGGCAGAGCACTGGAACAGGCTGCCCAGGGAGTTCATGGGGTCTCCCTGTCCATAGAGACATTCAAAACCCACCTGGACACATTGCTGTGTCACCTGGTCCAGATCATCCTGTCACCTTGGCAGGACTGGATGATCTCCAGGGGTCCCCTCCGACCCTAACAATTCTGTGATTCTGTGATTTTTTTCTAATACTTTTGTTTTAAAATGCAAAATGTGCAATGTCCTCTTTTGTTACTTACTGCTGGGTCTGAGGTTGGATAGCAGGCATTCTTGCTGTCTTCCTTTATTCCTATCCAAATTTAAACTGTTTGGAACCTTCATGCCAGAGATGTCCCTAAAGTCAAGAACAAGCAGTGACTGACTTCAAAGGGAGCAGGGGTATATCCATGCCCTGCATATATACAGATTTTTATCATTGTTACACTCTCCCTCACTTTCCAGTTTATGGTGTGTTTATTGCATTCATCACTGTCTGAATAAACAGTTTGCTGAGGTATGAAGTGTTTGTCTACAGCTCTGGGCATTGTAACTAGAACCCTTTAGGCAGTTCTACCAATGGAGATGTTACTTGCAGTTAAACCATAGGTTTTAACTTTTTTGCATCATTAAATGGAGTTGTGTAAGGGAAGAGATTACTATTGCAGCCGTGATGCTGCCCTCCTCTCAGTTAGTAATTGCACATAGCTGAAGTCTGTGTTCACATCAAAGCTGGGGATCAGTGGGGCTCCTTCCTCCAGGACACCCTGCTCTGCAAGTACCAGCTTCCTTCTGGGAGCTACTTTGGGCCCTGTGGTTGGCGTATGGTTGGACGAAGCTGAAGATTTTAAAAATCTTCAGTGGCGGGCATGCAGGATTGGTTTTATATTTAGAACAGAGGACAGAATTTACCTCTTTAGTTTCTAAAAATACATGCACCGCATATTCCATTATGTCACTGCACGGCGCAGGAGTGGGAAGCAGCTGCCAGCCTGGCGGGCTGTGCCCAGGAGAGGGCAGTGGCACCCACACAGACGTCGGAGTCTTTCCTAATCGCAGGCATGAAATGGGAAAATGTTGAAATGTGGTCATTAAGATACAATAGTAATTTCCATAAACACTTGAAATCAAGTATGCTAAAAATTACAGTTAAATATCTCCTTAATAAACTACGCTAGCATGTGAGTTCCTCGGAGTCATGGGTTTAATCTTGTGCTATTTACAACAGCCTGACAACCTCCTGTTTACTTCCATGTTTCTGGTATCACTACAATGCTAAAAATAAATAGCTAAAAGCAGTCTGCTCTGCTGAGTCCTCTTTGTCTCCTAAAAGCAGAGAAACTGAAGCACAAGATTTTCCTCTGTACAAACCAAGAGGGCAGGTTTAATTGCAGCTGCTGGAAAGGCACTGGGAAGTTTTGCCAGGCTGCTGCCCTCTGTGCAGTGCTACCATGGTAACAGCTGCTACACATGCACTAAAACAAACACAAAGTGCACTGAAGTTAGAGGGGAGAAAAAGCCCAGACCTTGAAGCAATATCTTTGAGGAAGTTTTGCCTGTGAAGATCCTTGAGACCTAATGAGAACTTTACCCTGCCTAGAAGTACTAGACTCATTAGAAAAGTGTTCAGGGAGAACAGCTCAGTGCTGCACTATTAATCTTAGGCAGGACCGGTGGTAACGAGATGCCTTGCACGTACCCATTTTCAAAGGTAACTGCTACTGAGAAGCTTGTTTCAGTTCTGTGGCTTGAGGTGCAGATGCCATTGCAGAAGGCACATCATTTTGTGTCTGCCACCCCACGCACCCTTGATGTGTGCTCCCAGTCTGTGCAGGCAAGCACAAGGCCAAGTGCTGGCTCCAAGTGCTGTGCACATGTGCTTTCAGTTCCAGGAGCCACTGTCTCTTTAGCATCTGCTGGAAGAGGATGTAAAGGTTACCAGGTTCATCTCTTTTCTCCAGCTATTGTCAGAAAAACTTGCAAACAAAGGGGAGAAGTGAACTATATTTCCAACAGTGAGTTCTTCCCATATTAATTGTATTAGAAAGGCCTTCTGGGATGTGTTTGCACATACTCTTATGGTTATCTGCAAACCCAGTTTGTGTATATTTCCTCTTTGCAGATATATCCACAGGTATTTAGAAGCCTTCTTGTGTATCACTGTACTCACTCTCATTCAGTTTTTGAAAATCATTCTTTCTGTACATGTGTATATGTTATAAGCCCAAGAAGCCTGTGAGAAATTTTTGAAGTGTGTGTTTATAGAGAAAATGCCAAGATGAATATGCTTTTGTAGGAGACCAGAGAGTGAGTGTGTGTGTGTGTGTGTGTGTGTGTGTGTATGCATTTTCTATTCATCCTAACAGGAAGATTTTTCTGCTAGAGTCCATTCTGTGAGGCAGAGGGACCTCTGCTCTGAGGTGGTGCATTGTGGTGCTTTAGAGGATCCACTTTTTGACATTTTACATGCAGTATATTTGCAGTAGAGCCATGCAGCACCATTTCTACTGCCTTACAGGGGTCCTCTGTCTGGAACCGAATTATTTATTGTAGACTCTATAGAATTTATAGAATATCTGGTGTAGAACGTCATGCATCTACATGGATTTTAACTGAGACTGTCAAATTGTATTGCTTAACAGGGTACGTGGCAAAACATTTCCCTTTTAATGTTAAAATAGATTCAAATTAAATATTGCAGATACAGTTGCAGCTGCCTACTTTGTTTGAGCACTAGTGCTGTGTGTTACTAATTATTTTACCCTGCCATAATTTATTCCTAATCTTGTCATGTGCTGTGGACAGATATCCCTTTATGGATTTACTTGTGCCTAGGGAAGAGGTTCACTGACAGCCTATCCTGTCTGCTTTTCATCTTTGTCTTCCCTCAGATCCACTAATGAGGCACTCCCTGACCTGCACTAGTCAGAATAAGTTGGTGTAGCTTTAGCATTTCCGTTTATCCTTTCTACCCTTGCTCGCTGTCGCTAATCTGATGTGGGAGAATTTGCATGAACAGCTCTGCCGGAAGATCTGAGAGGGCAGCAATCTCCCAGCAGACAGATCAGCATATGGGAGAAATCATTTATTCACATGCTCAGTGTTCACACAGTGCAGACACAAGTGAGGCCAACATCTAAAGGACTCACCCACTCAACATATCCAAGTCTGGTGAAATGGAGGTACAAAAAGAATACAATGGTATGGATAATGGAGAATAGGATGATGTGGCAATTATGGAGTCAGACAGTAGGATGAGATGATTGTACTAATTTTGTCTGAATCTAAGGATGCCTCAGAGGAGCTAAGAGCTTCAATGATGAATAAAAAAATCTGAGAATCATAGATTGTTAAAGCTTTCTTGGTAAATCACAGAATCGTAGAATAGTTTGGGTTGGAAGGGACCATAAAGATCATTGAGTTCCAGTCCCCTCTCCATGGGCAGGGACACGTTCCACTAGACCGGGTTGTGTAATGCCCCATCCAACCTGGTCTTGAGCCATTCCAGGAATGGGACATCCACAGTTTCTCTGGGCAGCCTGTTCAGTGTCTCACCATATCACAGTAAAGAATTTCTTCCTAATATCTAAACCTACCCTCTTTCAGTTTAAAGCCATCCCCCCTTGTCCTGTCCCTCCATGCCCTTGTCCAAAGTTCCTCTCCTGCTTTCTCGTAGGCCCCTTTAGGTACTGGTGCTCTAAGGTCTCCCTTGGAGCTTTCTCCAGGCTCAACAATCTAAGGTCTCTCACCCTGTCTTCATAGCAGAGGTGCTCCAGTCCTCTGATCATCTTCATGGCCCTGCTTTGTACTCACTCCAGCAGGCCCATGTCCTTCATATGTTGGGGTCTCAGAGCTGGACACAGCTCTCAGGTGGGGTCTCACAAGAACAGAGGGGGAGAGTCACCTCCCTTGACCTGCTGGCCCCAATGCTTTTGATGCTGCCCAGGACATGGTTGACTTTTGGGGCTGCAAGCACAGATTATCGGCTGATGTTGAGATTCTTGTCAACTAACACACCCAAGTCCTTCTCCCTGAGGCTGTTCTTAATGCATTCATCACTCAGCCTGTGTTTGTGCTTTGGATTGCCCCGACTCAGGTGCAGGACCTTTGCAGTTCGCCTTGTTGGATGTGATGAGGTTCACATAGTCCCACCTCTCAAGCCTGTCAAAGTCCCTCTGGATGGCACCCCTTCTCTCCAGTGTGTCAACTGCCCCACACAGCTTGGTGTCATCAGCAAACCTGCCGAGGGTACACTCAAACCATGATACTGACAGAGATGTTAAACCCCAGCAGTCTCAATACCAACCCCTAAGGAAAGCCACTCAACAGCTGAAGAAACAGAGACTGAGGTGCTGAAATTGTTGCCACATCAGTTTAGAAAAATAGGAGATTATTTGCAAAAACCTAGTGAGACGCAGATTTGTGAGACTTTTTTTATAAGCTTTGTTCTATCTCTTCCTATTGAGCCAGTGAGCCACCTGCTGCAGACCCAGCTGAGCAATTGCATTGACTCTTCCCATCAGATTGTATCTCCTCCTACATATGGCATGTTGGATCTTCCATAGTAATCGATTACATGTTCCAGTTTTCCTGATTGATAGCAGAATCCTTCTTTGCATTAGAGATGGAGAGTGACCTGGAGCTCCTTTTGCCCAGCACCTCTTTAATGATGCTGGTAACAAATGGCAGTTCTTTTCCTGAAACAAACTAGAGGTCCCAGAATCTCTAAGTAGTAGAAATCCTATACTACAGGGGAGGTCACTGGCATGGGGCATCTCTAGACAGCTGATTTTCTTACTTTAAATTAAAGACTCAGAGGCCCCGTGAACTGCTATGAAGATTGCCTGAGGAGAGCTTCAGGTATTCATTGGCTGTTCAGAAGCTATCAGCAAGTTCTGCAGCAAATGAGTTGTTTACACTGTTTCTGGTATCCCTTGGAACTGAATTGAGTCCAGTTTCAGGACTGTGTTTCTGGGTGAGGAGTTGCTTCAGAGACTAGGAGTCCTTGTAGAAGCTGGCACCCAGTGAAGTAGAAGAAGGGAGGTCATAAGGGAAAGAAGCCTTCAGGGTGTGGTGAAGTGCTAATGCATGGGTGAAGAGGTGTCTGCAGGCATGCTGGCCAGGACTGCCCAAATTCAGTCACTTCTAAGCGAGGTGACTGAATTCGGCTCTCTTAAGGTTGTCATATGTACTGCTCTGACTGATACATACAACTTGAAACCTGGCCCTTTGTGTTTCAGCTGTAAAGAGTACAAAAATCTGAATTCCTTTTTCGCTATTATTATGGGACTGAGTAATGTTGCTGTGAGCCGTCTCTCGTTGACGTGGGAGGTAAGTCTTTGCTAAAATCCAATTTGAGGAAGCTTGATGGGGACTTGTACTTTTAGTTAGCAAAAACACAAATTGGGCCTTTATTATTGATGAAGCTAGGTCTACTAATTCAGCTCCTGACCGTAAGCCTTAGCTAAGGCTGACAATATCTATTAGTAAGGCAGTATTCTATACCCATGGATGCGCTCAGTGCTCACAGGAGTTAACAAGAGCGACAACAGCAGCTTCTGTTGCTGAGCTAAACTGCCCAACAGGATGAGCAAGTTAGCTGGCTAACCTCAGATCAGCCCATCCTCCATGTGCCTTTACTTTACTGGTGGTTCAGTGAGCTCTCTCCATTGGTAATACTCTAAAATTCATCCTCTATTTATACATATTATTTTCTGATCTCAACAGAAACTCTTTTGCCCTGTTAAAATGTGGGTTTGTCCTAACCAGTTCTGGTTTTCTCTCTGACATATATTTCCATGCTTACTGTCAGTTTGGTCTTCATTCTCAGAGCTTCCACCTTTTTCTGTGGCTTTGCTCTTTTGTGTATTGAGTGTATAAAAAGGGTGCAGTGTCCAGCATGGTGTAACCACTGAGAATATACTGGTTATCAAAAGCAGAACTGTTTTGAATGTGCATGTATTTTGTTCATTAGAAATTCAAAATAATTAGCGTGACTGAGGTTATTGATGCAACTGAGACCAAAATTTGAACACCTTTAAAAATGTGCTCTGAAACAGGTGATCAGACGAGCATGTCTCACCAGCCCTGTTTTCAAAAGTACATGTGTCATATACAATCAGTGCTACAGGCAAAGATTTTCAGTTTCTCAAAATAATGACCCTTCATTTGTGGCTGCTGAGAGGAGGTGGGAGAGCTGAGACAGTACAGCACTAGAGAAGAAGGAGTTGAATGTATATACTACATACAGCAATCTAAAATGGGCACCAGGTCTGAGCTGGGGGCAGGGCACAGATCATTTGTACATGTGGGGGATTAATTTGAGATCAAGGAAATGTTATCACACTCTGGTTCTGTAGAGCAGTCGCTTTATCAAGAGAATTTCTGCAATTCGATTTTTAGCCAGATATATACAGAAAATACTTTAAGACAAACATACCAAGACCTGATTTTTTCTATATTATCATGCATTTATGTTAGTTGCATGCAGAAATTAGATATTTGCAGGTGCAAATGTCCAATTATACCACTTACTTCACAAATACCTAATCTGCATGCATATGCAAACTAGGCACACAGTTGTTGACACACATCATTAAAAATTAGGCCCTTGCTGTGGCACAGTGTAAATAGCTTCCTAGGGTACACACTCCAAATGTAGAAAGTATTGCAAAAAATCATTTCTGCACTATAAAGTCTCTCTTAATTTTTAATGTTATCCACTGCCAATAGTAGTCTGAAAAATAGCAAATGCAGAGAAATTTCTTACGAAAAATAGAGAGCTGACATATCCTGAGTGTACATTAAAAATTAGAGCAATCTTTAATTTATTACACACCTTACAGTCTTTATAGTAAAGTTATTTAATCTGTATGACATAATATGCATGAGGGGGACAGAAAATATTTAGTAAAGCTCATCTCATCTCAATCATTGCATGATCAACTGACCATGATTTATTTGTGTAGGTATTGTGGACTGAAAAAATATTCATTAATTTGTACCCCATAAAATGACAGAGGACCTTTGCTGCTGAGCATATCAAGAATTTAAGCAATAGATGCATCATCAGCATGAGCAAAAAAACCTCCTGGAAATGCCCAGGCATGGATATGAATGTTTGCAAGGGCAGTTCATCATAGGTATGAATAATTGAGCTGATCTGCCCCTAATCAAGTTGTGTGTAAATTATATTTTCAGATAGGTTATAATCAGGAATGTCCTGAAAGCAATCACATGAATTTCCACGTATATTCTGAATTCAGTGATTGCTATGTGAGCAAAACAAAAATCTGAATCTAAACATCCCAAAGGACTAAATTCAAGTCAGAGTTTAAATCAGGATCCAGGTTTCATGGCTGGTCCCGTCTCTATTTTTAATCTGGTTGCTAGGAAACATGTTGTATTTTAGATTAGCACATTGTTAGAAATATCTGGCAAAAAAAGAGCACTTTCCTGACTTAGGGCGTTGTAGAAGGAACTAGCATTTACAGTAAAATTACTGCACCGATCGGATTTAATTAAGGTTTGCTATTTTTGTTTTTATTAACAGAAACTCCCAAGCAAGTTCAAGAAGATCTATGCAGAATTTGAAAGCTTAATGGTGAATAGCAATAGATCCCTTATTCTATGCACAATCTGAGATAATTCAGTTTCTGATTTGAATTCCTTGATTCAGAACATTTTATATGTCCTTGTTTGACTTTAAGAAGTTTATGATCCCATTTTAGAGCTGCTAAAACAAGTATGTATGACTAATAAATTATACTCTTAGGAACCTACTCTGAGAGAACTTATGTACCACTCAAAGTTAATCTGGGAACTCAGAAAAGCTTTATCACATGTTTTCCAATAGTGCATATGGGAAATTCTATTTTTCAACCTGGATTTTTCCAGGCAATACATTTTAGTGTTACAGCTGGAAAAAAATATGCAAAACTGGATCTGCAGCTGTAAGGAGGGAGGAAAAATATGTGGTTTCTTTTATGAAGAATGTTTTTGTAGTCATATCTTACCTCGCTATTTGGCATGAAAAAATGTTTGTGTTTAGTGGCTGCATTCTCATCATGTAAGCAGTCCAGGAGAATGATAAAAGGTGTCTGAATTTGTAGCTGCACTTTTAAAGTCACAAAAAAAAAAAAAAAACATTTTTAATAAATGCCAACATCTAAATAAATGCATATCGTGTCTTGATACCTATAATAATATATATAAGTAATTATTTGGTTTCTCTTTTTTTGTAAGGATCCATCAAGAAACCATAGGGCCTACAGACTAACTGTAGCTAAATTGGACCCTCCAATAATTCCTTTCATGCCGCTACTTATAAAAGGTAAGCTTGGATGTTACCAGAATTATTAACTTGAAAGCTATTTGTCAAATATTTGAAGGATAAGAGTAGCAGCAAGAAAAAGCAAAAATCAATCTCAGTGTGAGGTGTGATCTTTTTCCATTATAAAAAGCATGACACAGAGACAAGAAAAACTGCTTTTGTACATCTGAATATCATACCTCAGTTTTATTAGTCTCAGAAATGCTTCAAATTAAAACCTAAATGTTTTACTTTTACAGCTGCTACGATTTTTGTAAGGGATAGATAAAACATTCTCTTGTTTTGTATGTCCATGATTCAGTAATGGGCTTTTATGTGTCTTTTATTTCTATACAGACATGACGTTTACTCATGAGGGAAACAAGACATTCACTGACAATCTAGTAAACTTCGAAAAAATGGTATGTATGACATATTTGAAAGAAAACTTAAAAAGACCTCCCTATTCACCTCTTCAAGAGTGAACTTTGCAACAGTGATTTCCAGGGCTAGAGAAAATGAAGGCAGGACCGAGAGCTGGCAAAAATTGTCTGCATTGTACACAGAGCCTGGGACCTCTGGGTTTCTGGAAAACCTCACAGAGGTGGAGAATAAACTGCCCACTGAGCCATGCCTAGCCAAAATGTTTCCTAGGAGAGGCAGCATCAGGGACAGGAAGCAGAGCTGTCAGAGACACTTTTTAACAGCCAGTTTGGGACCAACCAGTGATTTTAACTGCTATTCCACCAAACAGGTCTGAACTGCCTCAGGCTGGGATAGTTCTACATTGCTCCTTGGAGAATGAAAGAAGCATCGAAAAGAACTTGCACAACATCTTATTTTCTTCTTTCCTTTGACAAATGAAAGGAGATGTCTGGCTTGATTGCTTTCACATTGGAAAGGAGAATCAGTGATAAAAGGCTAGACTATGCTCAAATTTGATTTAAGTCCTGCACCTAAGTTGTTGTCATTTGAAATAGCATTGTCAAAAACTGCAGGCAGGCAACTTTCCATTGTAGAAATCTGAACTGAAACTTGAGCCTCTCAGCAGTGAGAAGACATTTTCCTGGTTGCTAAGGCCATGTTCCTAATTAATGTGGTTAATGACACCTGAATATGAGAACCTGCATTAGCCAAACCCAGCTATGGCATCTGCCTAGCAAAACCAAACCTGACTTATTGCTCTGGCAGTAAATAGTAGAATCACAGAATCACTGAGGCTGGAAAAGACTTCCAAGATCCTGAGTCCAACTGTTAGCCCAGCACCACAGTGTTCCCTGGTAAACCATGTCCCCAAGTGCCACATCCACAAACTCTGAACACTTCCAGGCATGGTGATTCCATCACTTTCCTGGGCAGCCTATTCCAATGCCTGAGTACCCTTAAAGTGAAAAAATTTTTTCTCACATCCAATCTAAACCTCCCCTGGCACAACTTGAGGCCATTTCCTCAGCCATTTAGCAGCCATGCTAGAGCATATTTCCTCTGGCACCTCTATGTGCTTGTTCTTAGTGGTACAGTAACCAGAACCACTCCATTCCGCTGGAGTTACGTAACTCCAGTTATTTCCGCTGCACTGTGGAGGCATTTGTCTGACCCTCTGAGCACTGATAAATGCACAGGGGGAAAAAGGAGGACTTATAGCTCTTTAAAAAACTTCACAGAAAAGTGATCGTCACTCTGAGTGAATTCTCTTAGATTTTAATCTGTCACTCCAGGACAGCCTCTGTCCTTGGGTGAAAATACTCCTTTACTAAGATGAGACATTTTGAGAGTAAATGACAGTGCTAATGCCTGAGTAAGGGCCTGACCTCACTTTGCAATAATGGCATTCTGTAATTGCATATGCAGACGGTGTTGCCATCTCCTTCCAAGGGCCTTGAGCCTTCTACCTGCAGAAAAGGACTTTTTTTCTGTAGTGCCTGTTCTAATTAGATATAGATATAGATAAAATAGTATGGATAGTAAGCATTTTGGAGAACACAAAGAGATCTCAGACTTGGTTGGAACACCTCCCAAAGAAGGGATGGCAGCTGCATTGTTATAGCCATGGTTCTGTGGCTGGCTCCAACATCTCCAACTCACTTGGCCTGTTTACACCTCCTGAGCCAGAAGAGCTGGTACATCCACTGGCCTCAGAGCTCTGTGCCTCAGGCTCTTTGTGTCTGATTTTGCGTAAAAGCCATTACAGGAGGCAGGAGCTCTCCTGTAAGCACTTCCTATAGGCAGAAGTTGAACACAGGCTTGTCATTTAAAAATAGTTCTGCACCACTCTATACCACATTTTGGCACTCCCAAAGCCAGGAGTGAATTTAGAGCATCTTAAACTGAGCTATATCTAGGTTGCTGCAGGTCTGCTCTCCTTACCCTGGTCGGTTCATTGTCTTATCTTCAAAAGAATGTTACCTACAGAACAAGAGTTTACTAGTAGCACACAGAAGTTTTAAATAATATTCTATACTGCAAGAATGTAGTACCAGTAGTCTGAGTTTTGATCACTTTCTTTAGGAGAGGAATGTGAAGGTCAATTAGTGTATTTTTGATGCTGCATATTTTTTAAGGAATCAATATTGTCTCTCATGTTCGTCAAGTCACCAGAAAGGGAAACATTCTCCTTTTTTTAGTATTCTAGCCTTTCTTTGGTTGGTGAATTACATAAAAGCTCATTCTGCTTTTTCTCCATACCTTCCTACAAGTAAATCTTTTATATTTTTATTGTTCAGTAGCTCTTCTGCATGTTTCTCTGCTGATTTACTGCCTCTCTCAACCCATAGCTGTTCCAAGCAACCTGTATTCAAATTCCACCCACATAATTCATTCAAATCCTACTGTGGACCTGGCAGTTTTTAGCTTTTTGCATGTGTCATCAGGTCAAGCAAAGAAGAAAAGCCTACTGTGAAACCTCAGTTGCTGCCGCCTACTTGCGTTAAGCTTAAAACTGTCATATCCACACATAATTGCCAGATATTAAACTGTGAAGACAAGGCCACTCAGCCAGATAACTCTCAGATAAATTCCCCTCACTTTTAAATAAGTATAAGCCCAAGGTGTATCTGTGATGTTACTCTGCCATTTTCAGGAGGAAAGCAGAAACCAGATTTCCTCACAGGAATCACGTCTTTGTTTCTGTTTGTTTGTTGTGCTTCAGGATGTTCTGCCATAAGCAGATGGAGATTGCTTAGAGTATTACTGGGAGCCACCCTTACTGATGTTTCTCAAACATCTTGGCTCTTTGGAAAATTGTTTCCTTTTATGTTTACTGACGTTTATGAATAAAAATATCTGGGTAGTTGCCGCTGGTGGTTCCACTTGCCACTGGAGGAGGTGGGTCCCTCCGACTCTCATGTAAGCACAGTGATGAAACTGAGAACAGCCTCTGGCATCATGTCTGCATTCTCACCACAGAGCTCTGATCCCGACAGCTGATGTGCTGCTGACAACTTTATTCCTGTAGCTGGCAGCCAAAAGTAGAAGTTTGATCTAGTGGCATCTCTTCAGCTGAAACAGCTTCCTTTAAATCTTTCCTGGTTTGTGATGTTTCTGTTATTATTTATATTAAATGATGCATCTTAAAACATGCAGGAGCTGTCAGGCAGTGTCTGAGCCAGGAGCTCCCTGAGTGCCAGAAACAGCAAGGCCTGGTTTCCTAAACATTTGTGTTTCATGGCTGCTTGAGCTCTGCTCAGATTTCTCCTCGTGGCTGGGGCATGTGTTGTTTCTTCATGGCTGGGGAATTCTGTGTGAATAGGCTTTTGTCATAACATAGGAACTTGCACTACAGCCTTTTTCCTGAAGGAGACAGGAGGGCACTTACACAATCTTTCTCTTGTCCACAGCCATCTGTTTTCATAGAAATTTGATAGGAGCTTTCTTGTGTTTGGAAACTCTGGGTTCTTTTTTCAAATTGAACAAAATTATCCAGAGAAAAAGGGAAAAACAGACAGATGGTGTTAAACCACATTAGCCTACTTTAGCAACTCAAGCTAAAAAGGAGAAAGACTGAGTGAGTTTTTTCCTGCTATGCTTTCCTATATATTGATCTTTTCAGTGCTGGAGTGACAGAACTGTGGTATTGGCAGTAGTAGGGGGACATCTGCAGAGCATTGCTGAGTGCTGCTGCTTTGGGACTGCCTGCTCTTTCTTCCCCTTCCCCATCTCCTGATCTACCTGGAACCCTTATCTGGAGGAGGATGTGAGGAATGGGAGGACATGGACGCCTAGCCAGGGAAGAGAATGGCGAAGCCACAGCTACGGGTAAAGAGAGAAGTTTGTAAACAGACCCATTTGGTTTGTACAAAATGTGGGCAAACAGTACTGAACATGTCAGAAGTAGGTATGGTCTTACTCTTTGTATTTGCACTGTATTTGAGCTCTTTACTATGCCATTTATTGAAGCCTTAAAATCCAGCCTGGACATTTTTATTTATTTTCTTGTCAATAAGTAGACAAAATAAGTAAATTACTGGTCTTAGTAGTTTAAGTCTATAGTAAAATGCTTTGTCTTCAATAGAAAACAAGACATGGTTTTAGAGAAGTATTGAAGGTCTTTTACTTACCTCACTGCAAGAAGCAGGTGGGGAGAGGTTGCAAGCTGTTTGCACCATGGTGTTGCTCAGATGTACATTCTCGTTTGGCACATGCGCCATGACACCAAACCACCTGCATCTCTTCTCCACTGATGAGCTGACAGTCATGTTAGTTGTTAGTGTGCCTTGAGAAGATTCATCTGTATAACAACTGAAGACGTATTTGTTACAGAGGAACAAAACTTGTAAAGCTTTTCACATGCTGTAGTTTTACTTTGGCAGGTAGGGAACATTTTGGGAGCTGTAAGTACATGAAAGATACAAAGATAGCAGTAGGCAGCAAACAGAATTAGTTTGTGATCTAGAATGACCCTCTTCTCAGGTGAAGGCAAGCATCCAAAGCTGTCAGTAGTAATAGTTCCTGTAAACTCTTTATGATTTAGCAGATACAGAACAACCTACAACCTGCAGCACATGGCAATATGCACCACTTAGGTTGACACTGCTTTTATAGCTATATATTTAGAAAAAATTTAAAAACACTTTCCTAGAATTATGTCTTGGCAGGGAAAGAAGAGAGAGGAAAGTGAGGAAAGTACTGAGCATGACTCTCCTTAGGGACAGGCAGTATTTCCTACTCTTGACCACTTACTGATTTCCTTTTTTCAAACATCAGCTGCATAATTCTTCCCTCTGACTGCCAGTACAGAATTTTGTATTCATAGACAAAGGGAAGATGGAATTATTTGGGAACTTTATCAGTGCCATTTCTCAAATCATCAGAGAGCCTGAACAAAGATTACTTTCTGTGGCACCTTCTCCATATGACATTACCCAGCATTATCTCAGAAATAACACCTGTAGAGGGAGCAGAAGTCAGGAAAAAGCTCTCAAAGTGCTGACCTGCCATGGCAGCACAAGATAGTGCCGTGGTGCTGACCACTGATGCTTCTTTTTGTCAACCCTCTTCACCCTTCAGGTGTGAAAAGAGGATTAGAGAATTTGTGCATATTTGTTTTCAGGTTTTATGGAGATGAACAAAAGGGAATTCACAGTCTTAGCCACATGCAAAAAAAAAAAAGGCAAACATTCTTTAATTTTTGGAACATAAAGATTATGCAAAAAGTGTGTGACTAAAGCTCTTAGTAGTTTTCAATGGCATGTATGAATATTTATAATATTTAGCAACCTGGGATTGGAATGGATTAGAAGATAATGTGCTGGCCTGCTGCCACAATTCCAGACTGTAAAACATGAAAGGGTATTGTTGTGTATACATAGCATGCTGGTAGTAGCCATTACTTGTTACATTATGCAGTTGGTTCTGTTTCAGAAAGATCCAAATTTAGGTTTGTATGGTGTTTTGGTAGTGGTCTTACTTAGCACTGTGAGTGAACAGAAGTTAATCTTTCCAGGCATTGACTGGAGGTAATCCTCTATTTGAAGAAAAACTGTAAGGAGCAGGCAATGAAACTTCCATCTGAACATTTTTTCTGTACATGTTTCTAGTTTTCTTGCATCAAAAGAAGACAATCCAACTTATCTATGAGATTCAGGAAGGGAAATTCACTTTTGTTTCATATGCTGGTTTTTGTTCACTTTGCACCTTACAAAGAGGAGCTATTTGAAGCTTCGACATTGTTAAACAGTAGAACAGTACTTGGAAAAAAAGTAATGTGAAAAGAGCTCTTCAAAGATACATAATGCCTCAGAATCTCCCCATTGGCTTGTGATGCTGTCTTTTGGCCACAGTTTCTCCATTTATTCTGCTGTAGCACCCCTTTCCTCATTCATTCATATCTCATCATTGCCAGGATACTTCTGAATGCACAGATTGGATCACATTATCCTTAGGAAAGGGCAAAGAAGCCCCCTAAAATGAAATCTTTCAGCCAAATGAAGGAAGCCACGCAGTTCAGCTTTTAACCAGAAGTCAGACAAGTCCATTGCCACTTCCATTTAACTTGCCTAGAAGAGCCCACTTAATGGCAAATTTGGAAATAGCAAAAACTTTTTAAAAAACCTTCACTACACACACTTAATTTGTCTTTCAATACAGTACCACATTACAGTATTTATTCTGAATATTCTGCTTTTTTGAAAACAAAACAAGAAAAAAGAGTAAAATTATTCCAAAGAACACTTTTTCTTGGATAAATATAAGTTTTCACATATGAAGCTTAATAATAATAACTCTAAAGATTATTATAAAATGAGGCTTCAAAGCCTAAACACTTAGAGGTATGAAAAATTAGGATGTGTATTAACAATCCATCTAGAAAGCACATCAAGCAAAACTAGCTATCTTCCTAAAAATGAAGTGTCCTTAGCAAAGCTTCTCTTGAAGCTAGACAAGTCTTGAAACTGCATCATATTGGCTGCTTCAGTTCAACTTTATGATCTCTCCTTGAAACAGGTATTGTAGATGAGTATTTTTTGAACTGGTATAAATCAAAATAGCAGATCACATAACAGAACCAAATATGAAGCCACAGATGTGTGAAACAGTCCTGTTCATATGCTTGTGTTGTTTTAATTTACATTTGATTGGGTTCGACTGAAAAAACTGTAACATGCAGTTACAGTTCTGTCTCAGTCCAGTTATCTCGATTATTTAAGAGGTTCCATTGAAGTCAATGGAGTTTATTCACATGCTTAGTGCTAAGCACCTCTGAGAATGTTTGCAAGCTAAGTGCCTTAGAAAATCTTCATAGTAGTAATGGCTTGAATAGGTATGAAAATTGCCATAAGATAAAATTCACTCTTACTTGAATTATACATGTAGATACTTAAGACTTTAGGAACAACATAAGCAGATCCATATCCAGATTCCCTAGATCTTTTGGGAAAGTGTGTTTTAGAATTAGCATATTTTAGATCAGTTTCAGAAGAGCTGCGTTTCATTTGATATTACAAGGTGTAATCCACAAACATTTAGTACGGGATATATAAATAGTGGTTCTTATGTCAACTACCAACCCATTTTTGTATGCTTGACAGTACATTAAAATGTCTGAGATTATGCAGTGTGTGTGTAAGGAGTGTTTTACACTGGTGCTTCCCGCTTCTGGAATGACAGATTCCATAAACTTATTTCATTTGTAACATTTTCATTTAAAATTATAATTGTATATTAATTTAGAGGAGCATATGCCCTAGGTTTTACTGTTCACTAGTAAGAGGTATATTGTTCCATTTTGTGGGAGTTTATGACTAAGTATCTTGTTAATCTCACACAAAATTTCCATAACGTTTGAGGCAGCCTGGTGAGAGTGTGATGTGTTAGAAGATGTAGCTGTGTTGGAACACAGACATTCTGATGGGGAGTAGCATTTCCCGCCTCTACTTTTTCTTAACCTAAGCAAAAGAAACTGAAACAAGTGTTGTGCTTTTAACAGTGATTGAATCAAACTATCTAGCTAACTGCTGAAGTTTCAGTTTATTTGGCATTATGTAGAACAACTAATTCTATCCCCCACACTGGTGAGTGTATTATGTGTGTGGTGCTAATCACTAATCACAGAAGCCAATTAAAATTCTACAGTCCAGAACTAAATATTAAATGTTAAGCTTTATGATTTAGCTTAATTTGTTCTTAAAAACTATTGTAAATTAACATCTGATTCATCAGAGCAAAGTGTATTGATTTAAACTGGATTGGGTAAAGTTACATCTTCTTCACCAAAGAGAAAGTACAGGCAAGAAGGACAAAGTGACTTCTGGTTTTTTTAGTGAATTGTCAGTAGAAGGGTCCACCAAAAGTGAATCAACTTTTCGCATTGAGTTGGATACACTTGTTCAAGGTAATACTAACAGGTCTGTTTATGAAACTTGGCTGCAGGGCCACAGTACTGACAGTGGCCTTCCCACCTGTGAAATGAGCATTCTGCCAGTGGAATCAGTGAACACACACCCTCACATGCTCCTTTACACTGTCATTTCCCAGGAGGACTGCATTTTATACTCAAGTTTATATAAAAGGTGAAAGCTCTTTAATTGCTGAATGTATTCTAGAAATGGCCTTGCTGTTAGGAGCTGATGGTCTTTAAATTAATGTGTATATACTCCATGGTATTCCTTTTACTTTTTAATATGGTAAGATGTTATCAAAGAAATGCACATTGAAGGGGCTGATTTTTATTCTTAGTTAGGGCCTTTTACAGCATTCAAGCAAGGGAAAGAGTTCTCTGAGCGCATGTAAATTATACTCGTACTTATTTAAAGCCTGTGTAAATGCAAATCACACTCTACATATGAAAGTATCAGCATTAAAATTATATTTTCATTCATATGACTGCTTTTATTGGCATATGTCTTCACACTCAGGCACAGTTAGGTGCTTCGTTTAAATGATGATGAAATACAGTGCTTGTTCTCTGATTGCATCCCATCTTTTCCTTCCAGCGCATGATTGCCAACACTGTCAGGACAGTGAAATTCTGCCGAAGCCAATCTTTCAGTAAGTGTATTACAACATCTGTACAGTCAGCATTATCATCAGTAGCAACAGTAATTACAACTAATTCTGTGTGTACCAGAACTGAAAAGCCTGCTTTCCAGTGATTCTTCCGTGTTTGGATCCTGTGATGTTCCACAGGGCAAAATGTCCTTCAGGAAGCTCTAATAAACCCCATCTCCTCTATCTCTTTTCTGTGCATGTGAAAGAGCTAAATATCTGTGAGATCTCTACCCATCTGTCAAATTGGAGCCAGTTGAAATTAACCATTGGGTTCAGAAGTGGTTGAAATAAGTCTAGCAGGCAGCAGCACAGATACTGGCTTGGATAAATGCTGTTTTAATATAAAACCAGTCTGGAGACATGACCTTTATAAATGACATAACTGCATAAGGCGGTGAATTTAAAACCTGTTTGTCGGTATAATTACCAGAACTTGCTTGAGGCCATGTAAGATGACAGAGCTGTATGGTGGAGCAGGCTTCTCTGTGGGCCTCATCTCATCCAGGTGCACTGTCAGTCTCAGTCACACGAGCATTTCCTCAGCGCTTCATCCATTCTGACTCACAGCACCCTTCTTCTTTCTCAAACAACAGAAAAAATAATATAAAACTATATTTTTATAAAAACAGTTTCTTTCCATAGGGGTCAAAACTTAACTGTAGAAGATCTGTAGAAATTTCTGTAGAACTGTAGAAATTAAGAGAGATTTTTTTCTTTCTCCTGCAATCCAGGTTTTTCTGGCTTTGTGTCTTTAATTTTGATGTATTAAGCATGAGTGAGACCTCCACATATTTAGAAATGGAAGCAGATTTTCATTATAAATGATACAACAAATTTCAGTATATAGATCTGTTGGATCTAAATTCCATGCTTTTTGTGTGTGTGTGTGTGTAATGTATTGTACATGCTTCAATATAATTTTTTAGTTGAATTTAAGTTACCTAACACATACTACATTACATTGTAAGCTGTTCCCTGTGAGGCTGAAGATAGTCAGAATTTAACTCAGTAGTATTAACAACATAACTGTTGCTGGAGTTGGTATAATGTGCTTATGTTAAGTAATGTAAACAGGTGGTAAATTCTGAGGCTTGAATTGGGCATCCACTAAGCACTACATTGTTACAAATATTTAATACTGAGCTAGAAATGAGAATATTGCATGAAACGAGGCTTAAATAAATTACATAATTTTGAATCCGTGGAAGTTGCTGGTTCAAAAGCAAATGGGCAGCTTTAAATTGTACTTGTTAGCGGTATAATTTATAGCTAATGACTGGTAAGGTGATGTGTAAAACTGTAACCAAGGGCCATCAATTTTAGTAAATGTAGCCAAGGATGTCCAAGAGAAAAGTTAATTTGTGGGGGTAGTAACCAGAAAGACTGTCAGATATGGAGGAAGGGTTTCAAAGAGAGCAATTTCTAAATATTTCCTTTTTAACTCACCAGGATCTAGTCTTTCCTGTGACAGCTTGTAAGGAGTTGTGCATTTTGTTCAGGCATTAGTCCATTTACGTGTATCAATCCTACATCATTTCTCTTCCACCAGATCCTGATGCAGCCCTAACTAATAAAAACCATCAGGATGTTCGGAGCTATGTGCGGCAATTAAATGTGATTGACAACCAGAGAACTTTATCACAGATGTCTCACCGACTGGAACCGCGCCGAGCATAAACAGTTGAAGCAATGATGAAAAATGATCTTTTATCCTCTCAAGGTCACTTGTTAAGAACTTCACTTTCTCTGCTACTGCACTGCCACTACAAAAATAAGCAAAAACATATTCTAAGGTCTTAGGCAACGCACAATGTACCAGCCTGCTGGAGAACTTTGGCTGAGGAAGAATTTATGCACTGTAGGTGTATGGGTGGCCATGTTGTGAACTGTTAATTCATCTTAAAGTGTAGTAAGTGATATCTCATATGGATTAAAAAAAGGCAAAAGATAAAATAGAATTGTGGGAAATGCACAAAAAGCTTATAACAGTTCTAAGGTGGGTAGTGGGTCCTTCTCCCTAATTAAGAATCTGTATTTTATGATTTACTCTTCAGGTCAGGACCAAAATTGATCATCAGTTTAGCTTGCTCAGCTACCGTTGACCTCAATAGAAGATATATGTAAGCATCTGATGAAATAATGTAAGTTCAAGAGTGGTCCAAGGTATAGTTCCATTCAGAGGAGACTTGCAAATATTTCCATTTTAAATACAACAGATACTAAGAAAAAATCCTAATCTTAATCATACTGCGCACTATTACAAGCAGTGTGGTCGTTTCAGAAAACTGACAGGACTGAAAATATTTTGAATGATAAATAGATTAATCAGTGTTTACATTTTACTTCTTTTTTTTAAATTACCAATCAGGTTCTTAAAATATTCTGTTAAAAAGTAAGGTTGTCAAAATCAATAGCATAAGCAGTAGCAAAGGACTGGTTCAAAAAGAGCACAATATGCACAAATGGATTTCAAGAGAATATTTTTCCTGGACGTTAAAACCTTAAACTTCAGCTATAATTAATCTTGGCTGGTTAACACATTTTCTGGTCTTACACATTTACAAATATCTTAATTTTCAGCCGATTGTTTGCACTTTCAATAGACTGTAAATAAATGTCAATTCATTATGTTCTAGAATATTTATTTATGTAATAGTTATTGTGCCAAAATAATTCTGGTTTATTTATTTTGTTTAGCATGTTATGACAGTGCAGCTTTTGTCTTCACACTGTGAGCATTTACATGTAGGAGTTGTGTGATCTATCTTTTCTGTAAATAACATGCAGTACCTTATTAAATGTAATACTGGAAAGGTTTAGTCACTGGCCTTATTTGCACTTTCAGCTTCATTCCTGCATAAATACCAGTGCTACTGATTGGCTGATATATCAGACTTGGCTGGTCATTTGCTGGGCCTCAAACCCGCAGTTCATGCGCTGTGAGATGGAGGACGAGTTTAAAGCCCGTCAGATCCATCCCTGCCGCGGGGGATGGCAGTCTGGCAGTGACGCAACACCATGGTCTTGTTAGCTGCTTTGTTTCTAAGGAGAAAACATTTAAATTGGAAGGGTTTAAATAAAGAAGGGATATATTCTTAATTTTAGCTATCTGGCTGATTTGTCCTGCTCAGTCACTAATGTGAGCACTACGAGTTATCTTATCTTGGGCAGGATTTTACTTCAGGTTGGCAAACTCGAGACCTTGGCTGGCTCGAGGCACTTGAGAGACCTCTGGGTTCAGTCACCACAGGGAGGTCTCTGCAGCCATGAGGGGAGAGGTGGTCTGGCAGTGCCCTTTCCCCTCCTGAATCCTCCTGGGGATGACTGTACTACTGCTGGGCAAGCCCAGATGGCAGCCAAGTGCATGCCAAGGGAATGACGATGTTCAAATGGCAAAAGTCTTTCCTATTGCATTCACACTCGCTCTGTCAAGCTGGATGTCATAAAACTGATTAAGCCTGAAATTAGAAGTTGCAACTATTATCTCATCATTAAGCTTCAGAGATTACCTCACTGATATGGTCTACATTTTGCTTTGGATGTAGAGTATATTTTTTTTGGCATTGAGCAGGACTGTGTGGAGTCAGTATACACATACAGATTTTTTAATCTATAAAAATAATTACATTCTTTTAGTCAAAACATAAATTCTGCAACAACTGAGAGTCACCAGGGAAATGCTGACACATAGAAACACAATCTGCTTTATACCTGCATTCTGCAAAGGAAAGAATTACACAGTTAAGAAATATTCTGCAGCATGATGAAATAATTTAACTTTGCTGTCTGACTAGAAGTTCAAGATGATTCAGAGGAAAACCAGCTAATAACATAGAGACAAATTTGTGTCTTCTTATTATTTCAAGTGAGAAATATTTATTTCCATTTGTACTGCTTGACGAGTATACTTCATGTGGCTTTTTCAGATACAGAATCTTCCCAGAAGCAAAGTATACACTAGAATAAACTACAGGGACACAAATAATTCAAAAGGCATTTTTATCTTTGCAATCAATTGGTAACATTTCTGAGTGCATGATTTTATTTGTTCCAGGTTTGTTCCTATTGTTTGGACTTTCATTTATTTCTGTGTTAGCTGGTTTATAAAGCTGCCAAGTTTTGGCTTGGTTCTGCATATAGACCGATTTTTCATCTGTTTAGTGTGTTTTTATCCCCTTAGTTTTTCTTCAGAAAAATTCTTTTTTTCTTTAGAACTTCTAACTGTTTTACTTATTTGTTGCCAACAGTCTCTATCGTGTAGTTATATCCCAGTGATACAAAGAGAGGTTTTATGGCACCTCCATATCAACAAATGAATGCAATTTACCTACTCAATGAAACTGGTATCTGACATTTTTTAATTTTCCAATAAAGGGTGCTATATAACTAACAAGTGTTGCTACCTCTGTATCTAACTCATTCAAGTGGCTCAGATAGTTGCTATGGTGCTGACTACTGTCTACATAACTGGAGATTAGATGAATAAAACTACCTTCTGGCTCTAGGATCTGTCCTGGGCTTCCCTTGCTCTCTGTGTTGACTTTACAACAGGAAGGCAACTGTCAATATATTGCTCTTGCTGTAGGAAGTCTGAGAGACTGTTGCAACAGAGTGGAGAATGAATAAGGACTCCAGAAAGACTGAAATGTCAAAACATCCATCCTGATCAAAACACCCTGTGCTCACAGCTGCCAGTCACAACTTGTTCCTGCTTCACTGAAGACACCCTCTTATTGCTGACTCTCGGGCTGGTCTGCAGGCCTGGCTCCAGGGAGTCGGGCAATCCCCAGCACCGCTCTGCTCCTGGTCCCTCCTGGTTTAGTTGCAGCACTTGGCCTGGTTGTGGCCCACGCCAACTACCCCAGGAGCGTGTTCAGCCGTGACTTGTGGGGGATCATGCAGCAGGACCATTTCCTGGGGAAGCTACAGAGCTGTCTGTTCTGTCTCCGTCCCGCCCCGGCAGTCCTCCAGTGGGACCCGAGGTGCTCTGTACCTCCATCACACCCACTGGCGTGATCAGCATAAATGCTGCAGCACAGCCCCCTCCTCACTGCAGCACTGCAGGCTGAAAAAATAGAAACCTGCTCTAAATGACAGTTATGCCTGAGGGTCACAGGCCATACAGTGCTGATGGTGGCTGGTCCAGGCTGCTTGGCCTCAGCGCCCAGAGCTCCTGACCCTGTTTTATTTACTGGCAGAGTCATAACTGAGAGTAGTTACGAGTTTTCAGATGAGAGATGACCAGGAGGCAGTGTACATAATAAATATCCACTGCAGGGGACCGCTGAGCCGAGATGGTGACACTTGGAGCATTTTGGAAATTGTTCTGCATTACAGGGTTCCACTGTTGACCTTTTTTTGCTCAGGCAGCAGTAGAGAGCACAAACACCTCTATTTAGGGCTGCAGAGTCTAAAGGGTCACAGGGTACAGCTCTCCCTACCCTGGCACATTTCACTATTGCTGATTTGTTAGGATTTGTTCTTTCAGTGGCTGGGCCCAGTGCTGACAAAGGCAGGGAACAAAGGTTAAATCCAGCGAGGCTTGAATCCTGCACACCAAGGGGCTACAACTGTTTGGTAAAGGAAGGATCCAAAATATTTCCCATGGACATCTTGTTCAAACCCAGTGGCCACAAAGATATGATAGTGCAAGATAAAAGAGTCCAAATGTATTTGCAGGACTCTGCAGATGGAGGGTTTGGGTTCTTTCTTCCTAGGTAAAACACTGTGAGGGCACACAGTCTCTTCAGACCAAGTACAAAGAGAGACAGAAACAAAAAATCCTTCTTTTCAAAGACACTGGCAAAACAACCTTTTAAGTACAAGAAGTTTAAATATAATTTAGAAATCTTACAAAATAAGTTAGAGAGAAATTAAAAGATTTAACCTTCAGGGGTATGAAAAAAGATAATTTTGCTTGGGGAAAAATAATTTAACAAAATTATAAATCTAAATTGTAAACTCAGCTTCTTAGTAAGGTCAGCTGCATAATATAGAGCACCTTAACCTCTTCCAGCAATTTTTAAACACCACGCAGCTTAAATAGACTAGTTCTGAATTCAGCAGTATTTCTTCTGGGAGCTCTGAATGCAAATCAAGAGGTAATAGTAGAAGGAAATTAAAATATGTGCTATTCTCATTTCATTTTTTGTACTGATAATAAGGAAAGCAGCATAGAGTGATATGGCAAAGTGAACCTCTAACTTGAATAGCTTTTCTTTCACTGTTAATCTGAAATGCATTACACTCTGCCTTTTCAAATAATCATAATGTTCTTTACAGTAGCCTGCATTAAAGTTTAGCAGGCATAAGCAGCAGCTGTCACCAGAGGTCAAGGTATTAGCAATCAAAGAAAATAATGACCAGATTAAAAAGTTGTCATTAAGATTGCAAAACCAGAAACTTCTTTAGAAGCTTATCTTTGGAGCCCTGCCTCCAGGGCTATAGCTGTGCCCGTGGAAGCACTGCCACCCTCAGATGTCTCCCCATGGCACTGTGGTGGGGCTGAGCAGCCCTGGGCTGGGGCGATGACGTGTATGGCCTCAGTGGCTGGAGGGGACCCTCACTTTTCTACCTCTTGGAAAGGTTCAGCACTCCCCCAAATGTATTCCCACAGGACAGGGAGCTCTCTGACATCACTGGTGGCTAAAACCTGACCTCAAGCTTCTCGCTGTGGTCTGTGTGTTAGAGGAGCAGGCAGGGTACGTCTCCGCGCTCCTTTATCTGTCCAACAGCATGGACAGACTGGCTCCAACCCCATCTGCCCTGTGCACTGCTTTAGCAATTACAGCCCTCAGACGTCTTCTAACTAAGGCTAACTTGAAAATCCACAAAGGAGTGTAATCCAACCATGGTCTTGGTGGTTTATGACTCAAGTGATGGGGGGACTGCTGTACAAGGGGAGATTCTTAAAAGGGAAAAGAGCGTGTACAGCTACAAAATCTATCACTTATGTCTGACTGCTGAAGGGTATTTCACAAAGGGTTGCTTTTTAATAGGCCTGGAACTCAAAGGTAATTTCTGAATTAAAAATAAACTCAGAAACTAACATGATAATGCATAAAGAATGAATAATTACTGACGCAAATTGGAATATTTTTCTTGGAAACTCCATGTAATAAAAACGTGACACATGGGGGTACTGGTAAGAGCTTGACCTTTATTTCCTGGCCCTAATCCATTTGGGTCAGAGTGACAAAAAGCAAACCCTTTCCACATGGTAGGGGTCAGCCAGTCATGTTTAATTTTTTTCCTCTTTTTGCTTTCAAATGCAAATAAAGCACATTACCAATGAAAATAATGATTGTAAATGAATACCTCAATTAAAGGAAATTTACATAAAGATACGTAGGATAGAGGTGACAGTAGATATTCCAACATCCTGACAGACAATAATCCATTTCTTAATCAACTTCTGTCAATAATCATAAGCTTTCTGCTCTCCATGGTTTCCTCATTATAACACCACCTCTTGTGTTTTTAAATAGTTCTTTCTTCTGATGCTGTCCGAGCCAGCAAGTGAACCTGCTATCTGTATTTGCCGACTCTTTGTGTTTTTTCACAGGTGTACATTATTTCTGCACAGGAGTACTGTCGGCAGCATTGTGGATGTTCTCAGATAAGAGAGACAGTTTTGCCTTGGGTTTTCTTTAGATGTCCTCATTCTCTGTAGGACTGACCCTTGAGGGCTGCAGTACTGGCAGGTTGCTGTCTAGTGTCTGTTTGAAATCCAGCATTTCCTTCCATTTGTAATTCCTGCCCTAGTGTTTCTCCTGTTCCTCTTGTCTGGCATGTAACTCCTTTGTGGTGCTCCTGATCAGTTAGCACTGTTGCCAGAAACTACTAAGAGGTTTGTAGGGATTTTTGTTTTCTTCCTGTCATAACTAGACACTGTTAATAGTGTGATTGTGTTTTGGGGAAGTCGATCACCTCTTTTTGGAATCACAGGAAAAGGGACTGAGATAATACAGCTAAACGGATTTATCTAGAGTAATGGCTTTTCTGAGGCAGTCTAACATTATGGACATAGTCTTATTTAATCTCTAAATACAAAGAGAAAAAACCTGTGATCTCCAATAGACAGATTTTTTCCAATTAATGTACATTGGATTAAAGAAGTAGCAAAAAAATGTAAGATACTCATAATACAGTACATCATTAAAAGGAGTTAATATTTTCTTTGTAATTCGAACCAATTCACTGCCAATGGTGGCCAAAATTTTCATGATTCCAGTACCTGCGTTTACTTTAGAAGAAAAGTAAGCATACTAAATAGTTTGGTAACGATTGGTTTTAATAAAGAAAATAGAATACTGTGCTTTAAATAATTTGTTGAAAGTTCTGTGTTGTTATCTTCCCGTGGTGGTCCTCAGAGGTGGTGGAATTGTGCCTGCCTCTCCCCAAACTCTCTGTGACCGAGCAATCTATTGGAAAAAAATTTAGAGAGAAATGAAGGGACTGTTGCTTCAGTGGAGCTAGGAGTAATGTGGATTAGAAAACACAAATGGGCACAGCTACAATAAATTTAGTACAGCTCTAAAACAAAGAAAACTGTGTTAAGCTGTATTACATTTTAGAGAAAAAATCTGCCAAAATTAGAACAACAAGAAATTAAGTCCGTTGGACCACAAAATTTAATATAAGAAGGAATATGAGCTATATATACAATTAAAAGTATGTAATGAAATGGTAGCTGAACAGAGTACTAGTGAGTGGATTACAGCTGAATATAATGATCAGCTAAAAACTGTGGTGCCAGAAAAATATAAGAAAACCATTCTTGTAAAACGATCAAGAATTGGATTTCATATTAATATTTTGCCATCTCATGGCTATCTCACTGCTAGCTATATTGACATTTTTGTAGAAGTTATATGTGCTTTTACAATGCACACATGCCTGATCAAAAGACAGTGTACAAGCTGTAACCTGCCAGTTCTGAAAACCATTGTGCTCAAAGCAGGTATTTGATCCACACCCATTGCACACAAGCATATTCTGCCACATGTCCGTATTTAATCATTCTGGTCTACATTAAATAATTTTGTACTTAATAATTTTACAATTAATTAATATTTAATAGTATATTTATAATTCCATGTTAAATATAACATATAGACACTTTCACAAAATCCTTATTTAAAATAAAAAAAAAAAAAGACAAGAAAACAACAACAAAGAGGTCTCTCATAGATGGACGATGGTTGGTACAAGCTCTTTTTTCATTCCCCATGAAAGACAAGAAGCCATTTCCTACAGGACACCAAAGACTGGGCTGCTGAACAAACAGGAATCACAGTCTCAGCTGTGCAAGCATGGGGACTGCATATAGCATCAGGCTGGTGGTTTTGGGTGCACACTCACCACCTCTTGTACAGCAAGAATGTCAAGATTACCTCTGAGCCAATGCCAAAGACAATTCCTTAGATTTTCCACTTGCCGTCACCCAGAAAGAGAAAAGGCAGCTTATTTTGGCTAGCAGTATCACACAAGCTGTCTTTTAGTCATGAAATGAATCCTGCTAGTTACATTTTGGGGTGTAACTGCAGAGGTGTGTGATTGCAGCATGTGTAGACATACCTGCAGTCTGGAAAGCAAGCAAAAATAATGTAGAGAGGGCTTTCAGATGAGCCATTTGTCCACCTCTTCCAGATCACAAACCTGATGGAATAAATGGTATAAACCTAATACCACCATGTTGTTACAGTTAAACTTGCTCAAACTCGCTAGATTAAGGTTGGCATACACTAGTGCTACATCTTCTACAGCAGACTGTACAACCTTCCCAGTATATCCCAGGCATGACTTCCACCATGTTTTCTGGCCAATTTTTTAAGATCGAAATGGAAACAGGCCATGGCAACCAGAGAAGCAGCCCTGCTTCAAAGAAACCTCTGTATTAAACCTGAGATGAACTCTGGGCCAGTCTTGAAGGAGAATTGAAAAATACGGAGCAGGTGTCCACCTCCAAATTATCTGTGTCTAGAGTTTCACATACAGTTTAAGCTGGCATAAAAGCACCACTACTGCTAAAAAAGCACTTCCAGGCTCCATCCACTCTCAGCTGCTTTTATCAGCCCTTGCTCCTTTCCTGCCTCTGTGCTGGCACAAGTCTTTGTACAATTGCCTGATGACCTGTATTCTGCTCTGAGTGAAAACGGATTTGTTTTCTCTGCAGTAGCTTCTCCTGCATGGCCCAGTTCCCTGTGCAGCCGTGCAAACACCTTGCTGGCAGAAGCTGAGATGGGCAGTGCAGCAGCAGGAACAGGGCTCAACAGGCAGGGCAGGGCTGTGCCTTATGCTTTTGGCAGGCAGGATGATTTAAACCACCTGGACATATGCATGACACTGTATTTTCCATGCTAAAATGTGGTAAGATGTCATTACACAACCCGTGATGAGGTGTAAAGAGACAATTCATATGAATCCTTTCAACTCTAAAATTGAGTTAAAAGTTGCTAGAGCTGCCTTTATCCTTTGCCAATTGTTGTGGCTTTACAGTAACTTTCGTTAGCTTTTAAATAGTTTCTTCTTCTGCCTCTCCCATATCAATTGAAGAAGTCTGAGATTAGAATTGAGCTCTCCAGATGTAATTTTTGAGTTTCTTTGTTTGAGTTTGCTACCTCAGAAAGTAGGGAAAACATACCACCATGTGTTGGCTCCCTGTTCTTTATGGTAGTATGACCACCTAAGAAACTGCCATTACACTGGTTTCTGATCTTTTCTAGCTATTTTTAATTTAATTTTCATGACAACAGAAAAACAACTTGAAAATATCCAGTGTCACTAACCAGAGGGCAGAAAGAGTACAAGCCCCAAAATGCACACTTAAAACCCTGTTGTAATATTTCAGCTTCACAACAGTGTAGCACTGGGGTTGGACAGTCCTTGTGCAGACTTCTTTGTTTTCTCTCACTTGTCCTCTACTAGAGGAGGTGCAATTACATGATTTAAACAAGTGTCACATTAACACATTGCCTGGCAGACTCTGCACTCCTACTCTTGAAGCAGGAAATATTACCCACCCCCTCATTTCTCATATGCTACTGGAATAGTTTATTTAGGCCCTGCAACCAGGGCCTAAAGTCACATATGGCAAATCCCAGCTCTGCAGATAAACAGCCACGGAAAAAATGCCCAGACAAAACACACTAGGCAAAAGACCTCTGAATGCATGTGCTAAAGGAAAAAGCCTATGAAACGGGTGGTTTAACATTCAAATAGATTTTTTAATTATTTGACTAATTGGCAATTGCCTCAGACACGAAGGATAAACACTTTGGTTACAGCATTTAAGAGACTTAAGTATGTGACACCTTTCCTCCAAAGCACAGAGCATAGTTTCACATGAGTTGTGTTTGATATTTGTGTGTTCCTTTAAAATGTGGCACTTTTGACTGGAGACGTCTCCAGGCTCACCAGCATATCAGTTCTTAAGAAAGCACAAGCGCTCTCAGATCAAACAAGTGCCTGGAACTGCAGTATCCAGGGGAAGCCAAAGCATGCTGACCTCCTTCACTGCTTGTCCTGGCAATACTGAACCTGTCAGGTGGGCAAAAGGGGGTCACCAGTGCCTGCTTTTTGACTTACTGTCTTCACATAGTTTCTGCACTGAGTGCTTAATATCTTGTTAAACTTTAGTCCTATTATTATGGTTCAGTGAAATGTTTTATTTTGAGCACAGAAATGTATACTTGTGCTCCACTGTTTTAACTGGTTTTTATTCTCCCTCGTGCCAAACTAGTACAACATGGGAGAAAGCCTTTGATATCCATTAAGTAATTATATTTGGTTAATCAATAAATTGTTCTTCCATGATTCACCTTGGTACCATACACCTTTGAGATGTGCAATTAATGTATATGATTCAGTGGTATGCTGCACACCTCTTTGTGAATCATTGTGCTACACAACTGGTTTTATGTGGCAGATCTACACGTGCATGGAACAAGTCAAATATGAGAGATAAAGAGGAGCTGCAGTTCTCCGAGGAATATAAAATCACGGTGTACAGTCAGCAGTAGATGACCTGGGGAGGGCAGAGTAAAGCAGTGCTAGGCACTGAATCTTGCACGATAACTTGTACCATACAGAAAATGTGCTGTCACAGCCATGTGATGTGCTTACCTCAATAGAAAAATTGTTTGCCCCCCAAGTCTTTTTAGTCACTTCCTTTAAGTGTGTAAGCTGTCTTATTGAAACAGTAATAAGCTGATTCTGTTTGCAAAACATTTTCTGCAACAGCAGAGTACCTCAATGCCACTAAAATGTTTGGATAAGAGGTCTGTGTGGCTTCAGAGGGTGGAGGTGGGTTGTCTCTCTGTTTCATTTCTGACCTGGGCAGCCAGGGAATATGTATGAGGGATGGCAGGAGTTACAATTGCTGGTCAAGTCCTCCTCTTCTTCCATATTCCTGAAAGGACTGGCTGTAGGAGAAAACCTTGCTCCCTTTCCTATGCCTTGGGACCTCCAAACCCTCACCCACAGCGGCTTGGCAGATCCAGGTGACACCCAGGACTTAAACATGCTGCATCTTGGGAACATACCGTCCCAGCCCTCATGGCACAAGAGCAATGAAGCAGAGTTTTTTGGTACCTTCATCTGGTCATTTTTGGAAAATAGTTATCCATACTGCCTGTCACTGAAGCAGGAACCCTGGAAGGAAGAAGCTTGTGCTTCCAAAGGTGTGGCCGTGGCAGTGCAGCCCTGTGCCTAGACTCCCTCCACCTGCAGTGGCTGGGCTGCACTTGTCCATTTGGAAATACCTGAGAGAAGAGACCCTGCTCAGTCCAGAGGCTCCTCCCAAGTTTGGCATAGCTGACCAACAAGCAAACAGCCACTCAGCCAAAGGCCATCCTCCCTGGTCAGTCCAAGCCAGGAGGGCCAGCTGTGTCTTGGGATACATCAGGCAGAGCATCACCAGCCAGGCAAGGGATGTGATTGTCCACCTCTGCTCTACATTGGTGCAGCATCACCTCGAGTCCTGTGTGCAGTTTTGGGCACCACAATATGAGAAAGATATAAAGTTCTTAGTGTCCGAAGAAGACCAACAGAGATGGTGAAGGGGGAGCCGCATGAGGAGCAGCTGAGGTCACCTGGTCTGTTCAGCCTGGAGGAGACCGAGGGGAGACCTCACTGCAGTTCCAACTTCCTTGTGAGGGGAAGAGGAGGGGCAGCACTGACCTCTTCTCTGTGGTGACAGTGACAGGACCTGAGGGAATGGCCTGAAGTTGTGTCAAGGGAGGTTTAGGTTGGATATTACTAAAAGGTTCTTCACGCAGTGTGGGGTTGGGCACCGGAACAGGATCCCCAGGGAAGTGGTCACAGCACCAAGCCTGACAGAGTCCAACAAGCGTTTGGACACTACTCTCAGGTACATGGTGTGATTCTTGGGGATGTCCTGTGCAAGGCCAGGAGTTGGACTTCATGGTGTTTGTGGGTCCCTTCTAACTAGCACAGTCTGTGATTCTGTGATTCTGAGAAGCCGATGCTCCATCCCGCTCGCCTCAGGCCAGCCCCACCACGGCGCTGAAGGTGTGGGTGCAGGGTGCGCGGGCCGTGCGGGGCCACGCGCTGCGCACCCCAAGGCCCGTGTGCCAGGGCGGGGG
>VZRF01000385.1:1173725-1274326 GCA_013396875.1 Vireo altiloquus | reverse complement strand
CGCGGAGGCAGCGGTGGGGGCGGCGGCGCGGTGGGTGCGCGTTCGGCTGGGCGGGGGGAGGCGGTGGGCAGCCGCCCGGGCCGGGCCGTGGGTGCTCCCTCCGGGTTTGACGTTCCCCGTGCTGAAGCAACTTCAGAAGCGCTGTGAAGGGAGGCGGCCGGCCGGGCACACGGCCTGACCTTGCGTCGCCTTGGTCCCGCTGCGCCGCCAAACGCCCCCGTGGTCAGCGGCGCCCACGCGTGGCCGCGCAGTGGTTCGGGGGTCGGGAGAGGAGCCGTGCCCCGCCAGGAGAGCAGGACAGGACAGGACAGGACAGGGCAGGACAGGGCAGAGCGGTGTCCGCCGTGCAGCACCCGGGCGGGAGGGCCAGGCGCGATAGAGGCGCTGCCGCCCGTGAGGGCGGGCAGCGGGACGTGGGCCGCCGGCTCGGGGCTGCTGCCCTCGGCCACCCTTGCGCTCCTTAGACTGTGTTTCAAATGCAGCGCACCTGCTGCATTTTGCTCTTGCTTTGGGCATAAGATAGATCGGATTGGGATTTGAGGTGTGACTTTCATTCCCTCCGTTTTTTTCCTTTTTTTAAGTAAGCTGCCGTTATTTGGTTTTGCTGTGTTTGCTTAAGTTAGGTCGTTTCCAGCAGCAGGATTTTTTATTAAGCACGCGTGTCTGATCCATCTATTACTCTTGTATCTAGCATGCTCTGCTGGGAGTTTTAGGGACAGAGCCGTCGGGAAAGCCATGGGTCATTACTTTCTCTAAGTTCCAGAAAGAGAAATAATTTGAAAGCATTGGATTAAGTGGATCACTGCCCGAAAACATCATAGCTTTCCGCAGGAGGCATGCGATTAGATGTTTTCAGGACTTTGTCCTGAAATCGTAAGTCCTCAGAAGTCTGCTTATTTTATCAATCTGTAATGTGCTTTGCATACCGGTGGCATTGTGTGAATAATGGTAACCCTGGAGAGCCTGGCTCACTGTGAGGGGAAGACAGAAACACAGACAAAACTGAGGCCCGGGTGCTGCCTGTGCCAGGACAGAGCTGTGCTATGGGCCTGGGTGCAGGCTTAGCTGCCTTGTCTTTCGTGCATGCTATTGTGTGTGTGTACTCCTGGTAGGCATCACTTACAAGGTATAATGTCAGTGAAGTGAGCAGTTTAGGGGTTTTCTGTGATAAAATGTTTCCTATTTAAAATGAAGCCTTTAAAACATTCAGTCTCTGCCACTGACACAGAAATGATTCTTCTCCTGCAGTACTCAGACTGTTTAGGCAGAGTTGAGCCCCTTCTCTGTAGCAATGGTTATATAAATTAAAATAAAGTTAGAAATGTTATTAATGAAAGTTATGCAGTATTCTTACGTTCTGACAAAGGACAGGCTCAAATGTTGCTTCTGTAACTAAGGTAGGGAGAGCCATGCTTCTAGTCTCACCATCTGCAGGACTGCTGCTCAGTCTGGTTAAGAAAGTTTAGGAGTTGTAGGGGTTGTTGGCTTTATTTTAACTCATTGGGAGATTAGAAGATTAGGATATATTTAATTTGGATTTGTGCTTGGAGTTTGTTTGCATCTTATCCAGTTTGTTTGCATCTTATCCATGAACAGTTCATGATACGATTAAAGGATTTTTTATTTATAAAAACTTCTTTCTGCATATCTTTTGTAGCTGAATGTCCCTGTAACCCCTTTTCTGTTTTCTGTTTGGACAAGACAGTGGTTAACCATGTTTTGGTGTTTGAGGGTGGATTTTTTGTTGGATGTTTTTATTTGATTTTTTTAATATATATAATTTTTTTAGCTCTGTATAAATATGCTGCTGAAAAAATCCAGGTTGGTATGCTCAAGGACTGTAGGCCATGTTGGATACAAAGGATGATTTGGGTCTAAAAATGGATGGTCAAAGATCCTGAAAGCAAATGGGCTGTTTTGCCAAATAAGGAAACTTGGCACATTCAGCTGTGTATTTTAAGATAGCACAAGTGTGGTGTGCTACTACTTTATTGGCAATATGTTGGCAGTGTGCCTTCCTCAAAGAAGCACTGAATCCTGCTTTGTGGAACCATGCAGTAAAGTGAGGGGCAGGGAGTTGCATGGTTGTTCCCCGTAATAAATTACAAACGGTGTTCCTGAAGTAATTGAATACTTGAGCAGCATCAGGTGCATATGCAAGATGAGAGATGCAATTTTCAGTTTCGCAGCCACGCACTAAACAAAATATGAGTTGCAGGTACTGTGCAATTTGTAAATTCTTTTCTCCCTCCTGTCTCTAAGTCTCTCAAGTGGAAGCTCTTCATACTCTGGGAGCAGTAGCTGAAAGACAAAAAGAAGGGACTTCTGTTTTGTACGTGCAATAAAGCAGAGTGTTGGGCATGGCAGCACTTCCCTAGGTTGCAGCCTGTTTGCAGGGAGCTGTGAGGTATAAGTGAATGCGTTGGGTTTTTCCAGTGTTGCTGAGCTGATGCAGGGCAGCCTGCAGCAGGATTGGTCTGCAGCCTGTGTGCTTGGGGGTTCCCTCACCTTGAGGGGCCCAGGGGGAGCGGCAAACATGGGAATTTAGCAGGGTCAGGGCCCTCACATGGGTTAATTCCCTAAAGTGCTGTAATCGCAAGAAGCCAGTGATGGCAGATGCTTTCCTACACCTACATCATTAGTGCACTGAACTGAGCTTGTGGTGATGTAATGTGGTGACTTTGCTTGCTACAAAGTGACTCTGCGTAGTAGAGTCCTGACGCGTTAAATAATCATTTCACATGTTAAAGACTGCTACTTGCAACTCAGATTTGTTACTTTTTGGTATGAAATGAACATCTTCTAACAGCATGCTCAAATATAAGTTACTGTGAGGAAAAAAGGAGCCAGGAGAAGATGTAGATGTTGCTGGAAGATTACAAGCTCATGTTAACTATTAGAAATAAAACAGAAAAAGGAAAATTTTTTTTTCCCCAGGAAGATCCCGTAGGAATAACTGAAATAACCAGCAGTTTAATTATTTCCTGAAATAACTGTCATTCACTGTTTCTAAATTGTCATGTTTTCATTTAATTGAAAGCAAGCAACAAAGTCAGTCAACGCAGTGTTTCCGTGCTACACGGTAATGGTGCTTCCACACCTGAAACGGTGTGAGTTGGGAAGGAAGGTGTGGGTGCCAAAACCTCCTTAGCTGTGTGCAGGGGAGTTGCCGTAGAGGCCCCGGCCCCAGGCCTGGAGGCCCTGTTGCAGAGGAATGCTCTCCTGGCTGCAGAAGTGTAAGATGTGAAAAAGTGCTGCATGTTGTTGGAATGCTGTGCTTGTTTCAGATGCAAGTGGAAGACTATGGAGTTTAATGAAATACCTGATCTACTTTTTTTTTCTCTTAACCAGTGGTATAAACTCAGGTTGTTTAAATATCTTTAAAACAGGATGACAAGTTAATAACTGTGCGTGGATTTGTCACTTGCAATTGTTAATCTAAACAGTTGTTTTCTCAAACATAACACAGAGATTGATCTCTCTAATTGAGGATTAACTGCCTTGAATCCAAAAACATGGAGTAACGTTTAAACAGGTCTGTTGTGTCATCTCGAAGGAGAAAACTAATGTAGGTTTTTAATTACAGATCTCTAAATAGAGAATGTCTCTTGTAAACCCCTCTACTTTCTCTGGAAAAAAGCATCTGGAACAACCAGATGCAAACCAATGAATCATTCTTTAAATAACACTAACTTAGTGTATGCTGGTGCCCTATAGCATCTCTACAACTACCTGAAAGGAGGTTGTGGCCAGGCAGGAGTCAGCCTTCCTGATAGCTGGCAACAGGTCAAGAGAACATGGTCTTAAACTGTATCAGAGGAAGTTTAGGCTGGACACTAGGGAGAATTTTTTCACAGAAAGAGTGATTAGGTACTAGAATGGGCTGCCCAGAAGGTGGTGGAGTCACCGTCCCTGGAGGTGTTTAAGGGAAGAGTGGATGTGACACTCAGTGCCATGGTCTAGTTGACATGGTAGTGTTCGGTTGTAGGTTGGACTCAGTCTCTCAAAAGTCTTGCCACCTGATTCATTGTGTGATCCTGTGATCTGCAGCTGGTTGTCTGCTGTAGGTAAACTTGAAACTGGGAAAGTGTTTAAAGAATGAATGGTAGCTTCTGCAAATGCTTGTGTGCCAGACCCTGCATTGTGAGTGCATGAAAATTAAGGTAAAGTTTGAAGCAGTAAGGAGGACCCATCAGAAAGGAACTCATTTGTATTTATCAAGTGTCTGGTGTGCATGTTACTCTATGCTAGTGTAATTTTCAGAAATCAAATAATTTACTAGTTTGTACGGTTGATTTGGTGGTTCTGGGTGAACTGTAATGTTAAATAATTTGTCAGCTCTTCAGAGCTACTGAATTCAGATAGTGAAGGCCAGAAATATTTCTTTCCTGGAATGTGTTTTTCTTTTCACTTGGTTTCTCCTCTTCCTTCTACCATCTGAAATGCAATGATCTGTTATCAGCTATTCCCACTTTCCTGTTAAATTTATGGTCCAGTCAGTGCATATGCTTTTACCTGTGAGTAACATCACTCTTCTAAATAATTCTGTTGTCAGTAAGGAAATTGTTCACTCAAGTGTGATTACCCATGTGCATAAATATGTGCAGGGCTATGGCCTTAAATTGTGAGGTCTTTGGGTTGGGAAGGCAACCTGTTTTATTTGTCTGTTAAGTGTCACATATGCTTGAGACACCATGTACACAGCATGGACTTGGAATAGCTGTTGAGTGAACAATGCAAATGAACTTTTGTTTCTGAAGATCTGCTAATTAAGCAGCACTGGCAAAGAGCAAAACATTAAAATGTTCACTACTCTCTTGGTTTGTAGGATTGACTAATTTCCTTTCCTTTGAGCTTTTTCTAAAGAAAATGTGTGTAGGCCATGCAAAAGATGACTCTGGGATGGCAGGAAATGAAAAACAGCAACAAGGTTAAGACAAGAACAGAAGGTCAGCAGGACAGTTTAGACACTTATATTAGGGAAGAGGCTGCAGAGCACTGGAAGAATGGACTTTATGTCCACTGGTAACCCCTGCTCTGACTTGCAGCTCTGGGGAGAGAGCATTCATATTCCCTCCCTGAGAGCTCTGCAGGCTGGCTGTCAATGAAAAACTTGAAGTCTGCTCCTTCCTAAAGAGCCTTCCATAAACATAGTACAGTTGTCATGGTCTGGTCAGCATTTGTCGTTATGGGTGGTCAAGAGATATAAAATGAAGCACGCAGTTTCAGAGAAGGCTCTATGTTATGGGTAGAGAGGTGTTGATGTCTTCATCTCTCATTTGGAGAATAGCTGCAACCAAATATTCCTGCCAGAAGTATGCCAGAAATTCCTGGTCAAATGATACCTCTAAGTTTTAATCAGATTAGCTGCACAATTGGGAGAGCCAGGGGGCAAATAATGCCTTTGTTACAGAAGGGACTGGCAATAAAGGGATTCTGGCGGTCAGCAGTTTGAGGAGTTACACAGGTGTGTTTTCCAGCTCTGGACAACACCTAATGTGTGTTTCATCTCAAAAAGTCCTATGGAATGGAGGTTCCCGGAAGACATTGTATGTTTTGGTAGTATAATTTACCAGTGAAATTGGTCATGTAGTTTTCACCATCAACCCAAAATCTCTGGTTCTTTTTTGGCTTCTTTTATTGAAACCCATCTATCATTTTATGCTGATAAATTTACTCATTTTGTAACTTTTGCTGGTAATTAAGGCTATTTTGTCTAGGCTGTTGCATCTGAACTGAAGCTGTGGCAGACTTACAGATGATTCTTGGGGGTGCCGTGTCTTGCAGTCCCATTAAAGACCTGAGCTTTCTGATCTTTCATCATTCAAAAAAGAAACCTAAAATTAGTCATTGTTCATGCATTTAGGTGATAATGTTTCTTGCAATTCGCTACAGCCATAAGCTTTCTCACCGTGAAATCTCGGGGAAGGACATTCTGTTCCCCTGTCAGCAGACTTGGGATCATCTCTTGAAACTGCCGACACCAGTCTTGGCACAGGCTGCAGAATTTCACATATTGTAGCTCAGATGAATTACCCTGTACTTGTGCTTTGTTACAACGTGCAAACACAACTGAGTCACTCAGGAAGAGAGATGTACCACGGCCAGGTTTTTCCACATCCTTGCGCGAGGCGCTGTTGGGGCGCGGTGAGCGCCTGTCCGGGGGCTGGCGAGTGCCCAGTGCGGGCCATGGCGGCGGGAGCGCGGCGGGAGCGCGGCGGGAGCGCGGCGGGAGCGCGGCGGGAGCGCGGCGGGAGCGCGGCGGGAGCGCGGCGTGCCGGAGCGGGCGGGCAGCCCGGAGCGCGCTTCCTGCCTGTCCTCAGCCCGCGCGGCGACCTGCCTGCCTTCTGCGGAGCTGCTTCCAATCCCAACGTCGGGATTGCTCTGGGGAATACTGTTAGTTGTTTCTATCCCCCTGATGCCAGAATGATTTTTTGCTTTTTCTACCCCTCGTACATACTCTTTTATAGTTTTATGTATTCTTAGTGCTTTTAGCCTACATACTTGTAACTTTCCAAGTCTGGTAACTCAGCTGAGACCCGCTGCACCGTTAAACCAGGAGACCAAACAGTCTAAAAGCCCCAGACACCAAAGTCCTCTCCAAAACATATTTTTGTAAACTAAGATAAGCCCATCCAGGGGGAAGGTTCCTCAGAACAGGGGGTTCAGTCGAGCCTCTCATTGAGAAATCTTTGATAAATATGTTAATTTTGCAAGGCCTATAATTATGTGTATTTCGGTGTGATGGGGTGTGTGCATTTTCAGGGCATTCCACCTGGACGAAGTGCTGTACCCAAAGATCCTGAAATAAATACCGAAGTAAAAACCCCTTTTCCGCATAAACCGTGATTTGATTTTAATTTTAAGACCAGGGAAAGGCAATACCCCAGCTCCTTCTAATAGCTTGTACGAATTATGCAAACTTTTCCACAGCCTGTTGGAATGCAAGTTCCCAGGTTCTTTTCTTCCTGAGGCCTGTGGATTTTACTGTAGTGTGCTTATGATTCTTATTTTGGGGTGACTGAGCACGGGTAAGAAAGTCCATAAATCATTGGAGCATGTGCATTAATAGAAGCTTTTCTCTTTACAGGTTTTGCTGTGGTATATTTTGTCATTATGAGATGTCGTCTACCAGTGCTTCATTTGTGCAAATTAAATTTGATGACTTGCAGTTTTTTGAGAACTGCGGTGGAGGGAGTTTTGGGAGTGTCTACCGAGCCCGATGGATTTCTCAGGACAAGGAGGTGGCAGTAAAGAAGCTGCTCAAAATAGAAAAAGAGGTAAAAGTTTACTTTTCATTCACTTTGTCTGATGTGGTAACAATAAGAAAAATTCTAGTGTTTTCCATCCTCTAGGTAATGCAGGCAACTACCTTGGGATTTTCGTTTGTTTAATTACAAAATTCCGTAAGTGATGATGTTGCAATAAAGACGTAATGAGTGGTCCAAGCCGAGGGGGCTGATTTAAAGCATTATTGTTTTACTATTCACTGTTCTCTCCGACTTTTCTTGTTTCACAACTCTCCTCTGCCTGGCCCTGAGGAAGAGGAGAGCTGGCTGCACCTGTGGAGCTACTAATTTCCCCTTGATACCACCGGCATGTTGCTAGATAGGAAGAGGTAGTGTTTGCTGTCATCACCTAATTCCATTTCCTCCTCCTGCTATGAGGTTCACATCTGTATGTTCACCACAGGCCTAGAATTGTCTCTTCCCTACCTGCTGAAGATTTTGATCTAGGGCTCCACTAGCTTCTAGTTAGTCATAGCCACACAGTCATAGCTTGGTCTTGCAACGAGGTAGTTTTAACCCTAACTGTTCTACCAGTCACCTTCCTTTGGGGCATCTTGTGACCTGGAAAAACAGACAGGTCCTTGGCAATCCTTAGGGAAAAGGCAGAATTAGCTTAGTGCACCTTTACCAACTGAGGTTGGTTTGTTTGGGTTTTTTTACAGCTTTTAAAATTTGCCTAAAAGTCCTTTTGACCCCTCAGCTTGGTAGTGTTTCAGCAGAGACATGATGTATGAGGTCCTGACAGTCCTCCAGTCTGCCTGCTGATCAGCATCTCAGATGGAGCAGTGAGCACACACCAGTGTAGTGATGGACAGCAGTTACTGGACTGCTGTTCCATCAGGACTATATCTAACTGGTATACAATATCCTCAGACTATTTTAGGAAGACAGTTATAAGCTGGAGGACAGAGGAGCAGTGCTAGGCATAGTAGATAGCACTAGACTTAGTAAATAATCAGACCCCAAAGTTCACCCACTGCTGCATCAGCTGAGCTGCCATGACTATGTCATGCTTAGTGATGTGGTAAGCATGTTTGATAATGATTAAACATGTTGCTGTCATTACAAAAAAATGTAAAACAGTCTCAAGATTTTTCTAGGACAGTGGAAGATTTATACATTGTGTCCAATGTCAGTTTGTGCTGTTCTCTTTATTTCTACTATTCGTTAATATCAAAAGATGCGTGAAAAGTAAAATTTGTGCTATGCAATATCAGTAATGCACTCCTTAAATATCATCTGGCTGGCAGATCTCAGTCAGGGTCAGTGAAATACTTACTGAACATGTGTGTTTCTGAAGGGGTGACACCTGTATCTGTGCTAGACCTGTTGATGTGTACTTAAAGCATTTTTTGAAAGCAAATTTAAAAACAATATTAGTACATCTAGTGATGACATAATGGAATGTGAAAGGATGGAGAAATGACAGTCCTTTTACTGCTTGACACAGTTGGATCATTCAACAAAAATCCATTGTTTTAAGACAGCACAACACAAAGTTCAGCTTGGAGTAGCAAGGAACACAGGTTGTACAGTAGGAAAAAGAAACCATATGCCAGGAAGTTTATTATAATTGAAGGGTTTATTTAGGGATTAATGAAGGCTTGCAACTCAGTAAGAGCTCATATCATGGTGCTGTTAGGCAAATTCGGTTAATTTTTTGCATATGTAAATCAGGATCAAATGATTTGTAAGAACCAGGCGTGCTTTTTCTTGGTGAGTAGCACTGGGAAAATTCTTGTTAGGCATATGTGGTTCTGTTGTGGTTAAAGGAGTGTAAATGAACTGGAAGAGGAGCCCAAGCAAATCTGCAAAACAGAGTGGAAAGTTAGTGAGGGTGGGAGTGTCAAGAGGGGGTGATGAGTTCTGTCAATTCATCAGGGTGAGTTGACGGAAGTGGAGCAAGTGGCCTCCATCACAAATATGTTTATTTTTCTTCAGAGTGGTTATAATTTGTGACTTAAAGACAGGTTATGGGAGCAGCTTGGTATGGGCACTTTCTCTTGAAAATTTTCTGAGAAGGCAGCAGAGGGGCAAGTGGTGATGCTTTAAGTAAGTCTAACAAGCTTTGGCAGAACTTTTCTGTCAACAACCTTAGAGAATTAAAAAGTAAGAGCTTATACAAAAAAATTGCATTTTCATATGGAGAAAATGATGGGCTGGTTTAATCTAGTGCAAAAAGCTATTGCAAGAACTAGTGCTTGGAATTTGTAGCCAGAAAAATTAGAATGGAAAAAAAGCACAAATTATCAGGAGTGAGGATGAGTAACACTTGGCAGAGACTACAAATGGAAGGAGTGAACATGGAGGATCTTTTCATCTCTTTGTCTTCTCACTGAGATGTCTTTTTAGACAATTATTTTTGTCAAGTTGTTGAGCTCAACACAGGAACATCTTGCTGAAGTATAGTGGCCTGTGCTGTAGCAGAGGCCAACCTCGGTGGCTGAAAGGTCTTCTGACCCTAATGGTTGTCACATGTTTACATATGTAGCATCTTCATCTGTAGTGATGACAATAGTGAATGTCTGTGACTGAACTGTGCTGGAAGTCATGGCGAGTTAATGACTCTTCTGATACTTAAAAATAACTTGCTGTAACTCCTGTGTATCTGTGTTTAGTAGATACTTGCATGCATTTAGTCCAGAAAACTAATTATTCTGTGCATTTGGACAAGGCTGTCAGGGGATCTCTTGGGGATGGTCCTGTGCAAGGTTGAGAGTTTGATTCAATGATCCTTGTGAGTCCCTTCCAGCTCGGCATATTCTGTGATTCTACTCTTTGTAGTTTATTTGGAAGGAAGTGTCTTTTTATCTCCATGAGTGCTTGTCTTGTATTTCTGTTAACTGCTGCCAATAATCCATAACAACTGATTTGAGAGAAAACATAGGAGAGTTGTGAAAATCTTGCTCAGAGGCATTTCATGCTAGCCAAGTGCAAGGGCACAAGCCAATAGAGCTGTGGAATCATTCTGCAAATATGTTGTATCTGTGTGTCATTTTATTAAACAAGCCAATCACAACCAGCAAAGATCTTGAAGGTTTTATATTAGCCAAGGGGCTAACAAGTTCTAACATGTGAAACAAAGCAATTTTTGTTCCAGCATAGCATACTAGAATATGTGCTTAGAAAAACTTACAAATACTTGGAAGAGTGTTGCTCAGACAGATTGCTTTGAAACTCTTTGAAATCTGAGAAATACCCCTGCAAGGCATGAACATTTTATAGCAGGCAGTACAACACAACTTTATGGGAAGAGATGTGTGTTTACATGAAAAAAATACACCTAAACAGGTCTGCTAGGAAAAATATATATATATGCTGCAAGGCCTTGATTAGAATATCAGATGTAAAACTGGACAAGACTTTTGCTGATTAAGTAAAACATAAGAATGTGGCCTGAGTGATTAAATAGCAAAGCAAAAACAAGCAAACAGCGGCAAAAGCAAAACAAGCAGCAAAACAAAAATTAAATTGTCATTTTACTGTCTAGTACAAGCACCATAGTGGTTTTAGATTTAAAGTAGGAAACAGGAGTTTGTAGTGAGTTGTTTTATGCAAAATCAAACTGTCAGCATGATGTTTATGATGCACGTGGCAGAGTAGAAATGCCTCCTGTAGCAGGATCTGTCCTTGTTGCTAAAGTGATAATTGTGTCCACTTATTGAAGAAAATTGCACATCTACTACTCTGGAAGTTATTTAGTATTTTTTGAGAGATTTATATGAATTTTTGGATAAACCCATAACTTAGTTCCCACTGAAATGAATGGGAGAGACTGGGGCCAGGGGCCTTACTCTGCAAATTACTAGCAGTTCTTTTGACTCCGTTATCTCAAGCAGATAACTGCTGGAGTGAAGCGTTACAAATGTTGTTTTATGCCTTGCCACGTTAGCTTTTCACTGAAGAGCACTCACCTCCTTTGATTGCCCATCTCTGAAGTTCACCTGTTATTTGTCATTGTTTTTGAGAGCTGTGCTTTTGGTGGCAGTTTGTTGGCAGCCGGAATGTGGAGTGTGATTTTTCACCAGGAGGTTTATTACTGCTGGAATTTCACCTGAAATTTGAATTTGATTTTAATATCACAAGGCTTTGAAAGGACTCCATGGTCTATAAGCTGTCTCCGTGGTGTTGATGGGCAGCAGTATTGCTTTAGCCATTACAAACAGGGTACTTGGGTACACGATCACTTGATTTCATGCAGTATATATGTTCCTAGACCCCTTCAAAATGCTGGCAGTGGTCTATGCAAACTGCAGGAGAGTGGTGGAAAAAAAACCAGTAAAATGTAATCGTGATTTATTGGGAAATACTTAAATATTTCTGGTGAACTAACAGAACTAACTTGTGGATAGAAGAAGTTAAATTGAGCAGGATTAACTGTGCATGCTTTGTTCAGTCATGTCTGTAACGCATTTGAGTTTTATGAGGCGCAAAAATAAAAACATGTTTTCTCTAGTTTTGATGCTGTATTGCCTGGAGTCTGACTGCCATGGAAGTTAATTTTATATTGTCAAGGTTTCTTGTATGTAATACATGTGTTGTATGCTTTAGGGGATATTTTAATGCTTCATAAAATTTTTCATATGGCATATAATGCACCTTGTTCACTTTTTTGATTTTTATGATCCACTTCTGGAATAGACTGTCCAGAAGACATAGGTTGTTCTTGTACCTTCTGAAGGGGATGAGTTAAGCATAATCACATGCATGTCACTGGAGTTACCTCATTCATGTTTGCAGTGCTAAAAGAGAGCATGTGATAATTTTAATGTGGGTCATGAGAACAAGGACTGGCAATCATTTTCAAGAGTAACAAGAGAAAAACAACAGAGTAAAATAAAGCAAAACAAAACAAACCGAAATAGATACTTTAGTCTTGACAGGACTAAAAATAGTAGATGTTTTTTGTAGTTTGTAGCTCTTATGGTTACTCTGGTGCCAGCCTCGAATGACTTTCTACACTGGATCCTGACTATAGTGAAGGGCAATTTTGATGCTCTATTATTATTTTATTAGCTCTTTCTAGGTGCTCCTACTCCCTTACCTCTTTCAGGTCTGAGTCAGCAGGTATTCAGAGGGATGAACAGTGAGAGAGGGCTTAGAGTGTGTGCTGTATGAAATTATGCAGGGTGTAGGAGTGAAATATATGAACTTCCCAGGGATATCTGCACCTATATTGAAAAGTTACAAAGTTCACAGTAAGTGATCTCATGGGAACCCTTCTAGCCCCCTATTCATTCAAAGAAATACAGAATCACACAATCAGCTAGATTGCCTGAGACCTTTAAGATCATCAAGTCCTACCTATGACCTAATACCACCTTGGCAACCAGACCATGACATCGAGTGCCACATTCAGTCTTTCCTTAAATACCTTCAGGGATGGTGACTCCACCACCTCCCTGGGCAGCCCATTCCAATGCTCAATCACCCTTTTTGTGAAAATCTTCTTCCTGATGTCCAGCCTAAGCCTTCCCTGACGCAGTTTAAGTCTCTGTCCTCTTGTCCTATTGCTAATTGCCTGGGAGAAGAGACTGACCCTCACCTGGCTACAGCCTCCTTTCAGGGTTACTGCTATGTGTTGTTAGCTGCTAAAAGGACATAAAACTGTATTTATTATACCAGAGGAGTGTCTTAAAATGTCAGTTTCTGTTTCATAGAGTGGTTATTTTGCAAAGTTTTCTGTTTGGGTTTTTTTATATATTTTGGTAAAGGAATTGGCTTAGAGGAATTGGTGCTGACTAGGGTATTCCCAAAAAGTATCAAGAGGACACTTAGAACCCTTTATAGACTGGAAGTTGTCAAAATTGCTTCAGTTGCTCCAGCTGTTGTATATTCTGTATCTTGCAGAATAAAGCATTTTGGGAAGGACAGACTTCTGCTGTGAATCTGACTGATTCTGTGTTTGCCCTATTCTTAGCTTTCATTCAAGGGGTAATTTTCTGGAGGACTTTATTTTGTAAATGAATGTCATATTTCCAGGAGTCAAGAAAGTCACTGCGTGAGATTTTCTTAGTGGGTGCTTTGGATTAAGACTGTGCTGTAAGTGTCATGGCATATGTGTTGCAACCAAAATATTGGCAAAATGCCATATTTGGGAGACACCAGTATAATGAAAGATGACGTAGCATTGCCAGAATACAATTATTCTTGCGAAGAACAGGCTTTAGTTTCATTTTGTCTGTTTTAAGAAACTTCATTCCTGTGTCTCTCCCTCCTAAAACAATCTTGGAAACATAGCAATCCAGACATAGAAAAGTATTTGTTGGTATTTTGCTACATTTTATTGTAGTGGATTTTTTTACTTGTGTATTAAAACATTTTTATACCAAGTTTTTCATTAGAAGACTAACATCTGTGAGAGTTACCTCATATAAATAATGAGTATTTGTATTACAAGTTATGTGGCTTACTGATTTTTTTTACCGATTTGAGATTCTTACTTACACTGTCTCATATATAGATTTTTTTTAAATCAAGCCAACTTTGGGGTTAATTTGATACGGACATCAGCTTCAGTGAAACTGGTGTGTCAGGGCCCACACTGGCTGTCTGTGGCTTCAAAAGTTTTTTTGAATCAGTTGAGACATAATTACTGTCAGTGGTCTAAACTGCTATATTTTGTACTAAAATTGTAAAGGGTCACAAACACGTCCTTTTGACTGATGGCCAGTGTTGAACAGTTGCTACATAAGCAGATTTAATAAACAGGTAAATTAATAAGCTAAGAGGTGCCAGATATGTCTGTTGTTTTCTTTTGCTTGTCTTTTGAATTGCTTTAAAGTTTGTAAGTGAGTAGTGAAATTACCTTGCATGTGCTGCTTATTAGGAATATAGGTACAGCTTCCTTAGCTTGGTTGAGTCACAGGAACTTACTATGTGCCTGATCCCTGGGTTAGGAATATCTCTGTGAGCTTTGGACCCTTTTATCTCAGTTATCTTTAATTTCAGGGGTTTGTTTCCTTTTTTTTAGATGGTGCAGCATCTGCAGGTGAACAAGTTTTTGTGTTGGTTTCCTATAAATTATGAATAAATGTTGTTTAGAATGGCAAGAAAATCTGTCTGTTTAGAAAACACTCTTTCTTATCCTTTTTGCTATCCACAACATGCAGTCTGTTAGGGTATTGTTAAATATTCTTTACTTTTGTACTTAGTTTAATTCCACTGTATATTGTCTTAAAAATTATTCTGGCAATCTGCTGCAAGTTTTTGTTTGACAGTGCGCTGCTCATGTTTCCAGTAGGTAGCTGAAATTAAGGGCATTTTTCCTAGGGTGGGTTTTTTTTTTTTTTGCTTCTTTATTTGGGGATTTTTTTTGTGGGTGGTTTTTTTTGGCCTGTTTTTTTGTTTTCTTTTAATTTTATTTCTAATTTTTCTGTAGGTATGTTTCTTCTGTTTCAGTCTTCTTTTTACATGGACTCAGTTGTTATTTATAATTTGGAGGAGAGGTTGTGTTGCTTATTTCTTTGTGCCAGCAACCCTTGACATCAAATGGCAGCTCTTTTGTTTCCCTTCCCAAGACATTTTCTGACCCTGAGCTTCTGTTGAAGTGATCAACTGAAAAATGCTATTTTTGGATGTTTAAGCAGTCCTGAAGCTTTGCTGTAGAAATCCCATGGATACAGAAGAAATCCTTTTTTTCTCAAAGTGCTATTTTAGGCTGTTGAAGGCTCAAGCAATTGAGGATTGTTTCGAGTTAGACTTATGTAGACATTTTTTTAACTATATGGCTTTCTTAAAACAAGGTTACAAAACAAATAGAAAATCAGAATGACATGTGAGTGGTAACTTGAGAGTTGGTAAGTGATTGCATATTTGAGTCTTTGGCGCTTTGAGGGACAGCTGACAATTTAAATGTCTCTGACCCACCCTGAAATTTGTTGGTGTTACAATTCCTGGGGATGCTAATTAAATAACTTGCACTCACTGCAGCACACAAAGTGACAAATTGTTTCTGATGATTCCAGAGTAGCTCTTGAGGTGTGTGGAAGTATTTTGTTTGAATCTGACACAGTTTCTGGGTTGTTGCATGCTTGTGTGATGGTTCAGATGCAGTCAGAGACCTGTACTGGAGTTGGTGAGATCTGAGTCTGGGACCATTAATCTCCTGGAGGCTGTTTTCCACAGGAGTGTTCAAAGCTGAGAATGGAGGCCACAGTCTTTGGCTGGGTCCCCAAACTACCCGCCCCACACATGGTAGCAATGGAATTTTAAACATTGCGTTTTGTGCTTTTAAGAGGACAGTAAACTGCTCTATAGAACTAGATAGGCCCTAGTTTACTTCCTGTTTTTTTGTTTTTAGTCCTTAATTTTAAACTGGATGCATGTGAGTTGTGTAAGGGTCTGGGGCACAAGATTTCACTGAAAACAAAGCTGAATGGAAAAAGTATCCTAACTTGAATGAAAGCATCAAAATCAGTCTTTTTAATTGCAATAACACAACTAAGACTGTTAAAGTTATTTCATATTTACCTATTCCCACTTACTAAGCTGCTGATAGAGAAAATTTCCTTTTTAAGAGGACAATATAAACAGTCACACGGAAACATTCAGATGTGTTTATGTTAGCTGGAGGCTGCAGAGGAGCCCAGAGAACAGCTTCAACATTAACTCTTTCTCTTATACTCAGTTCATTGTGTTAACACACCAGAGAGATGAGGCCAGTAAAGGTAAACATAGAGCTGCTCTTCTGATTCAGCTGCCCTCAAACTGCCCTGTTTCTCTTTTAAAATGTTTTGTCTGTTACAGTTCAGCTACTGGGGAAGAATCCTATTTGCAAATACATGTTTGGTTATTAGACTAGTGTTTAGAGAATCTGCACTATGCATAATTTCTGTTTAAGAAAGTCAACTCCACAGGGAAACTGTGTGTCTTGCACACAGGAGGGGCCCCCTGTGGCTGCACCTCCTTGCCAAAATAGGGCCTGGCCCTTGGATGTCATTGAAGGGGAACAGTGCCACACACCTTCCCACTTCTCTTCTGCCTCTGGTTACTTATTTATTTTACTCCAAAACTTCGGAAAATTGAGGTTCCTTGTGGCTAAATGGTGGAGGCAAGGGAGAAAAAAATCATGTCATGATATACACAACTGACCAAACAGCTGTGGGTTTTGTGTATTGGGCACCCGATTTTCCAGTAGCCACATCAAAACTAAGCATGGTTTGTAAAATCCCTTGAGCTATTGTCAGAGACACGAGGAAGCTCTTGACATCAGATGAGATGCAGTTGCTTGTACCAAGTTGCTCTTGCAAGGTGGGAAAATCAAAAGACAGGCATGCAGGCTGGGCAGGTGGCAGCCTTTCAGTGAAAGCTGAGGCACTCTGCAAGTTATTATCTGGTAGGGGCAGAACACGAGAGATGAGTAGGTTGTTCTGGAAACTAGTGGCTGCACCCTCGAGCAAATGAGTGACATTTTCCAAGAGGTTATCTTTTCCTCTTACTTGGAAGAATTGTAGAGCTGAGAAAGTGTAGTCCATGCCTATGTGAAGTTAGAGGGGGGGGAAAGCACAGAAATCACTTCTTGTCTAATCTTGCAACAACTTTAATTTTAGTAATCTTAGATGCTTTTGAGGCAAACCTTTCAAAAATGAAGGCTTATAAGTAGTGATTGGTGAGTTTTCATTTTTATGAACTGTGCACCTTTAATCTCCTAAACCAAAGAAAAGGCTTTTTGATTTGTGGTATCTCTGTACGCTGAGGGTGCAGTGTGTAATATAAGTATGTAGTAACAGATGGCTACAATTTGGAGCTGTTGAATTCTTCTTTCTTTTGGATGTTGTCTTGCTATTATCGCCATAAGAGTTTGTGAGAGCCCTAAAGGCAAATGCAGGATCCAGACTCCACTCAAAAGGACCACGCATTTTGGAGTTCTGCTCTTAACTTTTGGGTTCTCGGCTGTTTATGTATTTGTACCAAAGTCTTTATTGTAAAGTCATCTCTCCAAGCCAGGGTCTCATCTGTCCTGTGCAGAAGTTGGCAGTAATGTGGTTTCTGGCACTGTGTTCCGAGTGGTTTACTCTGTTCCCATTGCGAACTGCTTCCCTGTAAGTGCCATAATTCTGGAAGGAGTCCTGCAATTTTTAACTGTCTGAGAATAAAGCTCAGTCCTCCTAGGATCAACAAGCGTTCTATTTGTACTTAATAAATTTGAAACCTGCAGTAAGAAATCTTCCTTTTCACCAGTATGATTCTGTGCTATGCTGTGAGAAGTGGGGTATTCGCTACCGGTTACAGCTGTTAGTGAGATGAATGTGAAGTAACAGCACTAACAGGGTGCCTGACTCAAGACATTCAGGGTGAGTGACACTTGATTCTGTAGCAACATTGGCATCAGCTGTTAGCTCTGGTGACATGGTCATTGCCTTGAAACTGTGACACGAGTCTCCTTTTTGAGAAACAAAGAACCTGCAAACCCATTTCAAAGACAAGGGCAGCTGCTTTGTTTGTCTTTTAAAAATCTGTATTTCTGCCTTTTTGCTTGGTCAATGTTTAGAACCATTGAAAAAGTTAACGTGACATGGGGACTGAGATCCTGCAGCTAGAGCTCCTTTATGATTACATATTCAACCACTACCTCACAAAGGAAAATGAGAGTCCCTTTTCCTTTATGTACTGTATTTCAGTTTTCCCTTAGGTTTAAATTGGCATTTTGGACTATATTCGCTCGAGCCACTGAAGAGCTTATCAGAAAAGGAAGGAAACAGAGGGAGGGAAAGAAAGATAGATTTCCAAATGACAAGCGTTTGAATAGTCGAAGTTCAATCCCTAAAACAAAAAGTGGAATCTTTTTTTTTTTCTAAATAATGTGCTTTACAGTCTCACTTCTCATCTTGAGAAACATAAAAGAGCAAGTAAAAGAGATGACCCAAATCACAGAGTCCTTTGAAAGAAGAAATTCAGCTGTTTTGAACACTTACAATCAAAGGAAGTGGTTTCCCTAATTACATGAACTATGTGAAAGCTCTCAGAATAGCTCTTCCACCCCAGGATTCCTTGCACTTTAGAAGTTTGCATAAAAGCTCACATGGAGAATCAGATGCAAAGTGTTTGATTCAAATTTTATTAGGCAGAAGTGAGCATACATTCCTATCTCTGGGTTTGACAGCTGCTTGGGTTTGGACCACAAGCCTGGGTTTGATGGATTTCAGTCCTATACTTAAATCTTTCACTCTTCAGGTTCTCTGGTGAGACACCCCTATCGAGAAAAGTAGAATTGAAAAAATGGAGAAAGGATAGAGGGGTCTCTTTGTGAGCTTTCAGTTGAGGATTCTTCACCCTGATTAGGCGGTTCATTATTGTGAAAACCCCTCCCTGTACACAGCTTTTATGAGGAATTTTGCTTCCTCACATTTTAAAGAAACTGTCTATCTTAAAATATATATTTGGAAGAATTGGGATCTTAATTCTACAACTTTAGTATTATTTTAGCACCACCATTTACTTCAATCCATCAAAAGTCTGAATTCAGTAGAGACTTTGAACAAAAAAGCAATCTTTTCAAAAGGCTGTTACACCTTGTGGTTTCTTTTTGTACATACACAATAATAAAGATATGTTAGTCTAAACTAAACAGTGAGGACATATGAAAAGATGCAGGACACTTCTAAAGGCTTAAGAACTGTGATGCTGTCCCTGAGGATACAATATGGACTAATTAATGGTTTAAATATTTAAAAATAATATTTGCAAGGTTTGCAATAATATGCAAGACCATCACACTTGCTCTGCACAACAGTGACCTCAAAATGGTCTCCTTCTCCCCTCACAGCTAAGTACAGTAATTATATCTAGATTTGATAAAGACAGAGATAATTGATAAAATTGACCTTGAGGAGAAATCTTAAAACTCTTCAAAGTGCAATAATTCAAACTCAAGAAGGAAAAAAGGCAGGAGGCTTGTGACAACCTTCTGCATATATGGAATCAGCCAAACCCTCTTTATAGTAACACTGTATGCTAATTTCCAGATACTATTAACTCCTCTTGAAGAGAAGGAGAAATATTTCTCTAGGCCCTTCTTTTCCTGCCAGTACTGTTTTTTTTTTCCCCTCCCTCCCTTCCCAGGCAGAAGGAAGGGTTTTACCTGGAATAAGGGAACTGTCTCCTAGAAGTAAACACCCTCAGCAGGCTGGTTGTGTTGCAAGTAAAGTGCTCAGCAGAGTAGCAGCATGTGAAGAAAGGGAAGGGAAATGTCGCACATTGTTCCACATTGGGTGGAAAAGAGTTCTTGCTGTGTCTTCTAGAGAGTTGTGTCTCAGGCAGCAAAGCTTTGCTAGAGGATGGTTTTGTTTGGTTGAAAGAGAATGCTTAAAGTTATTCCAACGTTGCTTGACCTGAAGGTGCATGGAAAATTACATTTGCTTGTGTCTGATCCTTGATAGGAGTCAATTTCTTAGGCAAGGGTTAGGGTACTTCTGGCATTGGAAAATGGGAAGCTGTGGTATATGTGATGCTGTTATTCTTCTACGCCCAAGGACCTGTTGCAGATCTGAATGTACTTTGTGCCACCAAAACATGACGGAGCTCCTGGGCCCTGGATCCAGCTGGTGAGCTCAGTTCATTGTACTGAACTTTGCTAATCTAATCTTTGTCATGCTCAGAGCATAAATCAAACAGTTAGTAGTTATGCAAAGAGTGCGGGCATTGCTAGAATAGGAAGAGATGCAAATGCTCTCTGCTGCACTCAGATTCAGGTTAGAATTGTCATTAGCTGCAGCATGATGCCTTCTCTTCAGCTTTTTAGGTATAGCCCAGAAGAGAGAGGTTTTGTTGAACTCTGCACATGACCCTGGTCCTGAAAGTTCCTGTGGTCCCATGTATATAGAGTTCCTACTTCCTCTTTGCTGTTTCATTATTGCAGGTCCTGGGAAAGCACATTGTAGGGCAATGGAGGAAGTAGTGCAAGTCAGTTGTTTTGTAACCACAAAATAGATGATCCTCATTTTTCTAACTGGCATTTTAAGTGTTGATCATTCCCCGTTTGGTATGTGTAATGTTCCTCTTGTATTGCTAAGTACAGATGTGGGTAGGGGTTTTGGTACCTCTGGTTTCTGCCATAACTTTGAGGAACAAACTGGCTTGAAATATTGTTGTTTCATTGGAGAAGAGCAATGAGAAAATCAGACTTTTGACTTCATTTAGTATTCTGTAGTGGTACAAAATCCCTGTGAGTTCTCTGCTCCTTGTAGGTCTGTTCATGAAACTCAAAGCACCTGCCTTTGTAGGTCACTCTGTAATCAGTCTCACTCTTCTAGATAGTTTCTTCTGGAATTCCACTTTCTGTGGAGTTCAGAGATACTGGTATTCAAGTTACTGACTTTTTAAAAATGTATTTTGAGGCTGACCATTTATATTCCTATATAACAAGGATTAGAAATTAAATAGTTGTTATTGTCATATCTATGTAAGCCAAGAGCTATAAAGACCCCTAGATAAGATAGGGAGTTCTGTGTGCAAAAAATTCATCACAGAGAAGTAAGGGAAAAGCTGAAGTTACATGTCAGAAATATATAGTAGAGTAATACTAATAAATGTGGATTTATGACACCAAAAGCATTTTTAAAATACTGCTAGTTTTCCTCCAAGATTTTTATCTTAGCCATTGTTTAATATGAATTTTTTTAGTCTTAATGGAAAAAAGATTGAGCTACCATAAAGGCAGCATGAAGAATCCCAAGAAAAAATAAACACTGGGTCCATATTTCATAAAGATAAAAGCTTAAAATTTCAGGAGTGTCGTCTGGTTTTATTTTTTGATCATTGCTACCCAGTAGGAGTAGCATTTGAACCAAATTTCCAAGTAAAATACAATTTTCAATCTTAGACAAAGAAGAATGGCTTTTCTGAAAAGCAGGTAGACTTCACCATGATTCATGCTGAATTATTTGGACAGTTTCACATAAAACCATGTGTGTCATTCAGATAATGGTGGCAACTCATTTTCCTGAAAACCTCAGGTTTGTGAGGCTGTGCTTTGGGGTAGGTAAATGTCAGAAGAATGCTTCTCATCTGTGAAGGACTCTCATTCGCTTCAGCTGAGTGCCAACATCTGTAGTTGGCAACTTCTTTCTCTCCTTTCTTTTTATGCCTGCTGGTCACAGCTGTAATTTCTGTTTTGAAAGCTTTTTTGATTTAGGTGGACTCCAAGTAGGGAGCAATTCATATCTTTTCTGTAGGGGCAGCTCATTTTTGAGTGATAGCTGGGGAGAGCCTTGTGCAGAGCCCTAGCAGCCCATGTGCAAAACAAAACCTTGTGGTTTGCTGTTAACATAAAACAGGTAACACATCTTGTGAAGTGTTGTTTTCATGGTGGGCTCAGCCTGCCTGGTTGAGGAACATTTTCTGGCATTATGACATTCACTAGGATTCCAGTAAGAGGGATCTCCATCAAGTGTTGTCCCTGTCATTAGCTATATCAGGTTTGATTTCTCCATTCTAAGACGGGCTTTAAGTGAGTGCTCATCAAGAACATAATGGGTTTTTTTAACCTGTGGTTAAATTACAGTTTTCATGATCAAGATGGAAAAATGCTTCATTGTAAGGATCATAGCTGCTTTAGAGGAGTGGATCAGGATGCAGAAGTACAGCTGTTGCTCTCTCTGTTGGAGTCTGTGCTAATTGTTCAGCAAACGGCACTGTATAATGAGATTTGACTTGTTCTAGGTTATCTTATCCAGATTCCTTACAAATATTCTGCAGACCTCAGAAAAATGCTCTGGTTATATATGTATGGCCATGGCTCCTTTAGAGGGGGTTAGTTTTGCCCATCACTTTCATACCAAAATACCTTACCAACAAGGTGCTCATGAAACTTACAGTGACTTTGATCTCATAAATCATTTCCTTGGATATTTTTCCATTTTTTGAGTCCAGAGTGATCCCTGTTTTGCATATTAACCATGATATCTTCTCACTTGCGGAGTGTGCCAGGAGTCAAAAAGTTTCAAGTTTTGTTATTCTGTCTTATTTTACAATGTCAAGGGTTTTGTCACTGTTCACCATAGTCAAAGCCGATTTGTGTTCAAAATGATTGTGAGTAACTTGGAAAATTTCCCAACACTGAAAAGAGAAATGATGATTCCTGAAAATAAACAGTTCTATGAGAGCTCAGGCATTTCAGCCCTGCCATTTAGTCCACTCATCTATTGTTTCTACTCAGTTGCTGCTGATGCTTGCAGCTGGAGGGAGCTTAGTACTCCAAATCCGCCTGAATTAAAAATTACAAATATTGCAGGACATTGTGCATTTCTAAACTCTAACACCAATACAAATACATAGTTTATGCATGTTTTGAATGGTTTTACTTTATATGAATAACTGTAGTGAAGTCCAAACTAAACTTGTTCTTGGCAGATCTGCCTTTATCAGATACCTTAATATTAAATGCTCATACAATCTCACATTATATGCTGCAAAATGTAACAGTCCTGTGGGTGTATTTCTACTTGAAATCTGTCTAATAAATGAATTATTTTTCCATGAGTTATTTTTGTTTTGGTTTTTTGTTTGGATTTTTTTGTAAATGGCATTGTAAATGTAAGGCAGAATTTTTTCAAGCTTACTAAACGTTCTGTAAGGATTTTCTGCAGAAAGTGCCTCTGCTTTGTTTCATCAGTCTGTTAGCATCCTCTTCTCTCATGGATAACAAGTTTTTAACCCTCCTCATGAGGAAAACCAACACCATGATCCTGCAATTTCTTGGTTAGTGCGGCGTGGGCTCCACGTGGTCGTTGCACTGGGCTGATGGAGGTCAGAGGGAGGATTGAGCTGGTTAGCTTGATCTCACTTCTCTCTTGCTGCACAAGGCAGAGGGTGTGCTGCCACATCACAAGGACAAATCCCCTGTGATTTTTACAAGGACCAGCCTGCTTTTCATGGGCTGAGCAAGCCTTTGCAGTGTTTTGACAGGCAAGTTCTGAACTTGGTAGCTGGTCCTTTTAATCCCATAGCCTTCAAATTATCCATAACGTACCAAGTTGTGTACAAAGGTTGCTCTAAAGAACTATAGTACTGTATAAAACTCAGTTTTCAAATGGTCAATATCCAATACAGTTTACTACTAACAAGTCCTATGGTGCTGCATGATGCAAATTAATTGTTTCAAAGTAAATTTCATAAGATGGGGTAAGCCTATAACAGCATATAATAAATTTATGTCCATATTCCTTATCTGTGGTACATTATGACAGTTTAACAGAACGGAGCTATCTTGGTAGTGTGTTTATTCTTTAAGATTGTAACCTTAGAGTCAATACAAGGTATTTAAGATGTGTGTTTCTATCACAGTATCTCCAAAAATGAGGGTGTTTTTTTTGGTGATATACACCAGTGGATTTAAAATAATGGCAAGATGATGATACAGCAATAAGAATTTATTAGTTTCCTGTATATTTCCACTTTAGTCTCTGGGATTTGTAGCAGTGTAGGACATAATTTTGGATGCAAATTTGATGCTTTGAAAGATTTCCTCAATCAAAATGCTTCAAAGTACAAATTTTGTACGTCATTGTAGATGTACTTATGAGAATTTAATTCTGTTATTTACAGAAATGCTGGTGACATCAATCTGAGAATGTAATTTAACTCTTTTCTGTATGGTTTAAGAAACAGGATAGTGTTTCTTAATACAGCCTGAATATAGAGGCTGTGTTCTAAAACCTAAGTGCTGACAGTTTCAGCATGTAAATGGCCTACAGAAACCAGCTTTTTTTAGGGATAAGTTATCATCTAAATGCGTCCTAAAAAGGAAGCCCAAGCTCACAAAGCTTTAAGTGACATGCAGCCATAGTTTTAAAACTACGATGGCCTATGGGAGGAGGTGGTAACACATTTATGCTGGTAGTGTGCCCATTGAAGCACTTGGTAACAGCTTATTTGCAGGTAAAAAATCTCACTGAGGATTCTTTGGCTTTGCCATGTTCATGTGGTTTTCCTCTTGCACTGTTAGTATTAAAGACAGTTTAATGGATTTCAAAAATATTCTCTGACCTGGGCAATCAGTATGCTTTGCACGTTATTTGGGGCCCCCAAAGCACAAAATTCTTGTTTTTATTTTTTTCCTTAGAAAACTTTATGAGAATAGACAAATAAGTAAGCAAAGTCCTAATTTTTAAAAAAAAATTTTTTTTGTATCTGCTTAATTTTCTTTTCAGTGTTCAAAATTGCAATAATTACTTAACATCCCTGCTGTATAATTCTTGGTAGTAATTTTATGTTTCTGAAGTTCTTTAAGTATCCCTTTATTGCATATTGAGAAGATAATTCGTTAGGAATTACAGATGCTGATTGTCTTACTATTGCGTCTGTAAAATGATGGTTTGGCTTGGTTTGGCATGTTCATCTAGAGAAACTGGTATTGTAAGAGGTGTCATCCCTTCTTAGACATCAGTAAATTCTCAAGAAAGGATTCATGAGACACTGGAAGTGGAGATAGACTAGATATGCTTTTAAACAGGAGTCTAGAAAGAAAGGTGTAGGATTTATATATGTTAGCATTCTGTATCTTTTTTGTATGTGGTTGTCACTAATAGAATGATTTTACTAAAATATCAGCTGGCCTCTTCCAGCTGCCCTTTTATTAGACTGTAAAACCTCCTGAGGATAGCTAAGTTGCAACTCTCCCAAGAACATGACAAGGGTCAAAGCCTTTAAAATGCTACAAGACTTAGGAAAAAAATATCTTTCCAAAGCTGCCTTAAGTGTGTCTAAATATCTCCTTAATAAACATGGCAAACAGTTCTCTAGAAAATTAAATAGCCAAACTTTTCCACAATGTAATAATAAATAAGGCAGTTAGGAAGTTGTGTTAATCAGATTAAGTAGCTAACCATGTCTTACTCTGTAATTCTGCATGGAGTGAAGGTGCCACTTGCTGTGCAGTTACCTGATTTACTAGCAGGAGTGTTGGTTGGCTGCTGGCTGACCCAATGGTCTCACAAGGGCTGCAGCTATTTCCTGTGTTAATTCTAAGCCAGTGTGCTTAGACCAGGGTGGAAAGATACTTTACAATTTCCAGTCAGTTGCTCCAAAGCCACCTGGGAGAAGTGGTGGCTGAGTTGCTTTGGGCTCAGTTTGTCTGGACCCATGCAAAAAAGTCTTTTGATGCTGAAAAACTCTGTGAGCAGATGTTCTTTTACAGTTCCAGCTGTGCTGCTGGAATAGACTGCTAGCCCAAACCCTTGATCACTTCTCTTGACTGCAAGTGGGAGTGTAAGAGATTTCTAATATATTTCCAAGGAGAACCAGAGTAACTAAAATGCGCTGAGTCGTTTGGTCTTTGCTAACTTTAACTGCCTTGGGATAGGGAGCTCTAACAAGAGCAGCTGCAGCTGCTATGAGTAGCTGGCAAGCAACAACACAGCTGTATGCAAAGTGCCTCCGACCACATCCTTACTGTCTTTGCGGCTGCAATTAAAGATCTGACGATACAGCCTCGTCTGATTCCCAAGTAATGCCAGCTCAGCATCAGGTGGCCATTGCCCACATCTGCAGTCAGCACCGACCTTGAAGACCTCATCAGAGCTGATCTGCACTTGCTGCTGTTGCTGCACTGGTACAAGGCAGAGCAAAAACAAGTGAGGGCTTGGGTCATCCTGGTGAGCTGAGGCTTGTGCTGCTCTTAACGAGACCACACTGTCCAGCCAGCTTGCTTTGTCCTCTCATCTGCTACTGGCTGTGCTTAGAATTTGTGTTCAAATTCTGTCCAGCAATTGCTGAACATAGACAAGACCTAAGGAGGACCTTGTTTTTACCTGCTGAAACACCTGAAGATATGGCTATCCGTGCATGGTTGTTTGTACTATAAGATTAAGAGCAGTACTAGTGGGTCTGCAGGCAGCTCTAGGGTGATATTAGTCTTAGATGACGTAACTGTCATTTTCACATGTGTTGATAAGTAGAGATTAAACAGGCATAAAACCAAATTACCTGTTAAACATTGTGATCCATATCATGGTTCACAGGACACAATTACACTGTTTGTACACTTAAGGATTACCTGAATTCCAAACTCTTATACTGTAATTGTTTTATGAATTGGGTTTGATTTACAGTAACCCAGTAAGTGAGAATTAAATTAAAAAGTTTTCAATGTAATTTATTCTGACCTTGGATTTTGGGATATTTGAATTATGTAAGCAGTGGATTAGGTTTGTTTAGAAATCTGAATCCCTTTGCCTTTGAGAAATGGTATGCAGTCTGTAATCCTTTCAGCAGGACTCAACAGAGGCACATAATTTCATCCATACCTGTGATGCAAGCACAGTATGAACAATTTTAACGTAGCTTGATGGTCAGTAACAGGCTGTTACTAAGCTTATCATGGCACTAAGCATAAAAGTCAACTCTATTGCAGTTACCTCATGTGTCTGTGTCTCTATGTTATGTCCAGGGAGTTCGTATTTATGTGTTTGGATTTCAAGCTTTCCTTCAGCTGAACTCCACAAGTTCTGCTTCAATCCAGCCTGTAAAAAAATAAAATTCTGTCTTTCATTCAAAAAACGAATATAATGAAGTAGTTGAATACTTGTTACTTTACATCACTATTTAGGAAGTAAATTGGTGCTCATTTAGCTTGCATAAGATAGGTAGCAGCTTTACTGAGGGAAGAGTGTCATGCCCAAGCCAGCAAGGGCTGACTTCTTCAACAGCCTTTAGACAGAGATGCATGACAGGATTTTCTTTTAAGCATTTAGGTATTTTGGATTTAAGTACAGTTTTGATGCTTAGAGGTGATTCTAAATATTCTTGTTCATGTCTAAGAGACCTTTGAAATACCAGTCTTTAACCGCCACTTTGTAATTTGCTATCTGAAAGTAATTTTCATTGAAATACGGCACCTTCTTGTCAAAGATAGTACAAAAGCTTCAAAGATATGGACAGGCTTGCATCTGGTTCTCTCTGTTAGTAATAAGTGTCTTTAAATTGGCTAATAGAGTTCACAGCTGACAGCAACAGAAAAGAACAAAACATGAAAGGAATAGTCTAGAATCAGTAGTGCTAACAACAGCAGAGTGATTAAAAGCGTTTAGAGAGGATTTCTTTCTGATATAATGGTCTTTAGGAACAATTGGCAAATTTTTAACCCAAAGTTGTTCACTGTCATATCTGTGGGCAATTAGAAGGTGCTTCTCTGGATTTCTTAGATGGAAGCTTGCTTTGGTATCTGTTATATCCCAGATTAAAGTATGAACATCAATGTGAAGGTGATGGTATTAGCCATGGTCAACACAGCATTTTTTCATACTTTTGTAATGTAATGTTAGTGTACATAATGTAAATAAGATCATCTTCAAATTTTTTTTGCATTTCTAAATGATAAAAGCACTCTGTGTCAGTGTGCCTGTGGCAGTGAAGTACTTGTGTTCTTGGCCTGATGCTCGTCTTTTGTTTGCAGTCCCTGTCGTGGTAGCACTGGGTGATTGGTTGGTCTAGAGTTTGCTGCTGGTGTCGCTGCAATGCAGCCCTCCCATTATCCACTGACTCTGGATCCAGCAGCATCTCGTGTGAGATGGAGAACAGTCACTGGGTTCTGCATATAGTTGTGGCGGAAGAGAGAGCTGTGGCACTTGGATTTGTTAATCATGGGGCATTTTTAATAATTCTCCTGAAAGATTCATCTAGTACTACTTTTATAGCCAGGACCTAAATATATTATGCTATGGGAAAAAATATGAGACCATCATATTTAATTGAATTAATAAATAATTTAATTCTAATAGCCCATTAGACCCATTTAATTCTAATAACCTGTTGAAGTACTTGTGTTGTAAACACCACAGCAGATGGTGTGCTCAGTGCTTTGAAGACATGGTGTGTTTTAAGTACTTTACAAGAGGATGGTTTTATTCCATTCCTCTGACCAAGGTGTTCATGAAAAGGTGGTTTAGATAGTTTGTCTAACTGTTTGTGTTATTCTTGTCTCATATCAGAATATTCAGATAGGCAATCAAGGAGAGTTAGGTCTCCTGGTAATCTGACAGTAATGTTGGTAGGAATTAGAGGACATTGCTCAATTGAATATTTCCTAAGGAATACACAAACACAATACAAAAGTTTCTGAGATGGAGATTTGAATGCTTCAGCAGTCACCTGCATCCTCCAGGCTAGCAAAGGAGGTTGGAGGTACAACTCGTGCTGCTTCTGCTGCAAGAGTCCCTTGTCTTGGGAGGCTGGTGGGGCTGCAGTTGGAGTGCAGAGATCGTTCTGCTGGCAGATCCCTTGACTGACTCTGGGAGTATTGCTGTTTATCTGCAGGTGAACCTTCCCACAATTGCTTAGGTAGCTGCCAGTTAAATTATTTTGTGGCCTTGTAGATTCACTGAAAACAGAAAGGCTATAGCAGTTTTGATGCAGAAACCCATGGTACATCTGCTACTGCCACTGTAATAAATGTAGAACTATAGCAAGGCAGTATTTGTTTGGCCTGTATTTTATAGGTGGTACCATGATATATATGCTTAATTGCATGATTACAGATAAAGGCATTAGATAACTCAATTTTTTGCTGTTGTTGTTGCTTAAAGACTTCTTTGAGTAACTTCAACACGGTTTTGAATTAAGACCTTTATCTTTAGCTAATGCACAGACATTTACACATATTCAATTAAATCTTTTAACTATAGCGTTGAACTTAAGGGGAGGTTGCACTAACTCTTCATGTTGCTTAGCCTGCTCAGCAAGAATTACCGTCAAGTGAGTAATCTTTTTTCACAATACCAGAAAATTAACTTTTAAAATGTACTCTGTTTTCAGCAAATCATACTGCAGACTGACTCACCTACAAGTCCACAAAATAATTTAATTGGCAATTATCTAAGAATATGTGTGGAAACTCACCTGTGGGTAAACAACAACACTCCCATTGCCAGTCAAGGGTCTGTGAAGGGATCTGTCAGATACTTTTGAGAAGTTCTGAGGAGTTAATTGTGATCTTGTTCAGATTAGATGCTCTTGCCTGGTATAGAGTTAACATAATCTCAAAGTCTTAAAGTAAAGCATTACGGTGGAGAAAAATATAAAATAGTACATACTTGTATTTGCATAGTAGGTATATTTGTGCAAAAATATGTGTCTAAAATCTGTTGAGTATTTGTTTTAATACACTACAGACGTGAAACTGTTAAGACACCTTCCAGGAGATACCTGACCTTTTTTCTCAAAAACTACAGGGCATATATTTCTTCATTTTTGTGGATACAGTCTCATTGTCCTGCAGTCTCTTGCTCAAACCCAGCAGCATTCAAGTGGAATTTGAAGGTTTTGTACATTAATCCAGTATTGCCAAACATCTGTAGTTTACTTTGAGGAGCAGTTTCAACTGCGCTGCTGGCTATTTGGCAATCTCAAGCATGCCTGCTGTGTGTATTTAATCAGACTCCACAGCGCATGCCTGGAAATTCCACATTTCCAGTAAACATTGGATGGAGCTGTGTGTCCATGGCATGCTGTAACAGCCTGGAGTGCTGGACTCGCTGAACCCATGATACTTTGTGCATAAACACAAATTCTGGATAGGACTGCTGCTGCTCTGCCAAAAATCTCAGATCTTTCTTGGAATAAAGTTTTCCAAGATCTTCAGTTTTTCCAAAGACTTAACTTCCTACATCAGTGCCTTAGCCATCTGAAATTTATTTTTCCCATCCCCCAAACATACAAAGCATTCATCTGCCAAACTCTCTCACTAGGTTTTCAAATGCCAATCATTTGTGAACAGTTTCCTAGATATGTGTGTGCTTATATTTATATATATATATAAAGTATGTTGTATATGTGTGTATACCCACTGGGGTATAAAATAAGGTATCATAGTAAATGACCCATTCCTTATTGTCTAACTTGTTTGTTTATTTGTTTGTTTTCAACAGGCAGAAATACTCAGTGTGCTCAGTCACAAAAACATCATTCAGTTCTATGGAGCTGTCATTGAACCTCCAAATTATGGCATAGTTACAGGTAAGGATTTTTTCTGACCTTTTTCTTGATTCTGTAAAACTCCAGTGCTAAAAGGTTATCTCCAGTGTTCCCCACTTACAGTGTTTTGCTTGTTGTTCTGGTCTTGAAATGTTAAGAGTGCATAACACCACCTGCCTCAATGTAAGTGGGAGTGCTGGAAGTGGGAACCAGGCTGGGAGCAGGGCTGGAGGCAGCGTGGAGGCTGATGGGGCCTAGGGTGTTCTTAGCAAACAAATGCAAGACTCCTTTAAACAGTAGTTTTCCCTGTGTTCTCTTACCCTGTTCAGAGAATTGCTTTTCCATTTTAATTAGTGTGTCACAAAAGTAGAGGTTTTCATGATATGAAGTTCAGGCTGGTTCTGTGAAGAGGGTAGGCTGGCTGCCTGCTCAGAGCAAAGCTGCCCCATGGGTTCTGCCCGCACTGAAAACAGGAGAAATTTGCATTGTGAGGTTCACAATGGGAAGAGCTTGAAATAGAGTCAAGAGTTCATAAGACATTGTAAGATCACTCCCTTTATTCACTGGAAACTAGATTTCATTTGTTTTGACATTCCTAGGATTAGGTGGAAGTTGTTTTTTGTGATATTGTTGGGGTTTTTTGTTGGTGGGTTTTTTTTCTATCACTGCTTTAAGCTTCCTGCCCTTATCTTGGGAGATGGTCCACACACAGAATTTTTTCCCTTTCCTGTATGGGACAAACTCCTATGTAAGATAGGAGTAGAAAGTAAATCCAAAGCAAAGAAATTTCCCATCTGCTGAAACAAATGTTTGGAGAAATAAAATGTGTGAAAGCATGGATTAGGAAGCATGTTTTGACATGTCTGTAACCTTTCAAAGTTCTGTGTGAAGAGTAGCCTTCTGTGTGTGGCACTATCTAATACCAATTTGAGTCACTGCCAGTCAGGTTTTTATTGGTTCTCTAGATGGTGGTCAGAACTTGTGAAATTATTTCAATTATTTCTACCTGCCTCTTAGACTCCTGGTTATCACAGCAGATGGCAGTGTAATCTGGTGGGAGCACGTCCGAAATGCAACACTTTTCAGGGCATGGGGAGCTTTGCTTACTACAGGCGTGTTAGTGTCCTAGAGGTCATGGTGTCAGCATTCCAGAGGTGCATGAGGTGACCACAGTCTTCACCACTCATAAATGCACTGGTGATAGCATGTAGACAGGAACTTGAATTCCTTCTGGAAGCAATAAAATTAATAGAAAGCTAATAAGTCAAGTAATGTAATTTTACTAGCCTTTTTAACGTAAGTGTAAACCAGCAAGCAGAGTAGCAAAGGAGAGGTGTAATCAATGACCTGGGATGATGTCTGGATCAGAAGTCCTCAGCTTGATCTCACAAAAGGTCAGTGTTTGGAGGACATATGACCTGCTTACCATTCAGAGGACAGACAGCAACTAAAGTAATTCACTGTGCTATTGGGAATGAGGACTCTTTAACTACCTGTGAAAGGGGCTATGGTGTGTAGTTCAACAGCTTTGTTCCACAGGGAACTCTGATCACACCTGGCTGAAGAACAAAGAGGTTTGGAGATTTTTAGCATACTGTGTTTGTTCTCTGTGCAGTTTCTAAGGAGACTGGAGTCCTGTGGATTGGAAGGGAAGTAAGGCTCCATTTCTCCACACCATTTTCAAATGAGAGAATGGTTACTGATAAAAGAAATGTTAATTACATTTGAAATGTCTTTTAGAGGAATTTTCACTTTGTGATCTTCTGGATGACCTTCAGTGTTGCAGACTTAAACCTGTGTTTAGTCAGAGGTTTGTTGTTTCTTGGGAGAGAAAATCCCAAACAAGAAGAAATCTCGAGAAACTAGTATTTCTTCAGAGGGATGGAGATGAGAGCATTGAGCCAAGTATTGGCATCTACTGAGCATTAGCTGCACATAATGTCTTATGTGGGATTGTTAAAGAGTTCTCTGAGAAGGGTTACAGCTGCAGTTAAAAAAATGTTTTCTTTCTGGCATGTATGTCAGTGTTCCAGCTCATCCTGTTGCTCAGTGAGCTGCTGACATGGATCACATCATTCTAGATGTTACTGGCCGTCTCTGTCAACAGCAGTCTCAATGTGTAGCTTTCAGATATGGCTTTTGGCCACAGCTGCCTCATCCCAAAAGGTTCTCAGAGCTTGTGACCCCAGTGCACAGAATCATATGTAACCCACAGCCCATCACAGGGTGGTTCCAATAAGGCAGTCAGAGCTTTTTTTTCTAAAGCAAATATTTATTTTCCATGATTGACAAAATATTGTCCTTGCAATATGTTTTCCAAATCCACAAGCTCCTAGTAAATACCTGTGGCACAATAAATATATAGAAGAAATAATAACAGTGGAGCTTTGTTGGTTGAAGCTTACTTGCATCTGTTCGCACAGAATGGCAAAGGGCTGGAGGAGCTGAGTTGTTCCTGACCCTGGTGGATCAAATTATGCATTGTAAAGGCATGCAAAGCATGCAGCCAACCTATTCCTGAAAAATCCATTTATAAGACAGATGATGACATCATGGGTAAAAAAAGGCTTGTGTTTTAATTGTGGAAATGTGCAGGTCAGCAGCTTACTCCTCTCTCGGTGATATCAGAAGCTACACGTCTGTCCTTTCAGTGGGAGGTTGTGCAGCAGTGATCCAAAGCTAGCTTGCCACTTGAGTGCTTACTTTCAAGGGACTTGCTGTTTTCTCTCTTTCATTTAGCACTGGAGTCTTCCCATCTGGCCTGCCATGCTCTAGGCTGCAGATTCAGTTTGGTCTCAGTTTCCTTCCCCATGCAGTGATCCCAGTGTTTTTGATTTCCTTGATGAGGAACAAAGGAAATTTTTGTTTGCATTTAGCCTATCATGTATCAATTGTTGATTAATATTATTATTAACAAAATTCAGATACATTTGATGTAATATTAAAGGTAATGATTTTGTGGCTGCTTTGAAATGATATGAAGGTTTTGAGAGTCTTCTAAGAAGGTTCTAAATTCTGCCTGAAAAGCACGCTGAATAGCTTTGGGAGAAAGGGACAAAAGGCATAAGTTGCTCCTTGTATCTCCCTGGTCTTTGTGCTACTTGGGCTGCACTGGGTGGCACGTGCCTGCCCTGTCATTGCCATTGCAACAGATAAAAGAAAATGGATCAGCCGCTTCATCTTATGAACCTCCTGTTGTGTTTTTGATGAAACATTAATGAATTCTAAATAAGCATAAAACTTATTTAATAAATACTGAGCAGAAGAGCTACAGCCTTTAAACTACTGTACATGACCTGCAGCATAAGGAAATCTGTCCTGCTTATCTCAGGGTTAGACTTCTAGTTTCATCCCTCCATTTTTTCATGAACAAATTATTTGATCTCCTGTTCTGTTTCTCCATGGGGAAATAGGAAGCTTTCTACTTTCAAACCCTTTCTTTGTAGCAGAACATTATATATTTAGNAAAAAAAAAAGAGTAAAATTATGTTTTGTTATGAGGCATCATTTATACACAGTTCTGCTTACCAGTGGGGAGTATCCTCTGATTTTGGAAACAATAAGATGGATCTGATTCCACCAAACTCATCTGTTAATCTTGTTCTGATCAAGAGTGGCAAATTCACTGTTCAAAAAAGTAAGAATTTTAGGTTATATGAAAGTGACACTGTGGAGATTTGAGTTGTTTCCAGTTTCACACCTAAATGTGCGTAGGTGTAACTAGCTTGTTATTCCTGTTTTAAGATCCACAACTCTGACAGTCAGACTGGATTCCATCTGCTACACTTCCAAACACCAGTGGGCCCCAAGAGCCCTTGTTTGTACCCACAGAATCCTGCTGTGGGATTCTGTAGGCACAGTTAAGGGAAATTAAGAAAAACATCTGCTTGTCCTGAACAAGGAGCATCCAGAACCTTTTACTCTGGAATTTGAAATGCTTTGCCTGATCTTTCTTGATGCCAGACCTTTCTAACGCTTTTTCATTTTAATGCAATGATTACATTACTGTTTTTCTATATGATTACACTTTTTTTTAAATTTTTTGTTAGTAGTTGATTATGTCTGTTGGGATAATCAGATAAACTCTCCTACTACACTGGTAATAATATTAGGCTGTCAAACCCAAATTCTTTGTCATTAAGCCAGAGGTTGTCTGCTTTCTGGAACTGGCAGAGTTTCTATTATGTCTTTCAAGATAGGTGCAATGTTTTAAAAAGTCATGTTTGTTGCTGTTTTTTAACAGAGTATGCTTCTGCTGGCTCACTGTTTGATTACATTAATAGTAACAAAAGTGAAGAGATGGATATGGATCATATCATGACCTGGGCCACTGACATAGCTAAAGGTAAGCAAAAAGAGTGGTAGATACTACCCTACACAGCCAGTAAATGTACAGCTGGAGATGCTTTCCTTAGAAAGTCAGGAAAGCCTTCCTAGTCTTCCTTATTCAAATTGTAACAAAACCAACCAAATATATATAAATAAAAAAAGCAAAACCCATTCACTGTTCAATATGTTCCTTGTTTGTTATGAATCCAAAATATTCTGGAGTGAAAATGTTTTCTAGGTTTTCCAGTTCTGCTGTGCCCCTAAGTCCCAAGAGGGTAATTTTGCTGATGTAGAGTAATTCTGAGTGCATAATTTCCCTTACATTTGATTTGATTTGGGGCATTTAAGGAAGCTAAGGGCTTATTCTCAGCAAACACACTGAAATTCTTTATATAATAATGTAGAATAAGCTGTTCCATCCTTTGTATTCTCTGTGACTGACCACATAAGAATTAGTGTAAACTAATGGAAAAAAAGTAAATTCATATCTGGCTTAATTGTGTAGATACCTCCTTAACTATATGGTTAGAGAAAATAACATATGATGTTAAAAACCATTAGCATAATCCATATAGATGCTTTGAGAGATATGTGAGGCTTGCTTTTTACTCAAAGTAGATTACAGGAAGCTTTGCTTCTCCTTCAGCATGTCAGTATGGCATACAGGTATGGTGACTCGTAATGAGTACAGCTAGTGGGAACCAGGAAACATGACTGCAGATCCATGATGGCCCTGCCCAGCCTGTCTAACTAGATTGTTCCTTTGTTTTGTGTAGGAATGCACTATTTACACATGGAAGCTCCAGTCAAAGTTATCCACAGGGACCTGAAGTCCAGGAATGGTAAAGTAGCAAAACACAAATGCTCTGCATTTATTGTTACCTGTTAAAGTGGCATTTAAATCTATTCCTGAGTTTTGTGAAGAAGCAGAACTAACTAATGCCTTGGTTTTCATCAAAGCTGCACTTGTGTAGGGACAGAAAAGCCTGTTCCCTCCTTCCCATCCTGAGCCTGTGTGAAGTTCATTATAGACCTGGCATCATCCAGAGCACTGTGGAGGGCTCTTCCAATTTGTGTCTTGCTGGCCATGATTGGCCATCTTGTCAGCTTTCAGACCCTGCCTGGGCACTCCTCACTTTTTTTTTCTGTTTGGAAAGGTTGAATACCAGGAAAGGCTGGCAGACACCAGACACAATAGACTGGATAAGGCCTATTATTAATTATCAGAAAATCTTGTCTTTAGTGTGGCCTTTTTTGAGGTTTGACAGATATTCAGGCTTTTGAGTAACACACATAGAGTGTGGAGTCTGTACTTAGCAGTTGACAGTAGTTTCTGAAATTTGCTGAACATTGCCTTTTAGATGAAACTTCTACGAGTGGTGGGATAGGAGTGGCACAGATTTTAGTAATGCACACCGGGAGCTAATAGACAAGAAGCCTGTAGGTCTCACCCTGGTTGAAAGCCTTCTCCTTTTATTAATGACTCTTCCTGAGAGCTTCTTGTTAAACCTAACTCTACTGGGGAGAATGAAGTTCATCTGTGTTGCTGTCTTTTAACTCAGTAAGGCCTGAAAGCTTTTGCATCTCTTTGTAGGCTTGCAGGTATTCAGCAGATGTTCTGTAAGCTTTTCAAAGAAACCAGGACAGGTGCATGTTCAGGTGCTGGCTCACCTTAGGGTCATTTGTCTTACTGAAAAACAAAGTATTTTGCTATAAAAATGTATTGGACTTGTTTTAAGCATTTTTGTAACCTTTTGTTTTTTCATTTTTAGTTGTTATAGCTGCTGATGGTGTGTTAAAGGTATGAACATTTTAATTATTTGAAGAGAGATGCTGCTGCTTGACTGGGTGTTTCCATGTCTGGTGTTAATACCAGTTAAATATTTTATTTATTTTTGCCAGATCTGTGATTTTGGTGCCTCAAGATTCCACTCCCATACGACACACATGTCATTAGTGGGCACTTTCCCATGGATGGCCCCAGAAGTTATTCAAAGCCTTCCAGTGTCTGAAACATGTGACACATACTCGTATGGAGTGGTGAGTGCCTCATCTCCCTATGCATTGTAGCAGTTCTCTAGTGTGACAGAGTGTGCATGATGCAAGAACAACAATTCTAAATAAGAACAACAAAAACCCCACACTTCCTTTTAAGACTGACCCATAATTTATAATTATATGCTTGAAAATGGTAGGAGGAACATAGTATTTTGCATGTTTAGTAACATCTGATTAGAGTAGCAGCGTACCAGTGTAAGAAGTGCATGCTTTGCCACAAGTATTCACCATATGTCCAAAGGCTTTTAGGAGCTACTGAACAACCTGCATCATGAATCTCTACTTGTGGATTTCTTTTGTGGAACCAAGGAGAAAAAGGTTGTCTTGGAATAGGTGTGTAACAGGATGAAATCATTAACATTCCACTTTCTCTGAAATAGAGTGTCACTGTTTTTTATTAAAAAGCAACTTCTCTATGTTCAGTTGTTTAAAAGACACTGCTATCACTATCTGTGAGAACAGACCCTGTCTGAAAATACAGAAGCACTGCTTTGCTGAAGGGTAAGGAAGGGTAAGGAAACAGTTATAGTTCATAGGAATGTCAGGTTTTCAGGTTCAGTAATGTGAATTACTTTTCTCTGTCCACAGTTAAACTCCAATTTAGTTTTGCTCTGCAGTGTGAAGTAGGCTAGAAATAGCCCTACTGGTCACATCAGTTGTGTGCCTAACCCCATAGCCTTTCTCTGGCAGAGGACAGTAAAGAGTACTTTTAGGGGAAAGGAAAGGAAGTGGGCTGTAGTTTCCATGCATATTGGTGTATTAACCATTCTTCTGTTTGGATTCAACAGTGGGTGACAGGATGAGAAATTCTTCACTACCTGTCAAGTATTGTCTCTTTCTCTTTGAGGGATGGGAGGAGATAGATGTGAGGGAGGCACTGTGGTTTTAAGCTAACACCTATGCATATATTTAGCTAAGCTGATGTCTCAGTGGAGGGTGACTTAAATCTTTTGCCAAACAGTTGTTTATAGTGAGAAAAAAATTTGAGACATGATGTGGCATCACTTAACAATGAAAGTTTGAAGGTTTGCAAGGAGCCTTATAGTCAGATTCAAAATCCTTGTTTGCTTAACTGAACTAGGTCACAAAGAGTAAGAGAACATAAGCTAACAAATGTAAATGTTAATGTAAACTGTTACTGGAGGCAATCACATATTATCCACTGAAGGGAAACATTCCAGTTTCAAAACAGAACAACAATGTTAGAGGAAAAATTCCAAACATGGTGTTATAGTTCAAACTGCTCACGTAGTCATCCTATACATTAGATAATGTTTTCAAAGTAGGAGAAGGTAAGAAATTGTTTAATATATTATCATGTCAAGTATTAACAGTGCCTTGGGAACAGTATGTTGTGCATAGTTTTATTTTACCTCATTCAAAAAGTAAGGTTCCTTTGACAGGTCTGTGCTTGGAGGTAGAACCGAAGTACCCTCCTTACGAGAACAGTTCAATGTTACCAGAGTATTTCAACGTTGCTATGGGTGTGTAGTGTTCCTTTAGAATGTCTAATAATGACCCACAATTTTTAATACATTATTTTTTAACTAATATGTTCTACTGTGGGTAGAAGCTTATGAATTCATGAGCACTTAGGAGTAATTAATCTTTTTATAACTCTAGTCTTGGAACACCATAATTTTGAGAGGAGATAGAGGGGTGGAAATGAAGAATGGCAGTGGCCCAAGTTTTCTCTTGCTGAAATTACTGATACAATGGGTTATACTAGCAAGAAATGGCTTGAATATTACATTGAAAGTTGGAATCTCCCTATAACAAGGGAAACAACTATCAGAGAATTAGCTAGGGATCTGAAAACAAGAAATCGGAGAAAGAGTATTTTTGTCTCTTCAAGTTATTATCATCTATAAAAACAAAATGTAAAGAATCCCTTTTTGAAGCATAACACTTGCCAGCAGCTTTTGTGCTAGAGAGACAAATCTGCTTTACTTCAGTTAAAGTCCTCTTAACAAAGAACAGAATCCTTTCAAATGTAAACTAGTAAGATGCTAGGAATAGATATTTCATTTGCAATATTTATCATCTTTCCCATGGTTTTCTTTAATTTCCTTTCTTCTTATTTTTTTATCTGATGGTCTTTTCTTTCTACAAACCAATCTGTGATTTGAAATATTCTGCTTAAGCTGTGCGAGAGCTTTTTCCCATGAAGTGTTGAAGTCTTTCTGCAGCCTCATAGGTCCTGGCTGCTTCTCAACAGGAGAAGGAAAATGAATTTTCCTTTCAGTTGTATACATGTTTATAGCTAAGGTTTAGATTAGCTTGTCTTGCTCTTTGTGGATGGTTAAACAGGCCTATGTATCCTCTGAGATACATAGTAAATAATTTATAATAGGGTCATGAAATGCTAAAGCTAAATTTTCCAGGAGATTTGTTATCATACAAAGACCGATCTTACACTTTCCTTTGGCTGTGCTGTAGTTCTCTTTTCTGATTCATTTCCAAGTCCACACTCTTAAACAACTGAAACCAAGTGTTACAAGTGATCAACCCAGAAACTGACTTATATGTCATCATGTGTTGCTCAAAAATTATTCCTTGCCTTCTCTGCCATTCGTTGCTATCTCTGCCAGATAGGAAAGTGTATGTAGAATGACAGTGTTACTCTAAAAGCTGTTTTGAAATCATGAAGACATATGCTCAGAATATGCTATCCTGGCAGAACTGTTTGTAGTGCACCACAGTGTGTGTTTGTGTATCAGTATAAATGTGTTTAATCAGAGAAAGCTTATCCGATGTAGCTGAATTATTTTATCACTTACAAGAACAAATAAGTAAAACCATTAATAGGCTGTTGGTGGCATAGAGACTGCTATTAAATGTAGCAGCTGTTCAAACATTGCTTTAGCTCTGAGAACATATGTTATTTATAGAGGGAATGTTGGCCAGCTCCAGGGGTTATCCCTTACTCTTTTTGAAAAGAATTATGTGATCTTTAACTGCAGTTGGATCAATGCAGAGAAGACAGACCTAATTTTCATGCCTAAAGGCAGTACCTCTGTGAGTGCACTGGTGTGGGATGGGATAGAGGTGTTGTTTGTTTTATTTTTTCTTTGGGTTATTGTCACGTAGTTTAGAGGATAGGAATTGAAATGCACAGCTGAGCTGACAGAAGGAAGTGTGTGAGTTTTTTCTGAAGACCACATATTTCTTATTCTCAGGTTCATGTATAGGGTGAACATACATACATTTATCTCTCTTATCTGTTCCTCTATATGAAAAGATGAGTCCAACATCTTCACAGGCTGCAGCTTACAAACCACTACATTAAATGGCCTTGCTTTGTTTTTCATCATTGTTTCTAGTTTGGCTGTTTTCTCTGTGAGCACCTGCTGTCCATCATCACAGAGATGTGATGTGATGTGATGTGATGTGATGTGATTGGGAAAGCAGATGATCCTCACCATCACAGATGGGAGGGGAAGTGAATCATGTCAGTCTCAATTAGATTATACACCAGAAAGGAAGGATAAATTGATTTCCGTATGAAGTGAGCTGGGGAGCCAATTCTGAAAATGAACAGGAGTGTACCTCTTAATAAAGAGGCTGGGGTAAGTCAGGTTGAGGTCCTTGTCTGCTGCTGAATCACCCTGGGGAGAGGAAGAGGCAAATGAAAATGCAGAAGCTACCTATTTGCTGCTTTAATCATTCACCTTAGCTGATGATTCAGGGTAGCGAGTCCATGAGAGGTAGTTGAAACTCATGTAAAACTGAACATAGAGACATGTCACCATTGGAAAGAAACGCTTTTTCTACACAACTGGCCTGAATATGAAAATTGCATTGTTGTTAAAATATTTTCTAAACCTGTGTAAGTAAATACAAAGGTTTCCAACATACCACTCTAATATATTTTACTTTCATTTATTAGTAAAATGAAGGCATTAAGAAAAATCCTTCATACTTTGTCAGATTGCTGGTTTTCTCTTCAACTATGTGCAGTCTTGGAAGTGTTTATAGCTAGCACTGTTGGTTTAGGGAGGCGGCGATCTGTTCGGGCTGTGGAAATAAACACTAAAGGTGTCATGATAAAGGAATTCAGTGCAAAATGTTCTGCACAAGCATATGTGCATGAATGAAACAAGACAGCTCTTACAATTTACAGTCTTCTGAAAGAAAGGTAGCGCAGCAGTAGTTTTCCAGCTCAAGGCTCTTGAAGACATTTAACATGTATTTCATTATGTTCTTTACTAGGAAGATTATTTAGATACTGCTCTATCTGATGTGCAAACTTGAGTTTTTCCTCTGTGGTTTCATGGTACAGTCACACAGATGAGGTGGTTCTGCAAGGCTGCTCAACTGCATGTTTGATTTGGTCCAGAGACCTTTGTTTTAAACTGACTGTTTTGTACACTGCTTTTTTGTCTGAAGTACATGGGACTGCTAAATTTTTCCCTTCTCTCACAATTAAATTTCCTTCTAGAAATTTAATTCTACCACTGGAGAGGTGATAATTTGAGTTACAACTGAGGTGCCTTTTTTTCCTCTGAAAGCATTGAACAGAGGCTAACAGGATAATTGAATACATTTGTGATAGATTTCCCCATGTTTTTCTTATTCTCAGAAAAACTGTTGTTATTTTTCCAAGATACCCTTACCTTTACTAATCAGTCTTCTGACTCAAGCAGAATTATTCAAATAGGTCTACTGTTGTAGTACCCTGTTCACTTGATTAAGGGCCCAACTCTGCTTCAATGCATTTTTTTTCCTTGGCCTCCATCTGCCAATATAGTTGCGTTTGCTTTCTAATTATCTTCATAGCTGTCCACAATCCATTCAAAGTGATGCAGCTGGAATAAACCTGGGCACTAACCCAAACAGTGAGGATATAGAGACTTGCATAAGGATCTTAATGCATTTTGGCAAATTCTGCATTAAATATTTTTTGTTGTTGTTGTTACACTTGATATATGAGCAGAAGAAAAAGTTTGTAGATATTTGTAACAAGATGTGTATATGAAGATTCTTTTTTAAAAAAAAGAGGGACATATACAAGTGGAGGTACAAAGTGCTATTAATTTGGTTGAATTCCAATATGTTATCCCAATGGCAGAAAAACTAGTTGGATTCATTGACTTGAAGCCTTTTTGATGATGTCAAACCCTTTTCTACAGAGTAGTTTAGATTCTTAGGTACCGTGTTACCAAAGTGCTAAAACCATGCAAAATTAGGAAACCTTTCTATCTAAGGACAGTACATCTGTAAAATCTGGAGGAGAACAAAGTAATTTTTTATATGCTGTATATTGCTTAGTTTAACGTGATCACATACTTGGAGATAAACAATTGCAGTTTTGATTGCAAAATTATATTTTTATAGGCATATCATAGGAGCAAAATACCTTTTGGATCATATTCACTAGTTGCAATCACATAGAAATATTTTTAAATGAAAAATTACTGCTAAGCAAAGATATGTGTAGTTGGAGCTGAGAAGGAGAGGAAGAGTTCATTGCCTTCCCAAGTCCCAGTTGCCAAATGTGAACTTTATAATGTACAGATAGTAAAAAAGCAACTGAGTTTTTCATCTTGGCTTTTCTGTAGAGGAAAAAGCAGAAACATTGAAATTAATTTTGTGAGAGGATCTTGCACACAAACACTGGTCCAAGTTCCTGCAAATGAAAACTGGTTGCCTGGTAATTGGATACAGAATAGTGCTGTATCAAGGTTTAATAATGTATTTAAAATACAAAGTACAGAAATAAAAATTCTTTTCTTTTTTTCTCTTCCAGGTTCTCTGGGAGATGCTAACAAGGGAGGTCCCCTTTAAAGGCTTGGAAGGATTACAAGTAGCTTGGCTTGTAGTGGAAAAAAACGAGGTAAGACTACGTTTCTACATTCAGGTACATAGATCAGAAAACAGTATTGGGGTTTTGCAAAAGACTTTTTCATCTTCTTCAAATTGAAAGTAAGTTCACGCGTATGGAAAGATTAGCAGTAGGAGCTAACACAAAGGGTCAAAGTGATGTTATTCCTCATGAATGGACCCTTTACATCTAATTGTTGCAGCTTCACGTCGTGATGCTGTAGATCAAAAATTGTACAAGTACTGTACTAGTTTCTCAGTCTCAATTGTAAAACCTAGGGGTTTGTTCTTAGTGATGAAAGAAGCCATTGCGTCCAAGGTAGGGGAACAGTTTAACTCCATCTCCTGCGTTTAGGACATCTTTTTACTGGCCGGGAGTTGATATATCTGTAAGAGACCTTCAGCTACTTCAACTTAACTCTCCCAGCAGGAGTCACTATAGTACAAGAAACTGCCGCTTAGATGAAAATTTCAAAAATAAAAGAAGAAAAAATAGTTTTAAAAAAAGAGAGAAATTACAGTTTTGCCACCTACGTTCAACACTACATTGAAGATGAGCTCCTCACTGGTATCGGCAAGGCTGTGGCATAGCTGCAAGCCTCCTCATGCAGAGTCTTTCCATTTCAAAAGCACTTCAGTGGTGTAAACACCGTTTGTACAGTGTCCCCAGCCTCGCTTTTCTTCTTCTCACAAATTGAGGCTTTCAGTTAGTTGGACATGTGAGCGTATATCTGAACACATAGTCCCTTGATATCAAAGACAGTAACTACATTTAAAAAACATTTAAAGTTGTGACTGTACCACACACAGACAAGCATGGAAATCCTCCACAAAGATGAAACCTCCTCTATCTAGACGCAGCGGAAGCTTGGGAAACATTACAATGGCGAGGCAGTGGCTGTACAATACAGATTTCTATTATTCTACATAAACTGTTTCTCAAAATGCTTCAGAGTTAAACAGAGGAGTTAGGTTTCCTCCTCTTAGTTTAATGGTTTTTGTTGGTGTTTTTTTCCCTCTCTCTTTTTTTCTTCTTTTTGAGGACTGGATTAATTCCAGTGAGTGACACTGTGATATACCAATTAGTTGGAAATGCTACAATAACAGTGTGAAGATTGTGAATGTGGTCTTCTACTGCGTTTATCAGATCGGAGCCACAAAGACACTCTTTCTCCTAGTTTAGGAAAAGCCTCATGCATAATTTTGAAGGAGCAACCATAAAGCCTTCCATCAACAGCATTTGTTTCTTGTGCCTACCATGTGCAGTTTTACATAAAGGGTACAGAGTGGCACTGGGAATGTTTTAAAGAGATGTAGTCACATGCTAAAAGATGTCAGAGAGTACAACACCTTTCTCTACAGTTTTCCAGAGCAAGGGATTGTGTAAAATACAGTATCGACAGGATGTGGATGTGACTATTTTACTCATGGCTGAAGAAAGCCAAGGGGTGGCATTCTCAGAGCCAGCTCTTTGCCTGTCAGGTACCACTAGCCTGTTGCTACCATTTTCCTTAGAGGGCTGTGAGGGAGCTCAGAGGGCATTGCGTAGTTTTTATTTTTTCTGGCCATGATTTGGGTAACACGTCCAGGATAAACCTTGTAAAAGTCAGCTTGTGCTACTTTTCTTCTTAGATTTTTGTGTCCCAAAACATGTGTAAGGGTCAGGTTTCGTTCTCAGTTCAATCTGTTGATATTAGTGGGATTGCATAGTTCCAGTCCACAACAGGATTGAATCACTTTTGAACCAGTCCTCCATTTTTTGGACCGCAAGTCATTAAAAATCAGTGTGGAATCGAGGCCAAAGCATAATTGCATAAGGTGAAAAATCCTCTTTGCAAAGCCTGAGGCCAATGAATGGAGTAGATTCTAATGTTTCTGTATGGATCTCCTTTGATGCTCTGCATAATTTCACAGTGTTATTTTTATTCTGGTAGAGATTTTTTTTTTTTTTTAAGCCAGGAAAGCAAAGCATGAGAGTTCAGGTTATGCTAGACATGATCTCAGAATAAATTGCCACTGAGAAATATAATCTTTATTATAATATGACATTTGGAACCTGCTACCTCCATATTACATATTGTATAGGTGACATTCTGCACAAGTGAGAGAAGTGGTGATTGCAACTGATTCTCCACCTCCTGGAACAGTGAGGGTTACAGACAATCCTGTAGCAGGACTAGCCAGTGTATTTTTAGGCTAATGACTCAATTAGAGATCAAGCACCAGTACAACTTACTTATGCATTGTACAAATTTCTGTGTATTTCTTCCCCAGAAACCCTTGCACATTAAATTATGACATTAATAATCAGACTTCTGCAGTGCCCTGCCTCTGTATCTCATGTTTCCAGTTCTTATGGTGTTCAAACGCTTGTGGAGCAGAGTTGTTTAACTCTTACCTTTGGCTGCTGTGTCTTGTAAGGCTTTGCAGGTCACACTGCAGTAATGTAATGGTACAGAGTGACATAACTTGCTCTGCTTTGCTTCTGAAATGGCAATAGTAGGGCAGATGAAAGGGTCTTCCTAGCAGGTGAGTCTGAACAGGACTGTAATACCTGGTTCTTGCCTCTTAAAGGACAGGAACCCTTTTTCCAGCTTGATCTCTCTTACATTTGGACTAATTTTCACTGAGAAACTGTTTTTTTTAATCTAGCTTAAAAAAATTGTTTATATAATATGAAACATCTGAAGTCAGTTGGGAGAGCAGAGGGTTCTCCTTCAGTGTGTAATGTTGGAAGCATGTGCAGTCAACTGGAGAGGCTTCAGTATCTGTGTATGTGAGTAAAGGATTTCCTTTTAGGCTTTCCAGTCTGGAGGCAGGCTGTTAATGTAAAAATCTTTTAAGGCTGGCAGAGTGAATTTTTTCATGGTTTGAAACTCTCAGCAAATGAAACCAAACTAGCTTTAAACTAATTCTCTGTAGTCAGTGGTCCTGGCTATAACCAGCAACTCCTTGTCTTCAGTCATTAGGAAATATTTATGAGTTCACTGTGCTCTCTGAGTGCTTTCTGAGATCTGCACGTCCTCATTAATCCTTCTGACCACAGGCTCATGAAACATCTCTTGTGTCATGTAGAGCTTCACTTAACTCTTTTTAGCACACTTCATGTAATCTATATTTCAGCTATTTGTGTGCCAAAAGTGATTATAGTCTTGTACAGCTAGATCATTTATGCAGGAGAAAGGCATAATGTACAGCCTGCCTAAATTCCTATCTGACAAGCATCTTAAAATACTATGCAGTAACCTCCACAAACTATTATGTTATAGTATTAAAAGCTGTTTGTCTTGGTTTTGCTTCTTCTCTCTGAGCTTTCTTAAGGAACTCCATTTGTGCATTTGATACATTACTTTCTTATAGGTCTATTAAAAAATATTTGTACTTCTTGCTAGTGTTAGCAATTATGAGTTTTCTTTCTAATATGTCTCCACATTTTTTTATTGTGTTTAAAAAAGAGAGTGTGCTTTAATTCTTTGAAGTCTATTGCTCTTATAGAAAAATATTAAGTAGCAGCCTAAAGGGAAATGCTTCCAGTAACTGGTACATTCTCTTTCCATTAGAGATTAACCATTCCAAGCAGTTGTCCCAGAAGTTTTGCAGAACTGATGCACCAGTGTTGGGATGCTGATTCAAAGGTAATTGTGTTTGATTTCTACACCACCACTCCAGCCTCGTTTTGCAAAATGCATTAGCATTTCTTTGGGGGACAAGTCTGAGCTGGCTCCATTGACACATTTCTTCACAAAGATACCCAGGACTGTTTGGTTTTTTTTTTAGTGGGTTTACGTATTTATACCTAAACGTGTCTCTCTCCCTTTTAATCAAGAGTTACTATGCTGCTAACTTACCTGACTACTAAAGACAATTACAGGAAATATGGGAAGATGGCAAAAATGTAGCCATTTTGGAGCAAGTGGAAAAATTGCGGGTTTTGTATTTTCTTTCAGAGGTTAATATTTAATCCCTCTTGGATGTATGTGAGCATCACATTATGAAATACATATTTCAAGGTCCAATTCTGTGCCCTACTTGTCTTGAAAACACTAGTATAAGTAAAGAATAAATTAATCCAAAAAACATGGGTAAGAAAGTCAGCAACACATTCTAAATTAACATTAAACCTTTCCTAATCTGTTCCCTTAGGACTTGAATGGTGAGCTTTATAATGACTATACTGTAATAATATGATAATAGCAGTACTGTTTAACCATGAAAACAGAATAAAAAGTTAAAAGAGCTGCACCATTGTCATTATTAATCTGCTGCTATAAGGAAGGAATTAAATAAGTATTTAGACAGTAAAAGATTTTGTAGATTATGAGAGTTACCTTCTTTAAATGGACTCTGAGACCATCCTGTTGTACATAAAACTGGCTAAAAAGAGCCTGTGGGCATACTAGCTTTAGTACCAAGGATTAACATCCATTTCCTTTGCCTATGAAAATATTTGAGACATTGAAGAATAGTTAAGCAAAGGAAATTGTGCTCTTTTTCTCAAGTCAAGGCACCAGGAAGAACTTTGTTTCTTTAAATTCAGGACAAAGTTAGCTACTACTTCAGAGAGACCAAGATTAATGCCAAGACAAATTAGAGCATATAGGTGCTCTAAACTAGAATTTGTCACCAGAAAGTAGCCATAGAGGAATGAGAAAGGAAATACTCATTCTTGGTCTTTCTTTTTAAAGCAAGGGGCTGCTTTCCTACAGAATGGATCTGGAAGACTGAGATCCATCAACATGTGATTTCCACGTGAACAGACATATAATTGCCATTCTCTTAATAACTCCTTGTATTCTCCCCACAGAAGGGAGGGGAGAAAAATGCTTTGAGTTTTTAAATCTACAAGTTGGCTGCTTGAGTTCTAGGTCAGTAATTACTGAAGAGGACTTTCAGTGCCAACTAATTATCTTTACTAACTACTCCCAAATGTCAGCATCACCACCAAAGGCCTCAGAATAAGAATTATTGGAGTTTCTTTCTGTAATAGTAGCACATTCTAGATCAGCTCACTGCCTTGTTCGAGCCACATCCATAAGTGTCCAAAAGACTGTTGCTGTTTTTCAAGGAGAGAGAGGGATTTGCATGTTGTAAAAGAATGATGCTTAACCATCAGGCTGAGTTCTGTCTGACAGAGTAATTTATCTGGGTGTGGGCTGGATCCTGGGGACATTGTTCCCAGAGGTGTCTCTGATGCATGCAAAGTGTGAGTCTCATGTGAGATGGGGTTTTTCTGACAGTCTGCTCTTTGCTAGTTTTTTTCATGCAGCTCTTCTTCTGTTAGGCAATTACAACTTTGTTCACATGACTGAAATGGAGTTAGCTGTGGTCACAATTTGGGCATGTGACTGACTTATTCAGTCACGTGTTGGGAAAGGATCACTACTTACAGTTCTCAAAATGCTTTGATAAAGGGCTGTGTGGCCTGTATGAGCCAAAAGATGGAGCACGCTCCTCTGAAATACTGCTCTGTGTAACGTTCTCTTCTTGCCAGGATTAGCTTTAGAAAATCAGATCATTGATGCATGAACAAGTTACTGGAGGTCAAGCAGGGGTGAGCTCGAGTATGTCAGCTGCTCAAAAGCAGTTGCTAAGGTGCATACTTTTAGCCCACAGAAAGCATGAGGTAACTTTTGGTGGCTTACCCCTGAGAAATGATGAATATGCATTTATGGTGGGGCTAAGGAATACACTTGGAGAGCTGCTGCAGAGCAGCTGGAGTGTGAGACACTGCTCACACTGTAATTTCTTCATGGGGACAGAGAGAGTTATTAATGTTTCTTTGAACTCTTAAGAATTTCTCCGCACATGGAGAAAAATATCTGTAGTGCATTGCTCCACGTGATACTTGGGATGGTAGTGTTTATGCAGTTTAAACTGCTAGTTGAAACAAACAGTTCACACCTTAAAATTTCTACCAAACAAGTTCCTTTTCTTTGGTATTAAGTAATTGTAGAAACAAGGTTGCTCATCACTGATGTCTTTGTTTACTGGGATTACTTGCTTTTGAGACACGGGTAAAGAATTCTTTCTCATTTCATCTGTTCCTTCAGTTTCTCCCCACATCAAAGATGTTAATAAATTACAGAATATTTTAATGGAAATCAGAAATCTGTGAACTGAGAAGTAAAAAATGAAAGACATATGGATTAAACATCCTGGTTTTATGCAGACCTGTTCAGTAAGAAATATTGAGTGGAAGGAAACAATGAAAACATTAGCCAGAATTATTTCTAGAGGAGCATATATTTTAAAGATTTCAGTATGAGACATCACAGATATAAAGGGAAACAGTTTTCAAAGGAGACTCATGCCTTGATATTTTAAGAATCCCTTATAAGGGCTTTCTAGAAAGTGCTAAGCAGTTATCCACTGAAAAGACGAGTTATTTGGGTTTTTCTTAAGTTTCTCAGCTCAGGCTCCCAGTTTCACAAATCACTTCTTGCCAGTTTTAACCAAGATACCGCTCTGCACTTAGAGGGCATGTATTAAATCTGAAATTATCCTTTCCTAGGAGCAAGAAACCAACAAAACCCACATGACAGTGTAGGCTTGTGCCTTCCTGTCAGGTTTGTCTCCATGCAAAGCTGTTACCTGTAAATCTGGCAGCTGCAAAGCTGGCAGGGTAGCTGCTGGCTGTTCACAGAATTTGCACAGCCAGAGATGTACAGTACTTTGACAGTACTGTGTGACTCTGCATTTGTTCCAGTTCCAGCTGCACAACTCAGCAGCTCTTTTGCCTGTACTGTAGGACTGTTTAGTCACTCCAAAACAAGGACCCACCAAGTGAGTGTTGCTGCTTCTCCCAAATCAGTTGGTTGATCCTTTTGCCCACCCTTAGTAAAAGTCCTGTTCTCTGTCATAATCACCACTCCAGTTACTCCAGACAAGCCTGACAGTAGAGTTGACTGTGCTCACTTAGTGTCAGCCCTGCCCTATACTTCCCAGTATACACCTGAGAAAAAAGGAGCAAGCAAAACTTATAGAAGGGTTTTATAAATTATCCTGAATAATCCATAAAATATTGTAGATAATGCAGCATGGGAATGTTTGCCCTTGGTGTCTTCCTGAAAATAGAACTTGTTTAGTACAGGGACATTATGTACCTGCCACTCTGTTGGACAGTGCATAGCAGTTGCAGTACCCTGGTTAATTGCAGGGAGCCACTGTCTCCTGTCTGGCAGCTTCCTCACCATTTGGGAAGCCCTTGAATCCCTTCAACAGTTCAAGTCTGCTGGTGTGGTTACAAGAGATGCAGTAGTAGCAACAAAAAGAGCATTAAGAGTTGGTGGTGGTAGTACCATGGATGGCTTTTGTGCTCTGTGCCCCCAGCACAGCCAACTCCTAACCAGGGAGGTTCAGGCTCTTCAGAGTGTGTTCAGAGGATCTGCTCAGCTGTGGCAGGTCCAGCAGCATCATGCACGTGGAGGGGAGCTCGGCTGCCTCACCAGCCCCTGTAAAGGCAGGGTGACCCTGCTGGGTTTCCATCCCAGGGACTGTCACCAATGCAGGCAGTGTGCTGCTGAACAGGTCCCTGTTGCTGTGAAGCTCAGCATGCCCAGTTTGCTGCTCCCTGCGTGCTGGGCTGGGGACCAAATTTCGTGAGCATGTGGGTGGCTGGGGCAAGCATGTCTGTTGCAAAGAAAATCTGTGTAGCTCACCGAACTGCCCATTGCCTAAAATCATGGAGATGGACCAAAAAATGACAGACAAAGCCTCCAGTTACAGCCAAATAGTGCAGCATTACAGTATAAGAGAGCTTGTCTCTTTTTTTGTTATGCATTTGACACTTTTTCATGCTGTTTGACATTTAAAATAAAGAAATTGTCTTTCTTTTATAATGTGGAAATCACTTGGATCTTCCTGAGAGAGACACCTCAGCATTGTTCCTAATTGTTTTTGTGCTCCCGAATTAAAATGCACGTTTTAATTGAGGCATCTGTAATTTTAGCAGAAATGGTATAATTAAAGGCACGATAGAGAGAGAATGTGCATCATCCCCTTATTATGTATCTACATTTTGTTTCAACCTTTTGTCTCAACCTTGTCTGGGGTCTGTCAAACAGACTAACAGAGTCAGCGCTCTTTCAAGAAACACATTTGACTGTGGCTTTTTCAGTTTTCAGTTATTATCCTATTTCATAGCTTCCCCTTGGGACTAAGGGAAAAGTAAAAAAAAAAAACAGGAAAGTTTTAACTGGCTTATGAGCATGGTGAATGCTGGATGGAGAGCCCTAGAACAGAAAGTTCAGTAAACGAGCCCAGGACAGAAGAGCATTTGTCCACTAATGTGAGCTTAGCTGCCAGGCGAGATATCCTTCCCTAGCCTCAATCTTCACTTCTTCCCTGGCTGCTCCTGAGGTAGCTAAGTGGGAGTTTTTCTGAAAAATGTCTCCTCTGCAAGAGGGGAACTGCAGACAGAAACATGTTTTTGATGGGCAGCTAAATGGCTTGTTCACACACCAAAGAGTTTATGTTAATACCTGTAAAAGGCCATCTGTATAATTACCAGTTGCTGGTGGACCAGCCTTCTCTATTTGGAAGCATTTTCCTTCTTAGCTTAAGAAAAATTATTTTTTCAAATTAAGAATCTAGATGATTATTGATGTTCCTAATGTTTAATGCTGTTTTACTAGTAGACGTGGGAGACTAAGCTAAGGCTTGAGTCCTATTACCCAACGTGACTCTTCCCAAACTTTTCTTTAATGGAAGAACAAAAAGAAAACATTTACAGTCCTCTTGCAGGATGCTGTGGTCAGAAAGAAGTCTGGCAATTTCTGTTAATTGTGGGGTTTCAGTTGAAAAATTCCTGCAGATAGTTTTAGTAGTTTTATATGAATGCAAATGCTCTGTTTTGGTTTTCTTTTTTCTTCAGAAAAGACCATCTTTCAAGCAGATTATTTCAATCCTGGAATCTATGTCAAATGACAGCAATCTTCCAGACCAGTGTAACTCATTCCTGCATAACAAGGCAGAGTGGAGGTAAGTTTTCTTCCTCCCAAGATGAAATGATGTGGTTTTACATTGGAATGGTATGAGTGGTTTTTTTCAGAAAGACATCAGACTCCGATGATGTCCTGGTAGAAAATATGTGTGCTTGAAGTATTTTTAGAACGTAACTTACCTTGTTGTTTTTCAGGAATGCGCAGAATGTTGCGAAACTTGAATTAGGAGCCAATGCACTTAGCTGTACCCTGTATTTATTACTACACTGGTTTAGGCATCATGATATTTATGGTTTTGTGATTCACATCTTAAAACCAATTACAAGTTTTCAGTCAGTAGTGTGGGGGCAAAAGAACTTGGGTAATATATTATACATAGGTTTGATGCAATTTTCATAGGAAGTGTATTGGTGATGTTAATATTAAAACCAAAAAAAGATAAGGGGCATAAAACCCCCCTTCCAAGTCATGCCTCTATCTGTCCTCACTGGTATACATTCTATGACTTTTTATACATTCTCTCCTTTGTATTCACCGTGTGTCCACACATCCAGCAAAATGTCCAGGCCAGTCCTGTTTTTGCACAGTGTCCCAGCATTGCTTGAGCATATGATTTTAGCTATTGCTGATTGTAATTGTTATTCATAAGTGATTATAAACGGCGATGAGATTTGAGAACATTTTATTACATTACAGTTTTGCAGTAAAGCTTCCAGCCTCTTTTTTGGAATGTGCTAAAACTTCAGAAACCTGTCCCTGAATCTTATTTGTGGGTTAGAAAGCTTGCTGCTTCCCAGAACAGCCTTCTGTTTGAGAAGGAAAATTGAAAGCAGATCTGCACAGGGAGATGATTTTTGCAGACGATCGTGCCTCAGTCTATATTAAGAAGAGTTGGCCCTACGTCAAATAAGCAAGGAGCAGAAATACTGGAAGATTCCAGTGCATCCAAGAAACCGGGACGGGGTGGAGGATGGGGAAGAGCACATGGAAATGGGGCTCGTGTCAAGCCCGGCAATCCCGCGTTTCTTCCGCTGCCTTCCAAGGAAAAGCGAGACGTAGAGTTTTACTGGGGCGAGTGGAAAAACTGAGCTGCGGCCGGGCCGGCCCCGGTCACACGGCGGGGTATAAATAGCGCGGGCCCGGCCCGGCCTGCCCTGCCCGGGCCCGGCCCGGCGGCGGGGCCTGCGCGCCATCTGCTGGCGGCAGCGCCGCACTGCGCCTCCCGCGGGGCCGCCCCGCACACGTGTGCCGGGCTGGCACAAACATAAAGTACCCAAACTCACTCCATGGCCGCCCTTGTTTATGCCGGCTCTCAGCATCATATCGTGGTTTGGATAGCAGACAAAACAAGGAGGGTTGGAAAAAAAAATACACCCTCGTGAGGGGTTTCTTATACGCCCCTATATAATAAAAATATTTATTTAAAAGATGAGTGAGTACTCAGATGTCTTTAAGAGAAGCAACTAACTGCTTAAATCTTGCCAATATAGCAAAATAAAAGCTATTCTAGCTGACATTTGGTAACAAACATTGTTTTACTTTATCAGTTTGTTTCTTGAAGTGTGACTTAAGTGGACCATGTATTTCTTGCAAATTTTGTTTTGATGCACCTAAATTTCTCAGGTGAGGAATGTCTGAAAAGGTGTTAATGAAAAGCAACAAAATGTAGCAACAAAAAGCTCTTTAGTACTATCAAGTAATGGAAAAACTTCTTACCATGGAGACTTGAGTTAAAGATAAATGTGGCATTTTTTTCTGGAAGAATAAATGACTTGGAGACAAGGAAGTATGAGAAAAAAAATACAAATTCATGATGGGACACGATTTGCCTGAAAGCAAAGATGATTTCTGGATCAAGCCAAAGTGAAAACACAAGGTTCAGGAAGAGCACAAGTCATGTGGGCACTTGTTCAGGAGCTGGAGGGGTTCTCTCCTACCCAAATCTTGGTAATGGCTCCCTGCCCTGATGCGAAAGCCATTTCTATATGGAGGCATTCATGAATGTTGAGCCAAATTAACAGAAAGTATGCAAAAAATATACCACCTGAAGTAGATGAAAGATGCATAAAGTGATCGCAAAGGATAAACTAAAACGATAAACTAAAAAAACTAAGGTTGTTACTAAAAACAATTGGACAGAAGTTTAATGTGTTTTAACTTCTGTGTTGAAAAATCTTTGCTTTTACTGATTGCTGGGTTTTTTTTTTTCATGGTTTTTTATCCCATAGTGGTTTGCAAAGAGATAGCTGAACCAGCAGCAGGGAAAGAATGAGATGTATTACCACAAAATAGGGAATTTTAATGAAGCCTGGATGTCAGAGCCCTGGAGAAGGGTGGGCTTGGGAAAAGCAAAAGTTATGCTTGTTCCTTTGAGGGACCTCTGAATTAATGATCCAGATACTGCACTTTCACAAGGATACTGCACTTACCAAAGCAAATCAAAGCTCAGACAAGCTGGATTGTGTTTTTCCCCCATCTTAAAAAAAGGCAAGCTGAGGTTCTTTTTGTATAGACATGCCAAAACTGCAGCTATAACAGCAAGCAACTGGAGTCTTCAGTATCAGTGACTGGCTGGCATGAAAACTGAGAGTGGGCTGAGTCTATACATGACTGTTGGAGTTGATAACACAAATGATGCTTTGACTTATCTATATAATGTGGCCTTCTTTGCAATATTTTCTGGTCCTTATTTTTATATTTATAGCACATTTTGATCTCCTCGTTCTGTATGTCCTTAGAATAATTCAGTGTCTTCTTTCCTAACTGTTTGGCACGTTTGGCACATTTTTTTTATTTAATAAAATAGGGGCATTGTCTCATGCCCGAGTTGCATAGGTCTGCCCTATGTTTAAGTTCATATTCTGTGATCTTTTTGGAGCCCTTTCTCAAGATGCCTGTATTACAGTAGGAAAAAATTACTGTAGAAGTAATGACGTTCCAATTCAGTGAAAGATCACATTTGTCTGCATTTAGTCATATAGACTAACTACATCTCTCCTTCCATCCTCTCCCCACGAGTGGCTGCTCCAATGATTAAAATAGTTTATTAGTGATATTTATATTAGTGTATCAGTAGCAATTCAAGACATATAAACAAATACCAGTCATTGGTTTTAATCTGGGAATGTTTATCATTATAGTTTCTAGTAATGCATTGTTTGTTCTTCAGTGTCACAGAATGAAATTATTCTAGAAAAACCAGTAAACTCAGACTGCAGAACTACAGAAGCAAACAAATCCACATGTCCTACCATGTATAATGTCTCAAGCTGCTTCATTTATGGAGTAGGACTCATTAACTGGGCAATGTACAGTAGCTTTCTCTTTAATTACACAGTTTCATTATGCAGTGGAATTATTTTTCAGAATGCAAGTGTTTTTGCAGACTGACCTTTTATTATAAGAGAAGTTTCTGTCTAATGAAGAGAGATAATTACAGTGCAAAATAGACTTTTGACATAGAGAAAACTATTGTTACCAGGACTCCCCTAGCACATAATATTATTTTAAAAGAGAATGTAATTTACATATTTAAAAAATTATAGAGTTGTGTGTAAGTAGCAGCGATGATGAGAGACAAACTAAGAAAAGCAGTGCTTGCAACTGCTCTCAAATTGCTCTGTAGTTCCCACAGTAGCTAGCATAATATGTGTTGCAGCTGCCAGAAAGGGTTTATGAGGGGTATGGGTGTCTGGGGAGGAGTCACTTTCTGACCTTCGGTCCAGTGCCTTTTAGTTTGTTCCCTTGTTGTCTCTTTATTACGATGTGTGACCACTTTCTACCCAGCACAGAGATCTTGATCTATGCATGCCTAAATATGATAGAGAATTTTTCTTGAAATCTGAAGAATGATAATTATGAGGGACATTTGTTCTGACCACCACATAGAACAGCTCACTCAGCAGGACTCAAGTGTGATAAATGCCTTTGCCCCCAGGTGGCTGATTTCTACAGTAGAATTAAACGTGGTGGTTAAAGTTTGCAGTAGGATTTGCTGGTTATTCTAGCTCTGAATTCTCTCACTGTACTTTGTAAGCATTACTCTGACAGAGATGTCTTATCAAAATGAGAAATCCATAAAATTTTGAATATTTCTATTATTTGATTTGCTTAAATAGACTCTTTGGGTATGCTATTTTCCCACATTGAGAGGCTGAACTCTTTTAGGTTAATAGTGGAGAAGAGTTTAATCATTCCATGCCAGGACAGGAGATTTACAGGAAGAAGTAATTCTCTTTCTCCACCCAAATAAAAATGACAGCTAACTCTGTTAGTCCTTCTACTTTGTTTATGAAAACCTCAGAAGGAGCATATTTTGTTCACATTGTGTTAACGCAAGAAAAATTATGTGGAAGTTTGAGCAGAATATTTGGCCTTGCAGAATCCAAATAGCTATCTTTGGAGCTCTCTTTAGGATCTCTTGTCTCCTTAGGAGCTCACTTTTTCAAGGAGAAAAAGAAAACACTGTAATTGACTCTTCCCACAACTGTCAGGGTACAGGTGGCAGGCAGTGCACAGTCTCCCAAACAGGCACAGAAGTGGTTTGTTAAATGGGAGTACATCTGATACGAATTGGTGATATCTCTTTGGTTACCCCACGAGCAAAAATATGTCTGAATCTGGCAACAAAATTGTTGTTCACCTTCTGTGTATTTTTGTAGTGCAAAACTTGTTAAACTCTTTTCCAAGAGTAGTCCAGTTCATGTGTTTAAAATACAGTGTCCCTCAGAAAGTATGTCAAAGGAAACTACTTTGTTAAGGGAGTTACATGCAGTAAAACCAAGTAAAGATGATACCTACAGCTTCTTAGAGTATTGCCTTCATTTCCTGCCTCTCCTACTTTCCATAACTTTGCATGTATTGGGGGGGGGGAATAAACCAAATCCTTTTCATAACTGTTCCGTACTTGAGAAACTTGTATTTGTAACCATTTGCAGGGCTGGGTCATATCATGGTTTGTATTTTTGCTCTTGTATCTTTACCTAAAGAAACAGGAAGGTAACTTGGGAAAACAAATGCTCCTGTGCATTTTGAGTGTAAGTCCAAATAGTATTTATAGTTGAGTTATAAGCCCAGACAAATGGGCTTCTTGGACTGCTTGTATTGTGTTGCTAATGTTTGTCCCATTACCAGTTCTTAATGCAGTTTCTTTATGGATCAGATCATGTTTCATGATGCTGGGGGGAAAGAAGGCATTTTCATTTTAAAAGTTGTTTTTGTTATATAGTATTTTACTCTTTTAAATGTTATTTTTCTTCAACTGAAGGTATTAGAGTTGTTCTCAAGTATAAACATTGCCATTTGTCCCTAAAGCTGTGAAAGACTTTGCATTTGGTAATTAAATGAACTGCTTGAGTTAGTATTGTACTTTTCAGCCTTTCACATTTAATTAACATTCAAGTGGGAATTATGAACAATTTATATCTGTCAGGAAAAGACAAGACGTAACAAATTGTCTCCGTGCAGATGTGAAATTGAGGCAACCTTAGAGAGACTAAAGAAACTGGAGCGTGATCTGAGCTTTAAAGAGCAGGAACTAAAGGAACGGGAGAGACGTTTGAAGATGTGGGAGCAGAAGTTAACTGAACAATCAAATACTCCTGTAAGTAGACAATAATTCAACCTTTCATCTTGTCTCAGAACTATTTGCATCTTTGTCTATATAAATCTCAAGACACACCAAGGAAGTTGTGCTCCTGTTTTCAGTTGTTCCTTTGGGGCAATTTTATTGCATCACTTCAGATAACAATATTTTTTAATTTCACCTAATACACTAGATACCACATATTACTAATAGTTCATATTGCGACATGGGCATTTGAAGCAGTGTCCCATTGATTTATTTAGAGTTCTCAGCTTTAAAAGTTGTTTACATTCAATAAATTCTTTTTTCAACTAGAAAGTTGTTGACTTTAGAGGATGCAGGCTTTGGTCTTTACATTTAAGAATCATTTGTATCTTCTAGAAGGCATGTCAGGAAACTTATGCAGATTTTTTTGATTCTGTTCTTTTTCTTTGAGAAGAAGCAAATTCCCATTCCGTGAAAAGGGAATCAAAATTTGAAGTGTTAATTCAAGGTTTTCTTCATAATTATAGTTAACATAACTTTGACTGGCCAGTTACCAGTTGGTAGAATTGCCACATTTTTATTAGTAAATTGAACAAAAACCTTCCTTGCATTATCTTGAATTTCTTAATGAAATACTGTGCACTTCAACCACTGATTGGCAGAGGGAGGACCACAGGGTTAGTGCATGGCGAGACATATTACAGCAGAGTTGTTAAAAAAAAATACTGTGATACCTACTTGTTTTTAAAGCACTAGCTAAAACAAATACCAAATTGAGATTGCAGTAGCATATGATTTTTCTTATGCACAGTTTTATCCTTGATTCCAGCCAGACCCATTTACATATGACTTCTTTTTAAGGCATAGCTTATTGCTGTTGTTTGAATGAAGTTGCATTTATGTTCCAGCTGCGAACATGCAGTAATGAAATCATGGAGGATTAATGTTTTCCTGTGTGCAGATTCTGTATGTTCTGTATCTAATCGGTAGATAGCTATATGCCTGCTTTAACGCTTGCAAGATTCCAGTAGCTGAGCTGTGGGCCATCCTCTATCCTGAGCACAGCATGAGACACAGCCTTAATGAGCAAACCTTTTCACCAGCAAGGCCCTAGGGTTTTTTTATGCTGTACTTGCTTATGACTTGTACTTTTCACTTAGAGCTGGCATTGCTGCAAGAATAAAGCATTGTGCTAAGGCCTATTGTGCTAAGCATGAACTGTCTTTCTGCATAGCATTAACCCAACTCTCCTATTGCATTTAAATGCAATTTCTTCTAATAGAGGAAATACAGGTTTGTTTTTTTCCATACATCTTAAGTGAACTGTTAAACAGAATATATATTTTTAAAAGCCCTTTTATTGGAAAAAATTTGACATACTGACAAAAAAAGGGCTTGTTCAAGCAGGTTTGTTTTTTTTGTAACACTGGTTACACGTGCAACTATATTGTAAATTCATAGCTGTAAAGCATTTGCAAAATATTGTTGGGCATTCTGTTTGCAAGCTGTAATCCTTGGGAGTCAAGCATCTGTCTCTCTCCCTTAGTTCAGGCAGTGTCTGCTCAGCAGCACCAAACTGGAAGGTTACAACAAGGGAGCTGTAGTGCTCAACTGTAAAAACAGGAGTAAAGATATGGCAACCAGAGCTGTGACACATCTTAGAGTTCCCATTAGGCATGAACCTGGTTCTTAGCCAGTGCTAGGCCTTGTTGTGTCTTAGCTGGTACTCTGGTCTCTGCTCTGTGTTTTGCAGTCACCTCTTCATTTTGCTCTGCAGCAAAGACCAGAGACCAGCAGTGGTGTGCAGGAGAAGCTTAAACCAAGTGAAAGGAAAACAGCGAAGCTGTCTCTGCCACTTGATTTCCCAGTGTTGTAGGGTTGGTAGAAGCTTCATCCTGCATGCTAGGTAACTATGAGTGGCAGGCTCTAAAGAGTAAAGTATAGTTTCACACACTTCAGCATGAGTGAAGGATGAGGCCAGTATTTAGAAATGCTTCTGTGCATTTCTCTCTGCTCTTGTTTTGACCCTATTTCTGCTGCATCTTATACAACAGACACCCGTGAGTCTGATCTCTGAAAATTCTTTTGTGCGGATCCCCAAGAGCCTCTAGCACAAGGGAATCTGGAGCGTTTTGGTGGAGTGAAATATATCCATAGCTGCAGTGAAATGGGAGACTTCTCTTGCAAGAAGTTCTGAGTTTAAAAAGGTAGTGTATGTAGCTCAGATGAACCTCTTATTTAGAGGAAGACAGTGAGCAAGGCATGAAATCCATATGCTCACCTGTGATGCCCTGAACGTGCGGGTGGTCATTTAAGAACCATGAAATTTAGAGAAATTGGTGGATCCCAGCCATTTCTAAATGTCTCTTCTGATAGTAATCATATGTAATGTCTCACTAAAGGCATGTCCTGTCCCCACAAATGCTTTAAATTCTCCAGATAGCAAGATGGCAAAATATGGAGGAAGTAAGGTGATTATAACTTGCAAAATGAGCCATTCGCAACTTACCCACTCTCAGGCATTGAACAGTCAGTGACACAGAAATGTGTTTTAGTGGAAAGCTCAGCTTTGTTAATTTTTGTAGGGAATTCTTCCTATATGTCAGGGGATGCTCTTCTGTGGATCTGAAGTGACTATAGCTACCTGGCAATGAAACGTGTGTACTGTGTACTAGGTCTTGTTTTTAAAAGATTCCTTCTTTTTATCAGGAAGAGCTTTTGGTGATCCTTGATCCAACTAGCACTCTGTTGATGGTGTAATTGGGTTTTTTGTACAGCCAGGTGTACAGAAGCTTAGCTGCAGGTTCTTTCATCATTTAGCCATAGGATGCATGAAGAATATTTAGGCCACCCCATCATCCCAATTTCTTAGTTTTATTTTTTTTTTCTTAAACCCTGATCACTAACCTTGCTTAACCACAATGCAGATAGTACGTCTATATAAGTAGGGAAAGCTCAAGGGGAACAGAAGACAAATACTATCTTTTTTAATGATAGAAAATTAGGCAATGTAAGTGATTTTACCAAGAAATGGGCACTCTTTGAGCAACCTGGCTGTGAAGCCTCTTGTGTTACATACCAGGGCATCACTATCATCACCCCTGTAACCTGTTGTGACCAACTGCCATTGACTTGTCAGTCAGTTTTCTGATTAGGTTAAAAAATATATGAAAACCCATTGATTTTGGATAGATAGCTTTGCAAATGCTTTGGAAAGACAGGCTAGTGCAGGTGTTCACACACAGCTCCTTTGCTGTTGTTTTAGCAGGTGGTTTAATTTAGGATGAAACTCCTGAGTTTTTATTCCCTGCAAAGCACAGGCAAACATGTCACAGAGGTTACTAGCCTGGCCACTCTGAAGAGTCATTAATCACTTAGCTGAAGAGGGCACATTTCATTCGTTATTACAAACAGACTGGGTCGAGAGAATGCCATTATCTGTAGGTGAAGATTATGTAAGTAGAAATTTAATATGATGTACAACCAAATGACAGATGTCTCTTGGTACCACTAAAGAAAAAAAAATAAAAAAGCTGAAGAAGCTGACAAGCTGACCAAAACCACCCCTCTTCCCCTGCCTGCTTGTCCCTGGGATGGCTTCTGAAAGTGTGATGCTGTTGCAGGCTGGAGGCTGGTTCTCCTGTCCTTTGCATTGGTGAGAGACTCATTTCTGATTGTGCCTGTTGCAGGGTGACCCTTTCTCTCCTTTTGAGCATACACTCAAAACCAGTCTGCTGCAGCTTTCATTTCTGATATTTAAGGGCTGCTACTTCTGCGCGAAACTGCAGAGCTTGTTTGGGTTCTCTGGTCTTAACCTGATTTATTCTTCAATCCTGAAAGGTTGAATTAAGCAACTCCGATTGCCTTGGAACCAGTCCACCTGGTTGGGAAATGTCATATTCTGTTTTGTGCTGTACAAAATGAAGGATTGAAGAGTTTGAACCTTCTTTTGTCATGAAAGCTCTGTTGCCTGTGGTTCTTGCCATGCCACTCAGTGATTTTGCACTTTGGTTTAAGAACAATTACCCCAGAAGGACGCTGTCTGTTTTAATGAATTCTTACTTGACCTCCATGTTTAGATTCACTAATCGTATGCTTTCTGTGATTGCTGACTAATCTGGTGGTGTCTTTTTCCTTGAATTTTAAATTGGTTCTAACTTTCACTTTTGCTCTGTCCTTTCCTCCTTTAAATAGTTTTTCTTACCTCTTGCTGCAAGAATGTCTCAGGAGTCTTACTTTGAATCTAAAACAGAGGAGTCAAACAGTGCAGAGATGTCATGTCAGATCACAGCAACAAGTAACGGGGAGGTAGCTGGCATGAACCAAAGTCTGAAGGCCTTGATGATGACGGGCTTTGGGGATATCTTCTCTCTGAACCAAGCAGGATCTGTCCTGCATTCTGGAATGCAGATAAACATGCAAGCCAAAAAGAATTCTTCTAAAACCACCTCTATGAGAAAAGGGAAGAAAATCAACATGGCTTTGGGTTTCAGTGAGTTCGACTGGTCAGATGACGATGATGATGATGATTTTGATGACACAGATGATAGCAGCGAATGAAATAAGTTGTAGAAGTAACCCTGAAATCGTTTTAGCAAAACGAAACAATAAAGTTTTAGAACAAGAATGCTGTCAGTTTGGTCTGTTTAAATCCTGTAAAAGAACAAAAAACAAACAAACAACAACAGAAAAGATCTTTTCCAGGCTGAGCATATTTGTATGTAGAAAGATATGTTGTTTTTGTTTTGATTGTGCTGACTTATTTCTGCTTTGATGAAATTTGGAACTAAACTTTCCAAACTAATTGAGATTATTATTATTTTAAGAACCATGATTATATCTATAATTCCTAATGCCTGATTACAGAAACTATGGCTTGATAAATTTAAGATCTGGAAACACTGGGAGAAACTTCAATGCCTTTAATGCCATTAATGTACTTCAAATTTTTCTTTTATGTTTTTTGTCATTTCCCTTACCCCTTTAATTGTCAATCATATGCATATACTTGTACTTCCAGATTTGCTATTTTCTATATTCATTCTTTCTTACTGGTGTAGTGAAGGGGTTTGCTGTATTTCTAATTTAAAGCCTTTTTCAAGGCAGCATTGTGGGCAGTCACAAATAGATTTCTAGGAAGAGAGAAGCTTCGGGGGGAAGAGAGAGGTTAGTTAAATATACAGTTTAACATTAACATTTGTTAATAGTTTAACATTGAATAGCAGCAGAACCCAGATAATCCCTATTAATAGATGATTTGTATAAATGTTCTTTTTTTTTCCCCTCACGTGTATGTGCATGTGTATATAATTCACTGTAGCAAAGTAAACTGCAATCAGACTTCTGCATCTATTATCAGATATTGTGATCTAGAAGCTAATTTTCAGTTATGTTGATGTGAATCCATGAAGCCTCATTAGCTTTGATGGACTTATTCTTGTACCTGTGCACGAAAATTGGTGTTTGTAAATTTTGATTCTGTTGTATCTCCTAAACAGCGTGTACCATCCTTAGGAAAGGACAGAGAAGCCACTATGACATTTCAGCTTGGGCCCTACTACTGTGGCTTGTGTGAAATTCTCCCTGATGGCAGTAACATAGGAAAATTTACTAGTCTCTGCATACCTGTTTTTTGCAGCTACATTACTTTTTAAGTATTGTCACTGCTGTTACAGCTTAGCATAAAACTCAGTGTGTAGCAATCTGCTGCAATAATTGCCTACCAGGCACTTATGTTGAGAGCAGTGAGGATGTTTCTCCTGATGACCCCTTTAGTGGTGATGCAGAAGGAGGGAGGGAAACCAGCGCGAACACAGATGCAGGTTAGAAAGGAAGATGTAAAATATTTGCCAAGGAAAAAGGGCAGCATTTCAAAAGAAAAATGTTACTGTGTAGTTCAGCAGTAGTGGGAATAAGCCATCAAAATTCCATTCTCAATTACTGAAAGGATTTCTGTTATGAAAACTTCTGGTTTTGAGTGGCTTCTTTAATTATAGGCTTGCCTGTTACACAGCTCTAACCTACATATTATGATGTTTGGCGGATAGCTTAGAGAAAAATGGATACATTAGATAACAGCAGGCCTCAAATCATTACATGTTCACTCGACAAAACAAAATTCTTTGAAGGTGTTTTTCTAGAGCGGGCACTTCTTTGGGTTGTGAGAAAGAATTGTTTTATCCTTGAGCATCAGCACTGGTCTGGTGCTGCCCTCCAAGCTGGCCTGCTCCGTTCAGCTTGCACAGGATTAGACCTGCCCGAGGTGCGCAGTTCCTGCGGGATGTCATGTCACCTTCTTCCAAACACTTGGAAATACACTGACCTGAAATTAACCCCCTGGTATCCGGAAGCTTTTCTCATGAGGAAATTTTAAATGATGCAGTACATGTACAAAGTATCCCAAGGAGAAACTATTTCAGCTCAGGTGGGGGTGGCTTCTTAGGTCCATCAGAGCAACCTGATTTTAGGGGGAAGAAGAGACTTGGAAGGGCAAATAATGAAATGGAAATAAGAACAAATAGCCTTTTCCAGTGCAGATTTGTACTATTTTTGTAAGTCTACGTCTGCTAACACCCACAGCAATGATACTATTTTTGTAACTGCCACTTTGCACTCAGCCAAATTTGATGGATTTGTGTAATGTAATATGTGCACTTTAGATCTTAAGATGTGTGTCATTGTGCATAAATTACTGTACCACATAAGCAATGTAGGGTTGTACAACTGAAAACAAAAATACATTTAGAATTCAAAAACCCAAAAAAACCCTGTTCCTAGCATTGATATTTTGCACTTTTTTGGTGTTTGACAGTCTCAGAGCACTTCATGCACGTTTATGTTTGTGTGGGTTTTAACTGAATTTTTAAATTCACTCCTTAATCTTTACAGAAATAAAAATAGTAGTATGACACTGATTTTCATAGTTGCAAATTCACGAGGTTTAAGTATGTCGTCAAGGTTTTGTGCTTACCCAGGGGTGTAACTTATATCAGCAAGTATCATCAGAATGTGATAATGTACTTGTAGTAATTTCTACTATCTACTTGTTTCAGTATTTTCTGAAATACTTCCAGACAATACTTCACCTTTCTTTCCTCATGTTGTTTGTCAAAGCAAATTAAACTGTATTAAGGGAAAATATAAGCTCTTGTAGAACTTCCCTGTGCATTTAAAGTAGCAAAGGTGATCTCTGAATTGTAGATATAAGGTGATATAAGGTGATAACACATGTCAAACTCCTCTCATGCAGTTGAGATAGTGTTATACTTAGGATATTGGCTGTGCTTACTAAAAAAGTAGTGGTATTGATCACATTTTTACTTTCCTGTGATGAGTTTCATACCAGATGTCTCCAGTTTACAAGCCGAATATCATATGTGAGAATCAAGCTGTGTTGGTTTTGCCTCTGAAAGGCTTCTCACTAGATAAAGGCTTTGAAAGTGGCTCTGGTGGGCAGAGGAGGTCAGAGTATTTCATCTTCCATACCTGATTTTGCTCTGAAGTGTATCCCAGTCCATCTTCTGCCTGTCTCATCACCAGGTTATATGAATCTCCACACTGTGCCCAGCCACATCATGTGTCAGCTTATGAAAGCATTAACCAAACCCAGAAGGCTCCTCTGGGCCAAAACCAGAACAAACCACCAAAAGCCTTCCTGTGCATGCCTCTCAGCTCACTTGGTCCCACCAGCCCTTTTGAGTTCCCAGTTTTCTCTATCTTCCATAAACCCTGAAGGTATTTGCAGTAAAATAATATCGCTGCATTTGATGGAAGGGAAAGGTAAGAACCATGCCTGAACTTCTCATTTTTACCAGGCTGTTGTACTGCTAACATTGACTTAGGTGGGTAAATGGCCTCAGAGAAGAATGGGGAGGATCAACTTTTGGCTTGCTTAAAGATGCGTGGTCAGCTGGGACCAAGACAGGATGTCCATCTCCCAACTTCTTTTCCTTCAGCAGAGGTGAAAAAAAATGGAAAGAGGACTCAATGGAGGAAAACTTTTGATGTAGTCATTTTTGTGATGATGACATCACTAATTTCTTCGAGTAGCAAGTGCCTTAGGGTGCAGTGTGTAGGTGTGCTGCATCTCAGCCATTGTGTGCTCCCTGACAGGGAGCTTGTCCCCTCTGTGTGGGAAGGGCTTCCTGGAGGTGAGGTCTGGCGTGGCCTCTTGTCACACAGTCATGTTCTTGACTTGTCATTTGCTTATCGTTCCAGAGGTTTCCTTAGATGCTGATTCCCTTTCCTTCTGGGTTTTAAAGTGTTTATTCTGAGTTAAATATCTGATGCAGTAGTGATGGGTATTGCTCTCAGCAGTAGCAATAGATCCATAGTGTTCATATAGCAGTTAAGTATTCAGCTGTGTAACTGTGTGTCTTTAGTGCTACACTTCCTTTTTCTGTAATCAGGCAGCTTTTACAGGTTTTTAATAAGACCTCTGACTTGACAGAGGTTTTAACTACAGTCCTAGGTAGAATGTTCAGGTAGAAAAAGTAAATTCATTTAGTAATTTTCACAGCCCTTAAAATGCACTGGTAGGAATCTGGAGGAGAGACCTTTCCCCCAGGCTTCGACTTAGTGTACACTGTAAAATCTGCACAGAGATTTCTGATGTGTGAAGAACTAATTTAAAAACTGTAGAACCAACAACTTTCTTTAAACATTTTATATTGTGTGCTAAATATTCATATGCCTTTTAAAGACAGATATAGTCCACTGCATTTCTTGCTTTTGCACTACTGAAGAAGTTTTGTACTGAATAGTAGGAGTCGATGCTACTTACACTTCCAGTTTGAAATGATGGAATTTGAATAGAAAATATTTTCACAGTGTTAGAAAACTTCATTTTCCCTCCTGAAAAAGCAAAGCTGAGCGCAGTGCCTATGCCAAGACTCTTGTGCTGTAAACTGAATATATAATTTGTGTGGAACATGCAATGTTACACTTCTGTGTGGTAAAATCTTGCAGTGTCAGTTATCCTCTCTATTGCACTTGACATACCATGTCTTGTTTTATTCACACTGTGGGTTCGATTTTCCAGTGTAAAACCAAAGCAAACAAACAAAAAGAAATCATACAATGTATTCAATTTCCTCGATTGGTGTCATAAACTTTCTTTTGATGTGAACTTTTCCCTTGCTTCTCTTTTGTTCCAAACTTCTATTTTGCAATAAACATTTTGACAGTAAATTTTATGCATTTGTGTCACTGTGTAAAATGCTGGTGTTCCAAGAGGTTCCTTATTGTCTGCTGGTTTAAGTCACTTTTTTGTATTACTCACTGAGTGACATTTCTCATTTATTCTCCCATTAAAAAGAAAAGAAAGAAATAATACAGAACTCTTCAGCCACTGCTTATATAGAAACATGAAGAAAGCTGGAAAAACCCACTGTACATCTAAAAATGCATTATTGGACTTGTGCAGTAAATTTTTCAGTTGTACAAATTATTGTACCAGGGTCCTGCTGCAGCTAGTTTGACTATAAGAACCTACAAAAGGCACAACTCACGGCCTCCTGAGGGTGTTCACGACTGCCACTTGCCCTTCCTTGTACTTACGTGTTGCTCCCAGCAGTACTTTTGCCCCACAGCTTTCTGCCCAGGCTGTGGGTTGCTGTTGGTGTGCAGCTGGAGGTGATGGGGTGAGGGCCTGCCTAGGGGACACGCTTGGCTTGTGGGTGGGGGCTGGGGAACCTGGGGGTGGCAGGGCTCTCTGGAGGAGGTGACAAAGCCATGGGGGCTCAGGGGTAACCAAGCTGACTCTCTCATAAATCACTGCTATCTACATCAAAAGAGTTTGCAACTACACCATGATATTAAGTTTCTGGGAGACACTGACATTTGGACAAACTGTCCAAATACAGATCTACAACAATTAAAGTTAACCATCTAAGCTGGATAAAAATGCCAAGAAGGTGCAGCTTGGGATACCACATACCTGAATGAGTAAAATGGCAATCACAATTACAGTGACATCTTTGCCTTTGTCAGTTTTCAAATCATCTCAGAATTTTGTTTAATGCAGCCATTCCTCTGTGGTTTCCTAGTGCTTCAAGACCTAACACCATCTTGCATCCAACAAAGTGTAGGAGGAGGCTGGGAAGTGCTGAACTCCCCCAACCTTAGGGGGGCAGTTTCAAAGCATTGGCAGAAACTGAGAGAGACTTGTCTGTACACGGTCAGGAGCCCAACCTGCAGTGGCCAGACTGCAAATTCTGCTTTTGCTGCTGTCCAGTGAAAGTTTTCCTTCCTTTTGCCAAAAATATCCATCACTGAGAGGGAGTCATAATCCCAGCATTATTTTCATTGCGGAAATCAAGTGGTACCAAAGCCATAGCAAAAGCCTTCCCACAGTGTCAGAACCAAGAGGAGAGGCAACTAGAGTCCCTTGCCACTGGATGGTTTAATTTTGCTTCTTGAGTTGTTTTTGTTGGAGATCTGCTGGTAGTTTGATCTACAGAGAGTGATAGGATCGATTTAACACTGCCAACACACTGTTGGAGCCAGCCCATGGTCAGTGTGAATCCAAAGGTTTAGTACATCAATATGAGTCACAGCCTAAGGCCTGCACTTAGCAGGGGAAAAGGAACAGAATAGTATCAGCCACCACAGTAAAATTTGGGTGGAGGGGAGAAAAATGGTCAGATGGTTTTCTTTTCAATTCATATCTCTCACACAGTTGCTGCCCTCCTTTGATATTTGTGCATGGACTGAAGAAGATGTGGTGAGTATTTTGTATTAATATGGCCAGGGTTGTGCTGCTGGAGCTGTCCAACAAATTACAGTGGGTGTGGTGGGAGGGAAGGCCAGAACAGAATACCTAGGTGAGATTTACTGCTGTTTGTTTGGGGAAATTGTGTCCCAGAAAGGCTTGAAAATGACCAGGAGTAAATTAAGGATTTGAGTTACCTTCATGAAAAAGCCACGTTCTCCAGTGTCCAGAAAACAGTGGGAGCTGGGAACTGACGGCAACCAGGAGGGCGTTCCTGAGTCCTCATTTAAGGAATGTGGAAGTGCCCAAAGACCTAACCCTGGACAGGTTTTATCCCACCGTGTGCCACCTGGATGGCAATTAACTGAAAAAATGTTTAGGGCTATTTAGGGTGTGTGGAACCTCTCTTTCATATAAAATAATGGCATTGAGTACTTTTAACCTTTTTATTCGGTTAAGAGACTGAACAAGACACATCAGGGCTTTATCTCTGGCATAGTGATGTGTCAAAATTATTTCAGTGTCCTGTCAAACACTCTCTTTGTGTGTTGTGCATCATGGGGTTGTTTGGCTGACATTTACCAAAGGACTGTCTAGAAAGCCAGTCCTGGCTCCTTCACTTCAGCCCTTTTAGCACATGACATTTCTCAGCTTCTGCTTCAGTCATTTCAGTTCTTCGTGACAATAAACTGAGAAAGGTGGCTGCAAAATGGAAGGCAGTTTGGAAAAGCTAAACAGAAGTAATCACTTGCATTGGTGAATCTTGAGTCATTTATCCCAAAGCGAGAAATACTTTTAAATTTTATTTTAAAAAGGATGATGCCTTGTTATCTCCAAATAACTATAATACAAGGTTTTGATAATTTGAACTTCAAGATTGATTCCTCTTTTTTGCAGTTTTTCTGGATGCAACAACTTACTAGAAAAGGTAAAAGCTATTAATATATACTTTCATATTCACATTTATGAACTAATATACGTTTGTTCATTTTTCCCCCCTTCCAATAAAGTGCTGTGTGGATTTCTGAATAACCTCTTTTATCTTAAGGCGATACTTCTGGTGAAATGAGTGTCTATGCTAGCTTGTTTAAGGAACATCATATCACAGGGAAGCAATTGCTTCTTCTAGAAGAAGAGGATCTAAAGGACATGGGAATTGTTTCCAGAGGACACATCATCCATTTAAAGGTATTATCAGCATATACTGAATGTTGCACTAGGTTATAGTGTGAATATTATGGAGTCTGTGGGGTTTCAGTGGTATTAGCAACAAAAAAAGTTGCAAAGCTAAAAAGAGAACATATTTGCTATCTAAAATAAACAGAGTTATAGCTTCATATGGATCTAGAACTCAAAGCAATCTGAGCATTTTATGAGGCATGAAAATGCACTGTGGCCTTTATACTCCTCTGTAGTTCTTGGTTTTCTGGTGAGCTGGATGGCAGTTCTGCTAAAGATTCACCTAGGAGGGCCATTCTCCCAGCAGAAAAGCTTGGGAATCTTCAGAGAGAGCTCTCTTTAGCTGAAGGAGAAAAAGATAAAAAAACAGCCACTTGAACTGAAATCTCAACTTCTCAACTTCCAGATCTCATTTATAATGTAAAACATATTTAGACTGATAAAACTCAGTTGGACAACTTTAAAGCGGATTGACAGCCAGGTTTCTTTGCTCTTAGAACTTTGCTTTATAACAGTGTTCTAAATATCTAATGTTTGTAATGAGTTCAGAAAATGATGGTCTGGAAAATGTGATCACGACAGCAGTAATGGTATTAGTACTGTACAGGGGAGAGTTCAGTTTTCTGGCAGTCAGCTTTGGAAAAGGGATTCTCAAAAAGCAGCATTTATAATTCTGTTGGGTCTCAATCATTTTAGATCACAATTTGCTAGTAAAGAGATACTTGTATCATAATTGCCAGTGCTGCAAATTTAGCTTCATAAGTCACATAGATTTATTCCCCTTTTGCTCGTCAGCCATTTTTTCCATGCCCACACACCATTACTGATGTATTTAATTTATGTTTCCTACAGGGAAAATTATTGAAACTTAATAAAGTCAATAATGTCCAAAATGAAAGATCTCAGCTTCCTGGGTTGATTTGAGCATAAATAAAAACAAGCCCCTGAACATCTCTCTCTCTGATTAAGCAGATCTGATTCTGAATGCAGACTGGGGCCAATCTACCCCAACAGTTTACAGAACAGGGCTGTATTTTAAACTCTTCTCACATGCCCTAATGTATCCACAGTGGAAAACAGAGGGCACATGGAGTTGTGCTGTTTTTCATGCTGATATTTGTGGGATGAGATACTAAATAACTCCCATCTGGTTTTGTTGTTTTTTTTTTTTTCCTAGACTGCTATTGAGAAGTTAACCCATGACTACCTAAATCTGTTTCATTTTCCACCACTGATTAAGGCAAGTCTCATTGTTGATAGAAGACATGCTTCTTGTGCTGGTATGAATATTTCACTGCTCTCATGTCTCAACTTTCCCCCATTCAGGGGAGGGCGAGGCTGCAAGTTCCTACAGAGGATTGAAACAAATGTGGAGAGTCAACAAGCAATGGGTCACATCAAGTAATAGGATAATAAAAGTTGTTTTCAAGGAGGTTCTAAGATTTTATCATGGAACCGATGGAATTAAATTAAAAGACAACTGGCTGTGATTCATTTGCTGTCATTAATCAGAAACTACTTTGAAGAGCCATTCCTCCAAACTGCTGCCACCAGCTGGTCACCCCTGAAGAACAGCAGACCCCTGGCCCAGAATAAACCCATCATTCCTCAGTTTGCTAATGTTATAGGAGAGAAGAATGATTTAGTGTCTAATCACCCTTACGTTAACCAGTTGATTTTCTGAGATCAGTATTAAGACCCATGCAAAGGGGAGAGAGGGTTTGGGAACCTTGGTGTTGCTAGATCAGATATTTGCCTGATTTAGTTCAGTGAACTAGTCAAGGAATTCTAGACCCCAAATCCTGAAGTAGCTTTTTTAGTCATAATTTATTGCACAGCTATAGAGTGAAATCCACTTTAAGCGAATTTGCATGTAGCAAAACTCTGTTCCCTGGAGGAGAAAATGAAAGAGCATTGCTGCACCGTGCCAGCTACAATTCCAATGGCAGAGGCTGCCACAATGCTCACAGGGACACTGCACTGTGCCAGAGCAACTCAGCCAGGAGCAGAAATTGTGCAGCATCTCCCAGTTGCCATTTGCTACCCACCCTAAACCCATGCAGAAGCCTTTGCCCCTCTTGAAGTGTGGTGTCTCCTTTCTGCTGCCTGCCAGACTTGTAGCATCTGAAAGGCAAATTCTTTCTGCCACCAAAGGGTGTGCTGCTGTCTCCCAATGGGTTGTGGTAGATGTGAATTCTCACCTTTGCCTCTTTTTTTGGCAGGATTCTGCAGGTGGAACTGAAGAAAGCATAGAGAAAGTAGTGAATCTTGAACTTGTCTTTGGTTATCACTTGAAGCCAGGCAGTGGTCCAAAGGTAAGCTAGGAGTTCTAGATAAGTTGGTTTGGTTAAGAGTCTCTACTCAGAGGGTCCAATATCTTCTGGACACAAAAGATAAATTGGCATGAGAATCCTCTTGTTTTGGAAGGTGCCGACTGAATGTCAAGGTGGCAAATGGGGCTGTGTCAGTGATGAGGAACCATGCCCCAGAACAGGCAAGGAAGAAAAGAGCGGCACAGAGAGTTTTGGCTGAAAGCTTTTGTTTCCTTGTGAACAATTTTTTAAATTGTATTTTTTGTAATTTGGGATTTCATTTTGTTCCTTTTATCCCAATGGGTGTGAAATAATAATCCATTTATTAAAAATCCCACTGACAGTTGAGCAGTGGCATATGCCTGATGTTGGTGGGCAGATTTTGTTTTGTCTCAGCAGAAAGGAGGTACTGTTTTATGCAGCCAAGAGGAGTTTGGAAAATACATGGTATGCATGGCTGCTGGCTGGGCAGGATGAGACTGGTCCTGGTGGTGACTGTGTGCCCTCATGGTACTGGGGAAAGAGGGAGGGGTAGTTGCAGCATATTGCACAAAACTGCTGCACTTCTGCTGGTAAAAGGCAACTGCCAGCATGCCACATCCTAATCAAACCTCAGCTCCAAGCCAAGCTAGTTCAAGATCTCTGTGTAACAGGAGCGTTGATGACTCCACATGTTCCTGCGAAGGATTTCTACCACATTGTTTTCTTTCTCAGGAGTGAGGTTTGTCCCATGTTTTTTGTTTTCTTTGTCCAGCTTGCCATGGACTCTGAGTTCAAGGGTTTTAGAATTAATTATCTATGTGGAAATGGTGTGCAAAGCATTTCTGAGCTAGAGTCAGGGGTTGTGACAGCAGGATTTGTTTCCTTTTCTATTTGATAAATCTACATTGTGTGTCCACCCTAAACTAGTGGGAGGCCGACTTTCATCTTGTGTTATCTGGCTGCTCTGCTTTCAGGGCATATTGTTTGCAGAAGTCTCTTGATTTCTGTACTTGGTGATGCTTGCAGAGAAAGCATTTAGGTTTGAACTTACTAGGAACTTGTACTCATACTGAAATAATTTCATCAATCTGAAAAAGCTTTTTGTCTGGAGATTTCCTTTTTTAGTTTGTTTGTTTTATCCTGAGTACTTCTTTTTCCTATAAAAATGTTCTTTATCACTATGTGAATTACTTAGACTGTTTCAGTGTTCTTGAATGCATGTTGCTTATGCAGCTGTACAGCTGCTTTTTTGTAGGTGTGCGTTTTTCTCTCTCATGTGCAACTAACTCTTCAAGGAATTAAAATTCCATGAAACAGCTCATGTCTCCCTTCCATTTCCAATATGGGCTGTGAGCCATAGTGCAGGGAGGTGGGCAAGCACCACCAGGAAAGAGCAAGAGAAGAAGAAATAGACCTCTGCACACTGTAGAGAAATTCATGTTGTACTAACACCTCTCAAGTTTGAAGACGAGTAGATGTTTTAGCCATGATAGCAAAATGTGCAAATGAGACTGTATGCAAAGTCTATGGGACAGAAGCTGAATTGTTGTGAGAGGGCAGAGTTAGTTCAATGGGCCTGTGTAGTATTGACATAACCTCTGCAGGCTTCTGACACCCTTTTTTATTTGGTCCTGCCTTCCCTGTGAGCTCCTAATTGGTCCTGTCTGCCCTGTGTGCAGTTGGGCCCTTTTCTGAGGAAGCCATTCCCTCCGAAGCTGTGGTTGCATGCCAGGCATGCCTTCCTTGTCAGCTGCCCTGCTGCAGCACCCCATGTGCTTAGTGATGCCGTTCCAGGGAATGCACAATTTGTCACCTGAATATGTCTGGGCTGGAAACATCTGTCTGAGATCTGCACTTTAACTTGTACCTGCCTTTAAAGATGTTGCAGCAGAGGCGGTTTGAAAAAGTGGACTGGAAGAAGTAGATTTTCTGAGCTTTTGGGCAGGATGCTAGGGCTAACATGGGCAATTAATTTGCATTAAATATAACACTAACAAAGACTGTTGTAGTACATACTGTATAGGAAATTTGGCTAGCTTGCTTCTTTGAAAACCCCTGGATACAATCTTCTAGCTCCCCTAGAGTCTGCTTTGAGCCAGCTACTGCTGCCATCTAGATTTGTTCCAAAACGAGCTGGGAATAGGGTGAAAACCACGATCGAAGGGTTTAAACTTCTTTTATTGTACCATTTTTGTAAAAGAGTGGTGCCTGTTCCTGCAAAACTGGGTCAGCAGAAGCACTTGGGATCATGCCTTCCACCATCTTTACAGCTAAAAAGCTGGCCTACATCTGTTTAAAAATAAATTTCTCAAAAGAACTTTACCCTAATCAGTCCCTATAACCAGCTGCCTAGCTAAGGAGCATTTCTCCTGTTCTAATCATGAGGAAAAGGAGGCAATAAGCTCAAATCTGGGTTATGCATTGAGGGTGTGTGTTCCCTGGGTGATGTGTTGGCTGCTAGACTTGTGTACAGCAAGGGAGGCTCAGCTGGGAGGTGGTGCTGCACAGCAAGAAGGGCTCTGTAAGGAGAACAGGTCGTGCTGGGAGGTTTTATACCAGGCTGGCTCTGTGCTGGTCTTCTGGATTGAGTTCCCTTTAGTTATTGTAGTGTATCTTCTGGTGTAGTTGCACCTGAAAGCAAGCCCATCCATGTCATTGGAGGTGGCTCTGCCCAAGCATGGGACAGGATGGACACACAGGACAAAAGCCTCCTGCTCCAAACTAAAGCTCTGGAGTGGGCACAGCCTTGGAGTGCATCATGGCATGCAGCAATACCACTGGATTTAAAAGTGCTGGAGAAGCTGTTCCAGGAGCCAGGAACCATTTCAGGGTGCAGGTTAATTCAGATGTGTTTGGCTGGAAAGAGCACAGAAGATGATTCCTCAGGGCACAGGTGTCCTCTCCCAGGCATTGTGCCATGCCCCGTCAGCACAGCCAGCACACTGCTCTTCAGCAGCAGGCAGAAACTTAAGGGCCTTAGGAATGTCAGTGCCTTTTAGCAAGGATCCTGCTGGATATGCTTCAGGACAACATTTGAATGTTCAGCCTTTTCTGTATGCTGAATGAAACACTGACTTCCCAGTAAACAGCTTTACCAGCCCCATATTTTTTGTCTAATTTAAACTGCATCTTGTAGTGGGATTATGTTGGTTTCCACCAGCTGACAGATGCAGTCATTTCATTACAGTTTCCTTCCTTTTTTAGCTGCATCTTTGGAGGCGATAAAAGCTCCGTTGACCTTTGTGCTCTCTGAATGCATCAGGAGTGAGCACTGCAAAGCTAACCTGGATTTTAGAGGTTTCTTTTCCAACTCTTGTAGTTCAAGTTATGTGGTTACTTCCATTCACTGCCTTTTCATGACCTTTCTGTAAACAATTCCCAATGAGCTGAAAGGTGATAGATTTAGACTTTTTTTTCCCCACGAATTTGAAAAAAATGCAGGGGACCACCAATTAACTCCAAGATGGAGAGTAAAACAACAAACCCTGGCAGTTGTGGCTTGAGCTGATTTGCAGGACTGCAGGGGGAATTTTCAATGGCTTTCTCATCCTAGATGGCTCATTAAAATTTCCCAATCAGGGAAAGGTGGCTGAGCTATGTCAGCTCCACACTGATGAATCACCAAACCCCTTGAGAAGGATGCCTTACAGTCCTTCTGCCGTCTATTGATGCATTCTTTAGTTTTGGTCCTCAAAGGGGCAGATTTCACTATACTGTTGAATGTTTTCATTTTTTACCAAGAGTGGCACAATTTGACCTATATCCAAACACAAAGCCTTGAAGATGGCTCACCATTTTGCCTTATTTTCCCCCAGTTACCTCTCCCTCCATTTGACAAGGTAAGGAGCAGAGCCTCTCCAAAACCATCTGCTAACTGTGTGAACTATTTTCTAGCCTTGAATATCTGAACTGAGATGTATTTTAATGCTGTTATTTAAATGTGTAGTGAAAAAGGTAATGTACTATTAAGGCTGCTTTAAAGTACATTATGACCAACTCTTCATGTGGAGAAGCCCAGGCTGGCAAAATGCAGGCAGTACAAGAAAAAACAGTACTGAAATTGTTGTAACTGGAATGTGGTTTCACAAGTGCTTGAGACCATTTCTGCTGCTTGTTCCTCTCCACCCTCCCACTATATCAACACTCATAAATCCTTTCTTCACTTTCTTAAAAATAAAGCAAGAGCCAACGTATAAAATTTAAAATCTCAGTTTTATGGTTGTTCCATCATATATTTTCTCCATGCTCTGTAGGTATTTTAACCCACTTTAGTAAGTAAAGCTGGAAGAGGAATTGGTTTTATCTGACCCTTCCTTTGCAAAATAATCACAGGTACCTTGACTTTCTAGCATGGGGTTATTTTTCCTTATCTCAAAACCTCGTCTTCTAAATCCTCTCTCTTTAATTCCATCTCAAAGCACAACGCTTTCACTACTAAAGGCTAATAGTTAGTGCAACAATCAGAGTAGCTCTGTTTGTGTGCTATTTTCATAGATTTGCTCCTATTCTAACAAGTAGTCAGTGAAGGGACACAAAAAATTACGTGAGCTGTAAAATAAAACCACAGCCGTGTTACAATATTGCCAGCATCATTAAGAAAAAAATAATGTAGTCTGCCAAGAAGGTGGATCAGTGAAGGTGATCTGAGCTCCTGGTATTTCCTTCCAAAGACTCTTTTCAGGACCATTTATTGGTTTTGCATGAGGTGGAGCTGGTATAACTCCATCATCTCCACTGGGATTGCTAAGGCTGTAGCATCCATGTGTAATTGAGGTCAAACTCAAGCCAAGACCTTTAAAAGTCCTTGTGTAGGCAGTGTTAGACCAGGGGTTCCCATTAGGAATTATCCCATACCCCTGAAGAGCCATATAGACTTTTCAGCTAGGTATTTTGCTCACTTGATTTTCTAGACTTTTTAATCTAAAAATTTATTTTTATACTTTGGCCACTGAATTAACTTGCTGCCTTCCACACCTTATCTCTCTCACACACCCTTGGTCACAGATATGTCTGCAGGAGCACAAACAGTTTCCCAGTGGTCTGTAGGCTTGGCGTGTGCTATCCAGACAAAAGCCTGGAAGAGGAGCCTTTGTTCCCAGCACGTGCAGGACGTACCCAGTGGCCCTGCTATGCCTTTTCTGAGCTCCTACGCACCCTTGTTCCCGCAGCTAATGTCCTGCAGAACTGCAAGCCCCAGAGTGTGAGCTGTCACCTCCGTGTGCTGCAATGGGGACACGGTGTCCACACGGCTCCAGCACGTTGTCCCCACGAGTGGTGCACAGGAAATGCCACTGCAGGATGGTACAGGAGGGTGGCCACACAGGCCTCAGGGAAGGGACTCATTTTCATCCTTCTGCCTTTATGATCCCTCTGCTGCAAGCAGGCTGCTCATGTGGATGATGCCTGCGACTGCAACACCCCGGTTTGCTTCTGATGGCACAGCAAGGGCAGCTTTTGGTCAGTGCTGGGGTGTCACTGAGCTCCTGCCTCACCTGCTGCCAGCCCCAGTTCCCGGGGCGCACGCAGCGGTGCCTGGTGTTCGCCATCATGGGCCAGTGTTGTGCACAGAGCTCCGCAGCGCTGGATGGGGAAGAAGGGCGTTGCAGGGGACAGATATTTTTGGTACTGCTGGTTGGGCTGCGTGGGTGTTACGGGACCTTGTGCTTCTCCAGGCGAAGTGCAGAGCAGTAAGGGCTCCGGCTCGGAGGAGGCACCCAGGCAACTGATAACATAAATATATCTTCCGCTTGCTTTGTTTCTGTACATTTTAAGACCATCTCTCTCGCAAGGCCTCCCCTCCGCCCCTCTTTTTTTCTGCCTGCACAGCTGAAACAAAACCGGCGGTGGAGCCACCTTCTCTTGCTGGAGCCTGGCTGGCAGCAGCCTGCCCTGACCTGAGACACCAGCCATTGTTAAGGGTATAACACATTTACATATTTTGCAATAAAACATCAGTTATTTGCATTACTGTGTCAAGTTTTATTTGATTCTTTCACCTAAAAATGACTCATTTTCCTTTCTTGTATTTTAAAAACCAACTACTCTAAGCTTGTTTGAGAATAATCAAAAATTGCCCATTTAGCTAGAAGTCATTTTCTTTTCAAAAGGCAAATGTTATTTAATCTTTCAGCTGTTCATTGTGCCATCATAAATACTTTCTTTTCAGCACAGTTGTGGGGACTGAAATGAGCCCACTAATTGCCTCCCATTTCGACTGACATGTGGTGGTTTAGTGGAAAGAGAACACAGCGGGGAGAAGGAAATAGGAGGCTGAGAAAATGAGAGCTAATTATTTTCACTGCCTCATGTCAGGCTCTGTGTCAGCCTTGTTTTTACAAACTGGAAGGTTTAGCACTAAATAAAACAAACTGGCGTCATGTTTTTATATACTGGCAGTGTCATGGAAGCAGCTGCACATCTCAAAGACAATATAATGCCTGCATTCGCATGGACACCATCTGACAGCCACTGTGAGCCACTGCTAATGAGGATATCACAGTGGTGCCAAGTGAAAGGTGCTGAATTATGTATGATTCTTCATCAGTGCAGCAATAGTCCTGTACATCATTATGAGACATTGTTTTGCTGAAGAGATTAAAACATTCTTAGTTCCAGACCCTGCAACCTATACATGCTACAAGAGGTTATTAATGGAATTTTTAGGGAGAGTTTCTTGTGGATTTCTTTTTGGTTAAAAATATCTCATGGGACAAAGCTGTGGTGGGTCATGACACTATATATATAAAGAAGAGAAGCAAATTAACCATAATTGTGTTATCTTCCTTTAAATCCAGTATAATAAAATATAGTGTAGCAGGGTGATACATAATGATAAATAACCCAAGTGCTGTCACTAGATGTTCAATTCTAATGCCTTTAAAACAGCAGGTTTCAGCAGCTGAGATAGATAATAGCTAAGAATGTAAAGGAGCTTCTGGGGACCTAAATCATCAACACGCTACTACTTTTAGTATCAGCATGGCCAACATTTTTTTATTTGTTTCATCTCGCACTACATCTTACTTTTCTTCTGATATCCAGTTATCTGCTACAATGCCATTTCCATTTTTATTTCAATCTTTAAAAAACAAAAAAAGTTTATTGCAACCACTGATTTTAAAATGAATCCTTGATTTGGGCCCTCTTGATAAATGAAGTGCCTCCCTAGCAAAGGTTTTAAGCTGTTGTTGCAGGATATGTGTTTGCTGTTTGGAGCCTGTGCCTGATCTTTTTCATTTCCTTTTCAGGTTTTTTTTGCAGACATAAACCCATATGGGGTTAAAGGAGTATTGTCACCACAGTAAGCTGGAGACTTAATTTTTAAAGTGTTCTTACTTTCTGTTTCAAAGCTGAGGAGAAGCAGCTCAAATACATGTGTGATTTGCTTTTCTTTTCTACAGTAATTTTCAGAGGTTGTTGATTTATTGGCTTTGTCAAAGTGTTATTCAGAAATGTTTTCGCACTAAGTTTTGCAGATTGTGCCTCTCGGTTCTGAAATGAGATAATTTTTTAAAATAAAAAGCTGAAGTTTTTATTTAGATCAAAATCAAGCAGGTAGACATTGGGAGGTATTTTAATGCTTGAATGACAAGATGTCCAGGCAAGTCTCTTTGAAGGACTTATGTAAGCATAACTATCAACTAGACACTTTGAACAAGCCATTTCCAAATTATTTTCCCACATATGCCTGGCACTAAATGTAGTTTTGATCTAAGAAGTCTTATGCCTACAATTCATCAAATAATTGAAATTCATATGCTTGGCTTTTCTAGCCAAATTTTTGTTTAAATGGATGAGCATCTTGTATTATAAGAATTATAATATTATAAGAAACTCCATTGGAAAACAGGGAAATATGTCCCTTTCTTTCTGCAGCACGCAAATCTTATCTTATTTACTGCGTGGTTGAACAAAATGGTTACTAGGTTTTTAAAACAAGTAGCAACCTACTTATCTTGGATATTTGCTAAGTGCCTTGATTCTAAAGTCACCTACCTGCTGCCTTTTCTACTTCCTTCCTTCCTTCCTTCCTTCCTTCCTTCCTTCCTTCCTTCCTTCCTTCCTCTTTTTTATATATTTTCATTTTTCTCCCAATGTCCCCTTCCCTTTTTTGCCTCTCACTCTCCTTCTCTACTCCTTCTCTCTCTCTCTCATTGTCTCTTTTTCCTTTCCAGTAATGATTTTCTAATAACACATTTTATTTTTCCAAATAAAATGAGACATGTATTTTTGAGGGACCAGAGTGGGTATCCTAGTATGGTACCTTGCCCTCTTGGTATCTGCACAGTGTTGCTGGAGAGGGCTCCAAGGAGGACCAAAGGTTTGGGAAATGGATTTGAGGGACAGGAGAGTGTGTGTTTCTCTGAAGATGCAGTTCACAGCTGCAGGAAGGGGAAGGCAGTGTTTGTGCAGGCCTCAGGCATCCTCCCCTGTGTGGGGCAATCTGATCTGTGACCACATGGAGAGGGATCCTGCCTGTGCAGCAGATCTGGCAAGGGGATGGGCAGTGGCAGTGCTCACCCTCTGCCAGACCCTGGATGCTTGTCAGACTTTTCTCTAGAGGTGGTAGGTTGATTTATTTTGTTTATTAAAATGAGATCATACTTTTCATATCTTGTCTGCAGGGAAATGTGAGTGAACAGCACAAAATCCTGAGTCAGGAGGGCATGGGAGCCCTGGCACAAGGTGCAGCTCTAGCTCTCAGGTGCTGGGCACTGGTATTACTCAGAGATGGCAGATATGCTGAACTAACTGGAGGATAGTACTTTATGTTGGTATTTTTTTCTTTTCTTGGCTTAGGTGTTTTTGTAAAACTTAGAAATGTCATCAAGCATCATGTCTCTAACCTCAGGTTTGATTTGCAGAAGCATGAATGTCCTGCAAAAAAGCCTGGCAACAAGAACATTGTGGGCAGGGAGAGGAGCACAGTTCCAGAGATGAGCAGGAATCAGAGAGAACTCACTTTGCTGTTGCTGTTCTGTTTCAAAGCACGTGCCCTCCTCAGCCGATGTCAGGGCGGTGCACAGTGCCAAACCTGCCTGGGACAGGACAGGCATTACCCTGGGTCAGCTCCCAAATGCAAAAAGCAGGACAGAAAAAAAACACGGAAAGAGTCCCTGATTAGGAAATGTAGGCACAGGGTGACTTCGGCACCTGATCAGGTTGCACAGGAAGCTGGTAGCAGAACTGGAAACTGAACTTGGTGCCTCTGAGTCTTGGTTGGTGCCCTGACCACTGAACTGCAGTTCCCGTCACTCAAACTCCCACCAGGGCAGTGCGAAAACCAGCTCACACACCCTCTCTGCTTGTAAAATGTGGAAGCTTTCAGTGGGGCCAGATGGACATAGAGGGCCAAATGCTGTCATAAACATAATTTCTTGTTGCAGTTCAGAAATTATTATATTTCAGTTTTCTTTTATCTTGGAGTTGCCAATTCAATGCATGATGGAAAGCTTTGAGCCTTCTGAGGGCTGAGCTGCTATGTTACTTTAATGAGAGAGGCACGTGCAAACACCAGCAGATAATCACCTGTGTGAACCGATACTTTTTAGGCTGCTGTACATTCGTCTGTGCAAAGAGCTGCTTACACAAGCCTGTGGCCCCTGTGTGCCCACTGAAAGTTTTTGCATTTTCTGAGCAAAACCAAGGTGAAGACTGCCTCCTGCAAGCACTGAGCCCACACCTGCCTTATAGGTGGCACGTGACAGACACAGCCCCTATGGAATCCCTGGCATGTCTGGAGGAGCTCCTGTCTCTGTGAAGGGAAGATTCCCTCCTTCCTGTAAGAAGATAGAGACACTGCTTCACTGTAGCCCTGTGGTCCCTCGGGACTGATTTTTGAAGGAGCTCAATGTGCTGCACAGTATCTCATCCCCAAAGCACTGCTGGGCAGACCAGCAGATGTTGTCTGGTTTGCACCATGCACAGGCAGTCTCCTGTGCCCAGTGGGAGCCTCCCTGGCCACAGGCACAAAACCCAGCTCCAGCACTGGGTCCATGTGGGATGTCCTGCAGGATGCTGCCAGCTGTCACTTTCTGCAGGCTCACACCTGTGCAAAGTGTGGGATGTTGGCATCCTGTTCAGCTCTGGGGGTTAAGGATACTTTTTATTGCTTTGGTTTACTAGACAAACTGTGATTAAATTCTAAGCTGAGCTTGTTTATAATTAATAGTGCAACTGGAGGCGAGCGGAAATTGAGGATGCTCAGTGGCTCGCTGGGCTCTCAGTATCTGAAATAACTGAGCTGTAATAACAAGCTCATCCTTTTGCCCATTATTGGAGCAATTGTCTTGAAGGTGTTGCACAGACTCTGGTCATTTATTCCTGGGTTCACCGGGATGATGTCCTTGGGGCTAGCTGCCCCCAAAGTGACACTGACTGTCCCTAAAGCACTGACTGTGACCCCAAGTGACAGCTCCCACCAGTGCCCTGTCCCTGCACTGCCCCAGGGTGTGCAGAACTCCCCAGCCCCTTGCTCCAGCAGGCTGTCTGTCCAGGTGAGCCCATTCAGGGACACCACACCTCAGGAGACATCAGACCTGTCAACATGGCAGCTGCCTCACAGGGTGAGCTAAGAGAAGAGGGAACAAGAGGCCTGAGGGTTTTCCATTATCAACACTGGTACTGCAAACATGCTTATCCCAAAATATGTATATGTCCCTTAACTTTCTTGCTGGGTTATTTTCTCCCGTCATATATTGAGGATTAGATTTCGGGTTGTTTCAGCTTTCAATTTTGTTTCATTCTGGGTTTTGTTGTTGGGTTTTTTTTTCCTATTTGTATTCTAACAATCCAGCATTCTTTTTTTTTTTATTATTCATAGGATTGTAAATGGAAAATGTACATGGAGATGGACGGGGATGAAATTGCAATAACCTACATAAAAGATGTGACATTCAACACTAACCTACCTGATGTAGAGATTTTAAAGATGACAAAGGTATTTACAGCCTTAAAGCTTTTGCGAATTCACAGATCTCAAACAAAGACATTAAAATACCACAGCAGTCGACTTTTGTGCTTGCAGAAGCTCAATCTCTTGACAGCTTTTAAATAAAATGCACATTTTAAATAGAATTGTATCATAATAGCAGTTAGGTATTTTGGTTCTCCTTTAAGCTGACAATAATGTTAACAACAGACAAATAAGAGAAGGAACTAATTTATATTTTCTTGTTTTAATTCCACTTTATGTCCTCTGAATTTATTACCCCTTTTGAAGAAAAGAATGTTCAAAAAATTGCTTTATTTTTCAGGAGAATAAGCCAATTTAAATGTTCCAGAAACTTCATGGGATTTGTCTGGGGGGTTTTGTTATGGTTTTTTTCTCTCTTTTTTCTTATATTCCTCTTTTTTTTTTCTCTTTTTTTTTTTTTTGGCATGGTTTTAGAACTTTTACCTGGTTCTAAAACTCTCTCTTTCATGCAACAGTGGATTGCAAAGACTGAAACCCATTGCAGAAAGTACAGCACTGCACATCTGCAATTCATTGTCACTGGGCATTTTACCCTGGTTCAGAACCTGCCTGTAAATATTTACCAATAAGCATTTAGACTGCTTTTCCCTAAGGAACAGAAGTTTTGTTAATGCAGAGGGCATTTTGTTAGTTATTATTTTAATTGTTTGTTTTTATTAATATGCTCCAGTTGATAATAGCTAACAAAATAATTTTCTAACTGAAAAGATATACATCTTGATTGCCAATTAGAATGCTGCTCTAATGTGCACTGGTAAAAACACCCAAACTCTTGAGTGCTTTTAACTGTGACTTTTTGGGGCAAAATTGCGGGGAAAGCCTTTAGTTATTTTTTCTGAAGGAAAAAAATGAAAAGCAGTAACAGTAAATTGCCAACAGTAAAAATTTTACGGAAAATGGGATATAGGTATATTTGCCAAAGAAGATTCTAAGATTTAATTCATGCTAATACTATTTTTATAGTTATTGATTTCTGTAACAACACTTGTGGGGTTATTATTATTATTATTACTGTTGTTATTACTATTATTAGTTTTCTGTCTAATTTTAATCTTGGACATTTCAATTTTTCCTTTAAAAAAGCCGTGAAGTTAAATAAACTAACAACTACATACAGTAACATTACCTTTTCACATACTTCAACATTTTTATATTTGTCAAGGAATATCTCTGAGAATCTATAGATATTTTTTCTTGTTTTACTCTGTAAATCTAGCGGAAGAAAAATTGTACATGCACGAAATTGAAAAACGTTTATTGCCTCCCCAAAACATTCCGCGTTGTCTCGTCTGCTGTGTGTTATGTATGGAAATCTCCTCTCAGTTTCCTTTTGTAAACAAGAAAGTAAATATTTCAAAAATATATTGCTTTGTCTCATAATATTTTAAGAATAGTATTGATGTGAACAATATAGGAATGAGTGAAAAGAGGCAAATGCTGTAAATACCTTTTGGGTGATTTAGAAACAAGTCGGGAGATGAAGGGCACCTTATAAAACTCCCACTCTGTTTTTTCCAGCCACCGTTTGTAATGGAGAAATGGATTGTGGGCATAGAAGAACACCAGTCTGTAGAATGTGTTGTTACGTATGAGGTAAGCTCTAAGAAACAAATAAAATAGTTGATACAAAATAAAACCTACACAGGAAGTGTGAAAATAACATCCTCTGGCTATGTTATATCCTATAATCAAGTCTCAGCAGCTTGTAATTAATTGTAAAATATAAAGTTCAGAGCAAAAGCTGAATGAAGGTTACAGAGACAATGGCCTCAGACTACGGCCTGGGATGCCTCTTGTTCTCAAGGATGAAAGCTCCTTTTGCTTGAAGTGTAATGGTCAGTGATGTTTTACATTTTTTAAAGAAGCTGGGTTTTATCTTTTCAATGATGTGCTAATTAGGAGAGCAGAGAAGCAATAGGAGAAGAAAGAAAATGAGAAATCAAGAATGAGATAAGATAAAATAAAACCCAGAATACAATTTGATGTGATAGAAATCAGCTTTGTAAAAAGAGTTTGCAGTTACTTACAATAGTGATTTTATAAAGACTAACTGTGTGTCAGGAGAAGGTTAATAAATGAGATTCCGGCTCTGTCCTGAACAAGGATTCAGGCAGTGATGGAGAGAGGGGGAAATCCTGGGCCTTGCTTGCTTGTCTCAAAAGTGAAGAAGTAGTTTTTTTCAGGCTGAAGTTTCTCACAGCAGACTGAAGAGCTTGATACTCCAGGAAAATTTTGTTGCAGGTCCCCTTGCGAAAATACCTGCTTAGTCCTACGTCTCTTAGGAGAAAGTAGTGCACATTTGATGCTCACATTAATAGAACTAGTAAAATGTATTTCTGTGTTTGTAGAGGAAGGCCTTCAGATCTTTCCTCCCCAGGGTACAAGAACTGATGCAGTTATTCACTACCACATTTTTAGCAGAATCACAAGTACCAGCCAAAATTATCTAGAGTCTAAAAATATTTGAGAACTAGCTAAGTGGTTTCGCAAAACAGACTCTATATTGAAAGCACTGCTGCCACCCAGGCACTAGTGGAAGTTCCCTCATAGGGGAGCTTAGTGTGTTTTTTGTTACATCCTCACACTTGTTGTGTCCTCCCTGAGCAGAGTGATGTTAGAGCTCCCAAAAGCACGAGGCACATCCAGGCTATCTGCTGGAGCAAGGTGAAAGCACAGGATGAGGTTGAGGCAGTACAGCTCATGATACAGACCTCACACCCCAACTCGGAGGGGAATTCACGGAGCAGATCTGACTCAGGTAAGTCAACACACGGAACTTTATTGCTGACATGGGAAGGGCATGTATGGGGAGAACAGCAAAAAGTCAATGCACATCAACTGCCCCACTCAGCTTGGTGTCACCTGCAGATGTGCTGAGGGTGCACTCGATCCCTCTGCATGTTGGTGATGAAGATAATAAATAACACTGGTCCCAATATGGACCCCTGGGGGACATCACTTGTCCCTGATGCACACCAGGACTCTGAGCCATTGACCTCTGGGTGCAATCATTCAACCAATTCCTTATCCACCTAAGAGCTCCCCCAGCAAATCCATCTCTGTCCAATTTAGAGAGAAGGATGTTGGGGGTGATCATGTCACAAGAGAAATCCAGATAAATGATACCTGTAGCTCTTCCCTTGTCCTCTGACATTAAGATCAGGAAGCATTTTGCTCCCCCAGTCCTCATCCTGCTATCCATTGACTTGATAGGTGAAGGAAGAGAGGCTGCCATTGAAGATTGAGGCAAAGCCTTCTCCCTGTCTGTTGTTATGGCTTCTGGGGCTTGTTTTTTTCAGTGAGATACATTTAATAATGCAGTAGCCTCTACAATGCAGTTTTCATTTCCTAATTAATGTGTGCTGCTGATAGGTCCATACTTGACTCAGTTGACTAGCACAGTTCTGCCTTTAAGATCTGCTGTTGTTTTTGTAAAGGTGTTTGTTAGCCAAGCTGTTTTTCTCTTTGAGTTCACAGTAGGGCTGCAGAAAAGTTTGGGTTGGGACATCTGAGGGGCAATACAGGAGCTAGAACAAGATATTCGTGAACAGAGGGAGAACTTCTCCATTTTGTACACTACTGGTAGCTGTAGAAGAATGGCCTTGTAAGTTGAGAAGTGCTGGAGTTGGACTACAGACATATCTAAAATGGATGTGCTTATTCCTAAGCAATTGTGATCCCTTTGCAACACAATTACTTTTTGTAATGCAAATGGAACCTAGAGCATGTCCTAAAAGATACATCTTTACTGCAGATTAGCTTTGCAGATAGAGGTTATCCTGGTTTTGGGATGATGAGCCCTGCAGCCATCCCAAACTGAGGTGTGTATCTTCACAAGTTGGCTCGGTGCTGTAAGCCAAAATGGTTGCTTTTTTTTCAGTGAGTGGTGGGAGAGCTTGTCTGTCCCTTTGGCACATTGAAGGAATTACATGGAGGCACTAATGCATTGTCAGCAGCCAATTGAATAGGCACAGTTCAGAGGAGGTGGGTTACCAGCCAGCACAAAAGCTTTGCCTCAGCTCTAGCAAACCTTCTGGCCTGTCTTCTACCAGACTACCTATCCCAGGTTTAAAAGACCACCCAATCCAAGCACAAAGGTAAGGGTAATACCTGTCTAAAGGCTAAAAAAACCAGCAGTGAAAGTACTACCTCTGTGGGCTACCACACAGAGCACTTAACTCAGTGTACAGAGTTGGTGGCTCAGAGACCATGTGAGGGAGAAGCCTTCCAACCCATGAGTGGCAGCCCCACACTGGGAGATCCTTGCTGGGCAGCTGCATCCTGGGCTGGAAACTGCTATTGATTGTAAGGAGCAAGGACTGAACAGTCTGAAGGGAGCCCCTTGCGCAGGGAGATCAGCACTGGTCCCATGGGGCATTTGATGGCCACCTGAGTGTTGGTAACAAATGGACCCAAACTCGAGTCCTGCTGTTTCCAGGTTTGTGAGGTCTGTGGTTTACATCCACATCCTTGGAAGGAGGGCACGGGGGAATGGCAGAGGTGATAGTGTCTAGCAAGTACATTTCCGCATGCATGTTTCTTTTGAAACCACGGCTTTCAAGGAGGTTAAGAAGCAGAGGAGGCAATTCCCATCTGTCTTTCTGTGAAAGAAGGTTCACCTCGAAGTGCAGGTGGAGCTATCTGCTGTGTCGGTGTCACACACTATGAGAGGAAAGACAGTCTCCTTTTGACATACTTGACAATAAGTTGAAGTGATTTAAATCTCTTTGGATTAAAAAAATGTCTGGGGAAAAGAGGAGTGGAAGAGATCATCCATTACATTTTAACAGAGGCAATCCTAATGAGGACAGAGCCGATATCCAGCTCCTACAAAACTCCCCATGGTCAATGAAGTGTTCCAGCAAGAGGCAGTGAGGGTTATGCTTTCCTGTTGGAATGATATTAGCCATCTTTAAGGATAAATCATTCAAATCTCTCTAGAACAAAATTATTTTCGCTGCTCCCCATGGGTCTTTGGCCAAAGCTGTGGCCTCAGATAAGAGGAATTCCTGTTCACTGCTCTACCCACAAAGTAGCAAGCCAGGCACCCCTTGCAGTTCAAATGGAAAATTTACAGCTATTGTATTTGCTAAAGGCTTTTATAGAAACCACAGGACAGGCTTTCAAAACCACTTCAGTCTGATCTTTGAAAGCTACAACTTTTGTTACGACCCCGGGGCTGTGACAGTAGGTGTAGAGGGAACTGTAATACCCTGAGTTGCTCACAGTTAAGCACTGTCTGAGCCAGGCTGGCTGAAGCCTGATGCCTCTCTGGCTTTTCCACATCCAGAGTGGGTTTTCTGCATGAAGCTGGATGCAAAGTGGATTGAATTCTGAATTTGTAGTAGCAACAACAACTGAAGTAGCTCTGGTTTTTGTGGTGTGTAGCAGTTTGAAAAGAAATTGGAGCCAGAGGAGGTGAGTGTGGCTGCGGCAGCTGAGATTTGCACTGGCTCTGCACCGCTTCCTCTCCATGCTGGGCTGTGAACAGCATGGCTGTGCTGGATGGGAGAGATGCAGCTGGAAGGCAATGTTGTAGCAGTACTGGTACCTTGGGGTGACCTCTGGGCCTGCCTGGAGGTCTCAAGGTTCTTCTGTAATTAAAGCTGTGGAGGAATCTGGTGAGGTTGCCAAGAGCATCATAGAGCATGTTTAAAACCAGGTTGGGCTCAAAAGACCAGGAGGCACTTGGCAGTGGGAACCCACCTGAACAGCCAAGTGGATGGCTCAGTAACTTCTGGTCAAAGCGCCATAATCTGCAGTGACACCAGAAATATTTGTATCACTTGCTATATTAAAAGCCTGACATTATATTCAACAATAACACTGAACATACTCAAACCTTACATACATACACAAAACATACTCGTTTTGCTGCGAGGCTGGGAGGGGAAGGGTGGTGTGAGGTTCTTCTGAGAGAAACTCTGGTACCTAACCTCACACCTTCGGTAAACCTGAGAGTGGTTTTCCATCTATTCACAGAAAGCTGACTCTGTTTGCATTTCCCTGCCAGGCACTGACAGTCAGTGGATGCAGACACTGCGCATGCACCAGATAGCAAAAGCCATTTCTCTCCAGCACGGCCACCCCCACAGCCCAACCGCAGTCACCCACTACCTGCCCTACCTTCGCAGCCAGGACTCCTACGCCGCTGCCGTCAGGAGGACACGCGCTCCCGTCAGTCACCAGCTCACGTCCATCAGCCACTCGAGGAATTCCTCTCCCCTGTCACACAGTTTGATGAGAAACCTTTCGAATCTGCACTTGAACTCAAAAGGCAGCAGCGCCTCCAGCACGGCCTCTGACACCCCTTCGGAGAGGGACAGGTCGGCCGGCAAAGGCAGGAACGCCTCGCACAGCGCTACCTCCCGCAGCTCCTCGGGCGGGCGGCGCAGCGGGACCAGCTCCCCGGTGCCCGCTCGGCCCGTGGGAAGAGCCAGCAGGACTTCTTTGCCAGCGGCCCCCCCGGCCTCCCAGCACCGCAGGTACCCCCGCATCCCTGGCATGCCCCCACAGGGTGAGAGCGAGCCCAGGAGGGGCGAAGGGGAGAGCAGAGCCAGCGAGGGCGGGTGGATAAAGGTGCAGCACACAAGGAAATCCCACAGGCAGGCCGCCGGCAAGCCGGGGAAGGACAGAGGCAGGGGGAGCTGGCGGGGCCGGAGGATGTTCTGAGAGGAATTTGGCCCTTTATTTAAGTGAACGTTCAACCCAGAGAAGATGTGCCTGCTCCTGTTTAATTTGCTGCACCAAAGCCGGTACCCATCTGGCTGGGGCCTGCCAGTGGACAGGGAGAGTTGCCATCTCTCCTCCTGTCACTGTCAGCACCAAGGGATTTCATTTGGTTTTCTCCACTCTGTTTGGCTGCTCGTACACTCAGCTGACTGGATATCCACTCATTTGCTTAATATTTCAAAAATAAAATCTGTAAGGCACAGCCAGGTGCCACAATTAAAGGCTCTCCGTTTCATCTTTAGGAGACTTGTGCTGTAACCTCTCTCCTCAGCTCACTTTGCCTCTAGGTGCTGAGTCCAGTTCTGAGTAGGGTCTCCTCATCCCTTGTCTATTCTGCTTCTGCCAGGGCTATAGGAAGAGGTAGTATTTTTATCAGACCAGCATAGTCTGAAAAAAAGGGACACGGGGACATTTTTCTTCAGGTCCACTTTAGTAGCTTCACTTCTTCACTTTCAGCTTGCCATGCCTTCTAAGGAATTTCTTACTTTATTCCTTATTAAAAGCCCCAACATTAGCTACCAACACCACTGAGCACACTGTCACAAACACAGTTGTCTTAATCAGAAGGAGAATCAAAAACTGGGTTTTATTCTTTTGGGGAAAAAAATTAAAATAGAGTGAGAAGAAGGCATTGCCTTTATCATAGTTACAACTAACCCCACTGAGGTCTATGATAATATCTATCCCTGTGCAGCTGGTATTTTTTAATTGAATTTTTAAATGTGGCCAGACTGTGTCGCTTTTGTCTTTCAGTCTTCAGGTAGTAAAGACAAGGTCAGCAAAGTTTCTGATTAATGTGGTCTTTAGCTCTGCTGAGAACAAAGACACAGCTTAAACTCAGTTGGCGTCAGAAAGTTTTTTCATGGCCTTTTCACTCCAAGTTGATTTCACACAATTAAAAAGGAGAAAAAAAGTTTGGGTTTCACAAGATGCAAGAGAGAAAAAAAGGAAGAAACAGATAAAGGAAGCTGATCCCAAAGCAATGCACGGTACCCTCTGAAAGCCAAGGAACTGTGAATGGATGCCTTTGAACAGGGTGCTGCACACCATCCATCCCAGGTGATACTTGCTGGCACGCCATTGTGAGCAATGCCGGCAGAGCTGCTGGCACCTCACCCGCTCAGGGTCAGGGGGTAGCACCATAGCCCTGTCACTGGACGTTCTAAAGGACAGGTAAACTCCCTGCTCCACACAAAGGCCACTCCTGTGGGCACATGCAGCTCTCCTTCCTCTGATTGCCACCAGCCCCAGTGAGGGTTGTGCCCTGGGGTGAGTTTCCAATACCTACCAGAACTGGGACTCACATTTCATGACTTCAGGACAGGGTCCATCAAAACCAATGGAGCAAGACACAAATGACACCAGGTGCCAGGAATTGGATCTCTGTCATTCAAGTGCCTTTACCTCTGACAGCAGTTAAGAGCAGAAAAAAGAGCAGCTTTAGCTTGAAGTGAATTCAGCCACATGTGATGATGGCCTGTGGTAACATTTGCCATTTTCTTGTGGTTTAAACTGGCTGAAAGCTAGTTAGTAACCCAGCTTCTGGCCCTTGTTAATTGAGCCTGACAACTAATTTGGGGGACATGGACAATCTAGCATTGGATGTTTCTCTGTCACAACTTAGGAGAGGACTGAGATTTTGTCTAGGTTGGGGGTCCTTCCCTGACATTTTTTGCCATGACCAAAATGGGTTGGAGGATACCAACTAATAGTAACTGCACCTGAGAGTAGTTGCTAGAAATGTGCTTGTGTTATTAAAATTTGGATATGCATCTCAGGAATCACAGCTGGGCCTGCACAAATCCTAAAAAAGAAATTGCAAGAGTTTGGAAGGGCACCTTTCTCTTTTAGGGTGATCAGGATGGGGGTGTAGTTGTCCAAGCCTGAGGCACTGTGGGCTCGTGGTGGCAATTCAAGATTTATCAGCCGCTTGTGGTTGTTTGTCAAGATGTCCAGCAGGATTCCTCTGCTGTCTGTAAGCTATTTAATGCTGTGCCTAATTTTAATCTGCAATGTACTGTTTGTCCACATCTGTTGTATTAAAGTGTTCATTAGCATTTAAAGAAGGAGCGGATGGTATTGATCATGCCCATTAAAATTAAACAATCATGCGTTAGTGACTGATTAGAAATCCTTTTGCTGCACCAGCATTGCTGGTTAAAGCAACAGTGAGTGAACTTGTAAAAAAAAAATTCTCCGCAAGATCTAGTTTTCCGTCTTGTTTTTATCACTTTTAATGTGGCTACTCCCTATCTTGGTGATAATTCATTATAAATAAAAATGTGCTTACATTTTCACACACACCCCCAGTACTTTACAAAGCTGAGCCTTTTTTTTCATGTTTTACTGACCATGCACAGGAATATGTAAAATCAGACTGTCTGGGGCAACTGTGTTTCAGGAAATGCTCTTTGGAAAGGAGCCATGTTATGTTCACTTAGGGTTTTCTTACAAGTCTGTTAAAGTCAACCATATTTAAATACCAGTATGTGTAGATTTGCCAGGAGCTGGACACACTGCCCTCCATCCTCACACATATCCTTGGCAGTGCTGCAGCTGCTACACCCTCCCTCCACGGCTGACTCTGCAAGTGGCACAAAATACCACTGCTGTAGAGCTGCCTGTTGGTTTTCTGGCTTTTCTTTCTCTTGGGCTTCATATCTCCATGCATGAATGTTGATGTCTTCTTAATCCCCAAAAGGTGCCTGCGTTTTCCTCTTCTAGGGTTTAAAATGCTCTGAATTGTAAGAAGAGAGCTCTGAGATGTCTGCTGGAATGGATGATGAAAAATAGCAAAGAGCTCATGAAGGCACATTCAGAACTGGACATCCGAAGTGAGTGAGTATTTGCATCCAATTGAGAGAATGTTTACAAAATCAGATACAAATTTTCTTTTCCTTTTTTTGTTTTTAATGTGAGACATGCTGTCAGAACTTACAAGGAATCTGTTTCTTCATTCAGCAGCATTTTACTCTGGATCTTGTGGGAATCACAAGAGTTGCCCAGCTCGCTCTGGATATTGGACATCAGCCTGGAAGTTTCAGGGTGAACAGCAGCATCTCTCCCCAGCCATTCGTTCTTGACCCTGCCAGTGGGTTGTGAGGGAGAACAGTGAGGGAGAACAGTGCTCAGTTCAGACAGGAAGAGCAGGCTAACCTCAGCATCATGGCCCTTGGTTTTCTGAAACTTTACAGGCTTTACCTCCACAGCTGATGTCTTCATGGCATGAGCAAAAAGACTTCTTTCTTTTCCTGCCAACAAGACGTGGTTCAATTTTTTTCAAATTTTTTTTTGTCTTTCCCATATACCTAAGGATGTGTTTAAAAAAAAAAAAAAAAGGAAAGAACAACAGGAGGATGGAGAGCAGTCACCACTGAGGATAGCAATCATTCTTTAGCTCGGTGTCCCAGAGCTGGGTCTGACCCCGTTGGATATTGTCTTCCTAAGAACACAAGTTTCCCCAGCAGCACTGGGGTACCTGCCACTGCCATCAGGATGGGCTGTAAGAGATGAGTGTCCTGGGGACCTGCTCCACAGAGGCAGCGACAGGCACACCAGCAGCTTGGCATGGCATGGCATGGCACTCTCCAGGCGCTCGTTCCCTGTGTCCTGCAGGTCAGAGCCCAGTGCTGCTGGGCTGTGAACCAGTGGCAATTCAAGCGCCTGTGAATCCCTGCTCCTGGGCAGCACGGGAATGTGAGACTCCCTGGAGCGAAAACATTGCCCAGGCCTGCAAACACAGGCTGCTTTTGTTCACATACAGCCAGGGCATGAGGCAGCTGCTTGCTCAAGAGACAGAGGTCTTTCTGAAAGGGGGAGAGATGCTTAGAGGTCTTTTGTAGCTGCTCATCTGCCTGAGTGGCAAGAGCAGGAAATGGCAGAGTAACCTGTCGCCCAGCTCAATCCCTCACAAAAACCCTTTCTTTTCCACAGCACCTTTGCAAATTCACAGAACAATTGTCACAGAGGCACTTGACAGCCCACTGAACTGTCCAAGGGGCACCAAAATCATAAACAACTCCAGGCTGTTCCTCACCCTCACCCCTTGTGAAATGAGCAGACCGAAAATCCATCCCAGGATGGTGGAGCTGCAAAGGTCACTCTTTATGGCCTGAGCAGGAATTTCCCCCAGCTCAGGGTTTTATTTGGGCAACACTGTAACCTCTCTCTCTTCCAGCATTTCGAGTTGTTGCTTTGGCCTCCTATTGATTTCGACAGACATACCAAAATGTAGTGCCTGAGCTGGCCTTGTCAGGAAGATAAATAGAAGTAATGACTGGAGAGGGAAAATGAGGTGGCCGTCCAATCCCTTTTTGCTGGGAAATGCAGCTCCCAAGGTTTCAGCCTGTCTCACTGCTGCCACAGAACACTGTACCCCTGAGCTCAGGGAAATTTGGCCATACTGCCTGGCTGGGAAGGGATGGCTGTGGAAACTGCTTGTCCTGTGCTGATGTTGCTGAGAACTGCCTTCAGCAGGGGAGATGCCACAGCCCCTCTGTCTCCCCATCCACACCCTGATCTCAGTGGTGCCCTACCACTGGACAAAACACTGCCATGCTCCCAGTGGTTTTCAGGGCTGGGGTTCAAGGTGGTGTTGCTGCTGGTTGGTTTATTTCCATTAAATGCTAAAGAAAGCAAACAGTCCCTGTTCAGCTGGCAGGGGAGAGTGCCCATTTGTGCCTCCCCCCAGCACTGCCATGACTGAGCTAATGCCCCATGGGAACCTGCTTTCTTGCTGTGAAATGGGGATGGTGCTTTTGGACATGGTTTACTTTTTTAAGAATAAACTGGCTACTGTAGTTTTGCTCTATCTTACCTGCTCCCACTGATTATTTTCTAGCAGTTGGCTGTGTATGACAGCATGCTGCCCAGAATCTGGCAACTTGCTGAGCTGATTTGACTTGCTGCTGCTCTCTCCTCTGAGGAGCAGAGGTTGCCTCACTGACAGCAACAGCCCCCAGCCATGGCACCCCTCACCTCTGTCCTGCTCTCTAGCGCAGCCAATGCTGCTCAGGATCAAACCCTACGTATATTAAGATTTTCTATAACTTCCAGACTTGCCGCCAGGAAGATTGGACTGTGCATCAAATATATGCAATTGATTTTTTTGATGGTGCTAGAGAATGCACTTCGGCATAATAATAATTATTATTATTATTACTTTAAGCTGGGAAAGACGGGTAGTGACTTATGCAACTGTGGAAAAACCCCAAGCTGAGAGACCTCCTGGCATCTCATGTCACTAAATGGAATCAAATAGCTATGCTACCTCTGAAAATTACATCTGACAGAATTATTTTCTGTATATGTGTCCACCATAGAAGAGTTTTTACATAATATTCTTATCTAATGAATTGCTATGCTTAGCAGTTCAAGCCAGTTTGTTGCAAAAAGTTAGAGGTTAGAGAGGAGAAGTCTATTAAGGCAATAACACTAATAAGGGTCTGCAAGATCACATTTGAGTGAATGTAAATACAGGGCCTTTGAGATGAACAACTCAGAGGGTAGAGGAGTGGCGCCGGCGGGCAGTGGCCTTTTGGGAGACAGGCGAGCATGGGGCTAAAGCGTGCAGCCCGTCCCTGCAGCTCCCACTGCAGCACTTCCCAGGCTCCCCGCAGCCACAGCCCCTGCTCCCGTCCCTGCCCGGGGCTGGAGCCTCCTCCCGGACACTTCCCGGGCGCTTTGGCAGGTGCTGGCGCCAGGAGACACGGACACTGTGCTGTGCAGAGGGAAGTGGCTTGGTATAGCCGGGACTCAACACATTCATTCCTTGTCCTGCCTTAGCAAGCAAGGCGAGGGCTCCCTGCAGCAGAGAGGGCATTTTCCTCATGCTGTGAAAAAACCCAAGGGCTTGAAAACTTGAGATATGCCCTGAGGACCTCTGGCAGGCACTAGAGAGCCCTGAGGGAAGCTTTCTACTTGTCCCCCTCACTCCTGAGAGACCTACCTGGGGAGAGAGATCCCAGAGGAGAAGGTTATGCCACCACCTGTCCTCCCACTCCCATCCTCTCCCAGCAACCACATCTTGCTGAAGGCTGGTGGAGGCAATGCAAATCAACGTTTAAAAAAAGGCAGTGGCAAAGCTTGTGTAAAAGGGCAAAAAAAGAGACTGATTATTTCCTGATAGCCTTCTGTTTCCCCCAGCTATACATTTGAGAACATTTTGTAAATTATTTCTTTATTATGTGACTAAATGTAATTTGCATTTTCAAAGGGAAATACAAATCAAAGCTCAACAATGAAAGGGCTGGGATTTTGAGCTTTTAAAAGTGGCTACTGCATATCAAACCCAGCTACTTTCGATCAACATTTTTTGCTATGCATTTTGTGGACTGGATACAGGATAATCAAATGAGCATTATGTGCACTCCCATAATGTGCATCATAATGCTCTGGGCTCCAAATGATCTGCTGTGACTTAACATTTGGAATAATCATTAAGGTTTCTATCAAAAATGACCACATTTCAGCCATTCTCTTAGTGCACCGATGAATGTAGTATCAGCTGCACTTTTTCTGACACTGATCTCTATTATTCCTTTGGTTTTCCTTCTCTTATTCTTTCGATTTTTGTGGTCTTGCCAGTTTGTGTCAAAGAAACACAGTATCGGATAAGATCAGACATGACCACTTTCAATTCAGCATGCAGGATGCATTGGCATCCAGCCTTTACCAACAAGAAAATCAGAGCAAGGCACAAGGAGATACAAACCTGTTAAATTAAAAGGAGAAAATCTATTTCTCCTTGGAGAGAGAAAAAAGGAAAAATATACTAATTGCATTGTGGAGGTATTTTATGGAGATGGTACAGTTGGTCTTACTAGAAACTGATTGTACATGTTAAATATTTAAACTTATATTTATTTTACAAAATCTCATTCTACCTATGAGAGCATAGTGTTAAAGTATTTACATTAAAAAGGTACTCCATAAAAATTCATGTCCAGCAAACATGTAGAGGTCTAGCTGTAATTAAATCTCCAAAAGTGGCTATCCTCCTGCTTCTGTGTAAGAACAAGTGTGTCCTTTCTGGATTGCAATCAATAGCATGTTACCTGATTATACACCTTATTATGTCTTGTATAGTAGTGTGAGCCACTGGAGGGTGACATGTGAACAAACAGATATGCTTGATCAGATCTTTTCAAGAAACACACCTTACAGGAGAGAGACAAACAATTAGTGTGTGTTATAGGTTACGGATTTACAATTTACATCATAAATCAATGTCTGATTATTTTAATGCAAAATGTTTTTAGCTTCATTTTATTGCACTAATGGTTTCGATAACACACTATAATTTGCTCACATGAAGAGGTGATTGGACAGCTCTTACAGAAATTTTTAATTACTGTCATTAGTGGCTGCAATCTTATTCTTTTCTATGGAGCTAAGATACGTGATATTGCATTGTACTACGGCTACTTTGTGGCCATGAGAATCCAAACTCTCCCTTTCCTATTAAATGCTTGCATCCATAAATATGTGTCACTGTGGAAGTCTCATCACAATTGATACTAGCATCCCACAAACTTTAACTAACGTATCCATATGCTATTTTAGGCATGTGTGGTGGTGCATCTCCACCCTTGGGCCATACTGTGATCTCAGAAATACTCATCAAAGCTTGGCCTTGATGGGCTAAGCTCTTCTTGAGCTTATCAGAAACACTGCCTGCTCCCAGGAGCTTATGCTTTCTAGTGTGGCTGCTTTTAACAAACAGCCTTGAAAACTGATTTTTCTTGCCTGAATAACAACCCAAGTGGAACAACATTTTTGTTACCAGACTTTCAAAGAAAACTACTGACCCAAATTGTGGCCGGGGATGGAAAATTACTATAGCTAAAGCCAACTCTTTTGTGACCCTACAAAGAGCACTCCTAAGTGAGACCCTTTGAGCCCTCCTGCACCGCAGCAGGCTGTGACCAGCACCTCCCTGAGTCGGGCCTCTCAGAGCTAGCCACCTCTCACATTTGCCATACTTGGGGGACCACCACTGATTGCCAGCAATGGAGCCTGGGCTACCCCCACTCCTCGAGACTCAACCCTTTGCCCACTGAGAAGATGCAAAGGCATCCGATGTGACTACATTGCTGAATTCAAAGGGAATTTCTGAAATGTGTATACCTTGTGTGTATTCCCTTGGGTCTCTGTGAGTGTGAATGTGGTACAGCAAATGTACTGTGAATGTTGCTCTCCTAGATTAAGTACTTCAGATTTGTAAGTAAGCTAGGCCTATTACTGAGTTACTGTTGCGTTATAGTAAATTCTGTAAAACTTTTAGACCTAAACTGTTATTCAAGTGTGATGCTAAGTTTGTCAAGGAACTCGGAACTCCATTCTGAACCTCATGACTCAATGGGAGGGTCTCCCTTATTATTTTTATCCCTATTCATTCTCAGCCTTACCCTTTTTTCATGTAGATAATTTTTGCTTGATTTTGGTTTCAGATTGACTTTAGACTTCAGTACAATTTTTCTCTGTGTGCTTTAACCATCTAGTAAGTAGTAGAGTGAACCTTGCTAATGAACTTTGTCATGCTTTCGCTTTTCTATTAAACATGCTTTTGCTGATACCTTTGCCAGTGATTCTTTGAGTGTCCTAAAACACTCATTCACGACAGCAGGTAAAAACATATAGCACCAATTTAAAATAAAAAAGGGAAAGGAGCATAAAGTGTGTTGAGCACAGTTAAGATAGGAACTGTGTAGGAGAGGCAGGGACGGGGCAGCAGGAGTCCTGCCTCCAGAGAATAAAGCTGTGTTAGAATGCCAACAGCTGAAATCTGTGGGGTGACATGGAGGACAGCACTTGTCCTTCGTCCCAGCAGACCAAAGGTCACATCTATTTCTGACAGTGGAGCTATTGTTGGAGGTCCATGTTCTCGCTACTACTTGAAGCTCCTACCATGTAAAAAACTTTGATTCCCCCAGATATATGCAGAAAGCATTGCATGCTCAATGCACTGCATGTCCCTCCAATTCCCTTGTCAGGTCTTCCAAGGGCTGCTACCATGTAGTGACAGCTCATTTCAAGGACAGACGAGACCTTAACAGACTATTTTATTGAAAACACCTGATAAAATACTCCGGCTGATCTTTGCTGACACGTGAGCCCTGAGGGGTGAGCTTGCTGGTAGCACTGGACAGGCCTTGCAGGACCCTGACTGGGGACTGAATGGGGAGGGATGTTTTTCTCCACTCACATTAACCTTATTTAAGTGTGTCTGAAAATGCAATGGTCACCTGAGTTCAGCTTTGCATGTCTTCAGCTACTGTTAACAGCTAGATGTAGAACATACTCGGTATTGCCTATGTCTTAACAAACACAGAAAAACCTTTTCCATCATGGTAAATCCAGTTGGTAAGTTTGTTCTGCCCATCCACTGAGGACACCTTGACCCTGCAGGGCAGAGCAGGGGCATGCAGGCTGTGAAGATGACAACAGGGGAAATCACAGTGTCACAGGTCACAACAACCATCTCCTGAGTTACAGACCTTCATTTTCTGGTACCCTTGCTGTGTGCTGTAGGAAGGGAAGCCTCTGCCCTTCACATACATCCCATCTCTCTTTTCCCTTTCCTGCTCCCTTGTTCCCAGTCATCTGTAAAATATGTGAGCTGATATACACAATTTTCAGTAAAATAGTTATTTTTCACATATTAAAAAAACCCCTGACAATTCATAAAATGTCCTGTATGGATTCCCCACAAAGTCTCTCTTCTGGCCTATTAATTTGAAGGCCATTTGACTACATATGTAGTTTGAAGATTTAAAGAATGCTGTTTGTATTAAGCATCAAATGAAAAACTAACTGCAGTCTGAAGTTTTGCTTCAGCTAGTGCCATCAGTACTCCATAACATTTCATATGATGCTCTTAAAAGCTGTGAAGGTTGGCTACTTCTCTAGGAAAATTCTGATAATTGTGATTCAAGATGTTAAGGGCTTTTACTGTTGATAAACTGAATCTCTTCTTCCATGTAAGTAAAAAAAATATTTGTAGATTTCTTTTTCTGAAAGAAGTAAAACTACATCAAAATTCAAAAAACATCCCCCTCTTCCCAACTGAGCTGTCTTGTTTGGAAGCCGTCTGGGTGGCAATCCTCCACTAATGTGGATTTAGAGGAATGGAGTGTGGTCTGGTCTCTGGAGAACTGATTTAGTTCATCTGCTTTTGTGTGTGTGCTGAGAAGCCAGCAGTGCAGGTAAGTATGTAATTATGGGCTTATTTAAAATGGAGATTCTTTTATATGACAGATTGCAGCATGCGCAGGAAGAATAATGCCCACAGAAAATAGAACACCTCTGCGAGGGCTCTTGTACTCTATTGTGCTGTAGCCTATTTACAGGCTTTGGCTCAGAGATGATTTGTGGTTTGCCTTACACGGGCACAGGTTTGCACGTGCACGAGGCCTCCTCCCTCCAGCCCATTGCGGCAGGGACTTGCCTGCTGTCAGCGAGGCACCTGGAAACGCTCCGCAGCAAGAGTTGCACTGGTATTGAGCCCTGCTCAAACCACAGGATAAACAGAGGATTATAGCAAACACCAGGGCCACAAATCCCATATAGCTTCTTCAGGGCTTCTCCCATTACTATTGCTGCCAAATACCACGTAGCAGTTATTTTGCTGTGTTTAATGGCTGCACTTGATTTAACGTGCTATTATACGTGTTACCAAAAATGGTTTTAAATGACTGATCTATTTTCTTCTGGCCCGTCTTCAAATAGTATTTTGATTGCAAAGGGCAAGGCAGCCAACTTTGTAAAATTCTGTTGAACTGCTGTTACCCGAGGAGCAGAGGCGTCACCCACAGCCTCACTCCTAACTCATCTCCCTTATCGGTGGGGTCCTGGTAAGCGACCCTCCATTCCCCGCGGGACTCGGGGCAGCCTGCGCGCTGCGGGGTGAATGTTCTGACACCCTGCACTTGTACTGCCCTGCTTGGCAGGCGGTGCTGGCTGCGGGCACTGCCGGGAGCAGCCAGCGCACACACCCTTGGCTTTCTTTCGTGGAGAAACCCCACTGCCCTTGAAAACTGGCAGGTTTAGGGGGTTTATTTCAGAGTGAAGCCAATCTAGGTTTGGAATATAAAACTGCTTTTTAAAAGAGGAGCTAGAGACCACGGGGGCTTCCCAGCGGCCTCCAGCTAGGCACGAGTGGGCGCGGCCCCCGCCCCCATTCTGCACCCGAGTCCCGCCGCGTTCCGCCCGGGAGCTTTTCGCGCCACGGGCCAGGCCCTTGCAGATCCACAAACCCCACAACGCAAATAGGAAAAAAAAAAAAGAGACCTCCGCACCGGCCCCTTCGGAGGCATCGCGGGAGACCTGACGAGCTCCTTAGCAGACGTAGGCGAGCGGGCGCGGGGCGAGCACGCTGGGTGCCCGAGCCCGCGGGGGTGTGCGCTGCATCTGCCAGGACGCGGGCGGCAACGCGGGAAAGGCCCCGCCGGGCCCCGCCCCCCGCGGTCCAGCGGCTGTGGCGCGAACCTTCAGTTCCCCGCGCTCGCCCGCCGCCGCCAGCATGGCCCCGCAGGTGAGCGCTGCCCGCGGCCGCCGCTGCCCGCCGGGCTCTCCGCAAGGCTGCGGGTCGCTGCTGCTGCGGGGAGAGGGGAGGTTGTGGCGCTTGCCGCCGCTGCCGGGGCCCTCCGGGGTCTTGCGAACCTGGGCAAGCCGGGCTGAGCCGCTTTGCGGAAGGCTGGTCGGGTCGGGTGGGGGGGCTCTTTAGTTTGGGCACCCCAGGGAGAGCGATGTGGGGGCAGCCCCACCACTCGGACCCGCCGCCTCGGCTCTCC
>VZRF01000385.1:1144040-1173597 GCA_013396875.1 Vireo altiloquus | reverse complement strand
GGCGGCGGGCGGCCCGGCCGCGTGCGTCCGGGGCGGCACCATCTTAGCGGGAGGCGGGAAGAGGCCCCTGAGGGGACGGGCGTGCCTGCGAGCCTCTGGCCGCTCCGGGTCATCTGGGCTGGGCTGCCCCGTGCCTGAGGCCCCCGGTGCGGACCGTCCCGGCGCGGTGCGGTGCCCCCGGCTGCGTGCACCCTCACCCGCGGCGGGCGGCACCAGAAACCGCCCCTGTTGTGTCTGGGGCCGGCCGGGCCGCTGCCGGGTGCTCGGCGAAACTGTGAAGCGGAAACGCGCAGGCAGAGCGGTGCTGGGGAGAGGACGGAGGGCTCCAGGCTGGCCCGGGCAGCTGCTGTTTAAGCCCTGTCTGTCCAGCGCTTGGCCCGGCCGGGGCCAGCGCTCAAGACCGAGGCAGCGCCTCAGTGTGGGTGCTGACCCCGGCATTGATGCCACCCACGGGCGATAAGGTGGGTCACTGACAGTAGAAACACTGGTGGGGAAAGGAAAACCTGAAGCCCATGAAAAAAAGTCTTTCAAATCGGTGGTGAAATGAACAAAACAGCATTTTGTCTATATACTTTGTCTATAACAGTTGTTTCAAATTTGTGGGTAGGATTCTTTGACCCTTTCTTAAGGACTGCAGAGTATTTAGTGTTTGTCTCAAACTGAAAGTAATAAATGCATCAAACTAGATTTCCAGGTATACTTTTTGTGTACTTGCACTTTTTTCAGTCACTGGCAATGACGACTGGGGAATGACAAGATTTATGTGCTTATTTCCACTTTTCTATTTGCATAAAAGAAGTATTCTTAAATACTGAACAAAACTCATCTATAACAATGATCAGAACTGTAGCAGTCTAAAAACTATTTTCATTCCTTACTCTGAGATTTATTTCAAAGCTGATGTTTGTTTTCTGACTTGCATTCGAGGTTGCTAAACATCCTAAAATGTTCAAACCTCCTAAGCATCAATAAAAAAATATTCTTAAAAGCTACTATACTGCTACTTTGTAGGTCTCTTCTTAATGGTGTTGCTGTTGTCCTTTTGTAGCGTCGAGGTTGTTCCGGAAGGAGAAACTTCAGAGCCTTTCGAAATACGAAACTGATTCCCATGGAAACATCCTCATCCTCTGATGACAGTTGTGACAGTTTTGGTTCTGATAATTTTGCAAACACAGTAAGTACAGTACAAGAACAAATAATTCTGTGGATGTGCAGTACTAGTAAAGCTTACAAAAATGTAAAGTTGATAAAGCTAAATATTTTGTGTGTAATTAAAACTACTTGCTCTGCATATATTTTTTATAGTAGTTATAAACCTATGCTCTGTGCTGTAATTTCATTTCATTCTTTGCTTGTGCTTCTAGGTGGTAATTGTTGGAAACAGATTAGCTATCAATTCTAGCCTTTGAAATGTCACCTAAGCTAATGTGCCTGGTAATTTGCAGCTGTGGTTCTGAAACCCCTTGTGAAATGCCTTAACTATTTTTTTTTCTTTATTAAAAAGCTATTTGCTTCTACTGCACTTGTAAATGTTCGTAATTTTCTGTACAACTTCAGTTAAAGGATATTTTCTTTTTTGTAGAAATGCAAATTTAGGTCGGAAATTAAAGAAGAACTGGCAAAAATTTTTCATGAAGCCTCTGATGATGAATCTTTCTGTGGCTTTTCAGAAAATGAGGTTCAAGATACATTGGTAAGATAGTTGATGCTAGTTTACTGTTTTATTTTTGAATTCTTACACATTCTTAATTGGAAAATAATGCCAGCTTTGGCCTGAAAGTTCAATGTTTCAGAAAGAAGCATCATTTCATTTAGTAAACAGTCTTAAGTAGCCAAAGTTTAGTTTTGTTTTTGTCTACATGCAAAGCACTCAAGATTCTGAGCTTTTAAGATCTGCCATACATTTTGAAATATATCTTTTAAAACTGTCCTTGCTGGTTGTTACTTTGTTGGACCCTAACATTTCTGGTTTCCTCAATATGAAATGTTAAGCTAGCCCATGGACTCCAGCAAACCTCAAAAAAATTTCTGTGTGTCTTGACACGCAGTCAGATCTTCACTCTGGTGGTGTAACAGGGAATGCTGCATGTCTTTCAACAGTAGAGAAATAGTGATAGGTGGTAAAATCTGCCTTCCTGCTTTTCCTTGACATCAGTGCAAGATCAGTTTTATTGCTTAAAAAGATCAGTGATTGATATTCAGAAAAGAAACTGAAGTAGTACCACATTTGGCAAAAACAGGTTTGTGATAACTTCAGAACATGCTGAGGAATGACTAGAAAAGAAAAATGTCTAATGGGAAGAAGACACATCTGAGTTATAACACAGTAATAAAGAGAGTAAGTAGGAGACAAAGCTGGAACAGATGAGTAGAAAAAAGAATCAATAACTACACATAATGTGCAACCAAAATCACATACCTGCTTTATAAAAACCCTGTGTAAATAAAAGGGGCCATTTGATGTCCACTGTTACTGCTGATCAAAATAAGACTGTCTTATTTTGTCTAAAAAGAAAAATCAAAGCCTATTTCAAAATGAGCTTTTAACCAAATAATTTATATCCTCACTGAACCGTTGGTTCTAGGACAATTTGTAAGCAAAACATCAGAATTCAAAGATTGGAAAATACTGGAATTTTATTCATAATTTTTTCATTGGCTGGCTCTAGAAAGAAGTTTCCATTTTTTATCATTGGTACTGTGAGATGACTGTTCTTGACAGCTTACAAAATTGGGTTTGATCTTGTGCAGAGAACTGCATAGTGGCTTTTTTTACAGCCAAATACTGTATGTAGCAAAATTGAACCCTTTAAAGGCAGTTCTCTTCCTCACACCACACACATAATCTATTTTTGCTATTAGACCTGCAAGTGACAGCTAAGACTGCTGCAACTGGACCTACACTCCCTTTTCTGCTGTGTTTGGCATGACCGTGTGGGTCTCCCTGAGAGGTTTTTATTCCCGTGTCCCCTCTCCTTCTCTCCCATTCCAAAGTGCACTAGAACACTAGGACTAGATGTCTGGATTTCAGCCAGGTAGCCTCTTAAACCACTCCCAGACAAAATAATGTTGACTGTATTTCCCTTCAGAGCAACTCTCCTGAATTTACATGCTTCCATTCTGGTTTGTTAACAGAAATTGGAATCGGATTCTGAGGAGAATGATAAAAGTGCTGAAAGTGAGACAGATAAGAGAGGGCAGAAATGCCCTGTTCCTCTGAAAGTAGCCATGAGGTTTCCACCTCGAAGATCAGAGAGGAGGAAGGGTGAGATGGAACCTGCTCCTGAAACACTGATGCCTGCTCCAGATTCAGACTCTGACTCTGAAGAAAATGGTGCTATGTTCTTAGAAAAAAGAGCTTTAAACATAAAGGAAAACAAAGCAATGGCAAGTACTCAATGTCTCCCTGGGGACTCTCCCTTTTCCCCCCTCCCTTTTGGCTCTTGGGGGACCTCTGTTTAAATTCACTCTCATGGGAATTACATGAATGCATTAAGACAAATTTGCATTCCTAAAATATAAATCTGATACTTTACATTTACTGGCGTATGAAAATCCATAGGCTGCAAGCCTAACAACGTAATAAGTTTGAGCATTTCCAAATTACTTGCAGTCACTAAAACATAAATAAGACATAAATGTAAAGAGTTGAAGAGTGACTGCATTTCCTATAAGTAATTGTACTTTTAGCCAATTGCCCTAGTAGTCTGTAATAGCACATAAATACCCTTTTAAGGCTCTGCTTCATTTTTCTTTCTCTTGCTAGCTTGCAAAACTAATGGCTGAGTTGCAAAATGTTTCTGGTATCTTTGGTGGGAGAAAATCGTTGCCAGCTGTCAGTCATGTGAGTATAAACTTACTGTATCTGCCTAGAAGGTTTCTAAGAGTCAATTCCTGACATTACAAAGCAGGATTCTCAATGAAAAAACTTAATAAACTGTGCAAATCAAAGTCCAGTTAGAATTTTATTGCTTTGTAGAACAGGTATCCTCATTGTGTAATTCTCTTTTGATTTGCCACAGTATAAAGCAGGACAGATTAATTTATAAAGGTTAAGTGTCTCCACAGGCCAATAAAACTAAACAAGGTGCTGTGTAAATATGTGTTTTTACAAAAGCTGGGGATAAGGGGGGGCAGCTCAGACTTTGAAGCTCAGAGCTGAATGTTCTGTGAGTTTGAAGCCTTGGAAAACACCTGGCATTTAAGGTTGGGTTGTGAATGAGCAGTGTAATTAATTTCACTGCTGATGTATTTGTAAGCTGGGTGAAATTCAGAACAACACTAAAAATCGCAACTAGGGGTTCTGCTGCTTTTGACATTTCTCAGTGATTAGCAGAATGCTTAAGACAAACTTGCTTAGCATCTTCTTACCTTGTGTTTCTGATTGGGACAGGGATAGATATGTCTTTGGAAAAGACAAGAGGAAGGCATCTTTAGGGGAGGAATTCAGTAGGGACAGGAGCTGTCTGTGTTTTCACCTGTTTCATTAGGGGCTTTTAAACTTTAGCAGGGACCAAAGCGACTTCCAAGGCATTCCTTGCCCAAATATGCCTTGAGGAGGAACCCAGACCGAAGTTCTCGGCCTCACACTAGGTCCAGGTCCTTGATTGAAGGTCCTCCTACTCTGGTACCAGAAGAGGAAGAAGATGACCGTTACATTTTAGTGAGAAGAAGAAAGGTGTCTGATGAAGACCTGGAGGTATGATGAAGGTCTAGTTCTCCTGTTGTGGGTTTTGAGGGTAGTTTTGTATCCCTTCAAGAGAACAGCAATTCATAGAGAATTGATGAGGTTTATCAGTATGCCATGTCCTTGGAAGAAGTAAACAAAACAAAAAAAAAGGCATTTTGTATGTATTCTCTATTTCTCCTTCCTTGTCCTTGCAAAACCGCTTCCTCTTGCACTCCAGCAGGAGTGAAGCAAGATCAGTAGCATTGCTGCATGCTGAAGGTGACAGATCAAGTGAGGGTGCTAAAGCTGCATCCATATCATACATCCGTACAAAGTTCTGTTGTATCTTGCTTAAATATATGATGGGTATTTGAGACTTCAGCATTGCTGTGAAGGTCATTGCCTTTGTATAGCTTTTGCTGAAACTAATACTAAAAGTATTGTGTCTTTGCTATTCAGCATGAAGCCCGTACTCCCAGGAGGGGTCACCGTGGTGCCGTGGCTTTTCCACATGTTGTACGCCCAGTTGAGGACATTACAGTGGAAGAGCTAAATAATATTTGTGGATCTGCAAGAGAAAAAGTATATAATAGGGCCATGGTAAGTGTATTCCAGCTTTGTGAAATGTATACTTTGTGAAGTCTTTTTTTTTTTGTAATGTGTTTGTGTTTTAGCATCAAATAGAGCACACTCCCTCTCACTGAGAGAGAGGATGTGATTTTTTGGGAGAAGTAGGTCTGAGGTCTTGAAATGTCCCTTCTTATTTTTGCCTGAATTTGTAGAATGGCCCTTACCAAGCCAATTAGCTTCCTTTCACTCTGGAACAACTCTAATACCTAAGTGATGCCAGCCAGGGAGAGTGATTACCAGACCCTGAAGATGCAGTGTAAAAACAGTCTTGGTTCAAACTCGCCAGGTGGCTTTCTGTTTCAGGATAAGCACTGCTAGCTGCCAAAGAGATTTTGTTCAATGCCTTATTCCTCTAACTAAAATGCCATCTTAAATGTCTTGTCTCTTTTTCCTGTGCTCTAGGGATCCACCTGCCATCAGTGCCGCCAAAAAACCATAGACACCAAGACAAATTGTCGTAACCCTGATTGCGTGGGAGTGCGGGGCCAGTTCTGTGGGCCGTGCCTCCGCAACAGGTACGGGGAGGATGTCAGAGCAGCGCTGCTGGACCCGGTAAGAGTGCCCAGGGGTGGTTTGTTGGGCCTGACTCGCACAGCCAGGGGTGTTGGTCACTGACAGCTGGAGTTGTCACAGAACGGCTTACAGTGCTGTAGTACATCATGCAGTCCTGGCTTGATTCACCCTGAATCACAGAACTGTGTTGTGTAGGGCTTGTTGTATTTACTACTTCTGTAGTGTTATTTGCAGGAGTAAAGTATGAGAACAGAGCAGCAGCCAAAATATTCTTGTGTTTAAACATCAGAATAATGTTCTCTGTTGCCTTGCATTAGTGCTTAATGCCCTATGGAAAGGAACTGTATTATGGACAAAGTGCTGCTGTTGTGGGCTGTGTTGTAGGAGTGGAATGCTTCCTGTGGTTATGTGCAAGGCAGGCAACAGAGAGTTTAATCCTCTGCTGACTGAGGAATTTGTAGTCTTGCACTGGTTTAGACAACTTTATGCAGTGCTGATGTTCACTGCAGAACTCAGTGTGGAGCAGGGCACTTTTCTAAGTTGTGGGTGTGAGTTACATCTGGCATAGCATCTCAGCTGAAAGGGCTTGTTGTTGTCTCTCTTTGTGCAGACATGGAGGTGCCCACCCTGCCGTGGGATCTGCAACTGCAGTTTCTGCAGGCAGCGCGATGGCCGATGTGCCACAGGTGTCCTGGTCTATCTGGCCAAGTACCACGGCTTTGACAATGTCCATGCCTACTTAAATAGGTGAGTATGCCATTGTGTCAGTGGCGTGGTTGCATTCAGTAGGATAAGCATCTCAAAAGTGCGAGGGCAGAGATGTCCACATCCTAGTTCATCAGGTGAATCTCAAGATTAGTCTGTGTTGCCTCCAGAATCTGAGATTTTGTCCTATGATTTTTCTGATACACTGATTCTTAACTGAAACAAGTGATACATCTACTCTGCCTTTTAGCTCTCAACCTCAGTGTGTATTGTCAGGGCTTCCACTAATTGATCTAAAGAGTTTTCAATGTTTTGCTGCAAGCTGATTCATGTTTTTACTTGTCTTTCAGTCTGAAACAAGAACTTGGAATGGAAGACTGAAGCTGTGACTGCCTTTAAATTACATACTCTTTCACCAACGTCATATTATTGCCTGCAGTGAATTGTTTAATCAAATGAGATTACAAAGTGCCTTCCCTGCTTCCCTCTCCTTTTGGGAAAAAAAGTATAAAAACCTTTCATTTATTTCAGTATAAATCATAGTTGGGAAAGCTATTAAGGTCTTTACCCACAGGCCACTGTTTTTTCTTTAAACAACTTTTCAAGTCAGATAGCATCACTTCTTGTTTTCATGATAGCAACTTGTTTTTTTCGTCCTGAAAGGAGATGGAGCTTTAAGCCATTAGTTTCACTCTTGGAGCAATCTGTACTGCAGGTTTACTTATGCTCCAAAATTGATTACAAAAAGATACAGATGTTCTGGAAACCTGGGGCGATTTTCTCCACAGAACCAAGCAGCCAAGTTCTGCAATAGAAACACTTCAAGATCAAATGGAATTGTAGAATTCTCTGAAACAACAGCATCTTCTCAAGTTCAAAAAGGAAGCCCTATAAGCTGCAGCTGAGCAGTCTCTAGGCACTACTATTTGGTTTTATAGAGTACATTTCAAGGCCAGGCTTCTCTGAATTAAAAAATGCATCAGAAGCTGTTTGACATGGCACTTTGTGTTTTTGCTGAGATGAGAGAAGGTCGCTGCTGAAAGCTTCCACAGCACTAGCATTGCCTACTGGTGAGGTGATGTGAGCCTACTGGTATTGATTGTGTAGTGACCACTGTCTAAAAGAGAATGCTTCACGTGTTGAATGCCTGTTTTGGTGGACTCTCTTCTCCCTGTTCTTGCTGCAGCTGCAGAACTGCTTTGCAGTGTCAGCAGTGGGCCTGGGGAAGAGGGATACCTCCAGATCAGGGTTGGTCAAGCAGAGAGGTTGGCAGTTCATCTGGCTGTTGGCCAACTTAAAGTGGATGAAAGATGGTAACTTGTTTAATTTGGTTATCAGGAAAAGGGGCAATGCATGTTTCTGTATCTGGCTCTGTGTGATTTTGGAAGGTTCTTTGACATGACATTTGTGAAATGTAAGTACAGCAGAAACGGAGCCGAAGAATCCTGATACACTGAGTGCATGGGGTCTCCTCTACTCAGTGTTGTAGAAAAGAAGGTGCCATGAAAATTGCATCCAGAGAACCACAAAGTGTGAAAATGTGCTTAGTTTGGTTTTGGAGACTACTGTGTTAGCTTTGTGTAAGGTTTAGAATGTAATGTTACAAATAATGTACAGTTGAATAGTAGAAGAATCATCATGGGTTTACATGTCTCTGCTTGCACAGTTTTTGCACTGTGTGTATACAAAGTGATCCACGGTTCATACCTTTCTGGGAATTGCATCAGTGTGTGTGGGAGGGAAAGAGAGAGGAGTTTAGAAACAACAGATATTTATGTCTCAGACTTGCAGTTCTGTTTCATAAATGATCTCTCCTATTGAAAATCTCCTGTCCTCTCTTCATCTGTTTTTATAGTGTGAATAGCTGTGCAATCTGAGGTGTGGAGAGTGCTCTTCCCTCTAGGTACATTTTGTGAAGAAGGAACTCATTTTAGAAATACATTTTCTGACAGATAAAAGTGGTAGGTTTTTTTTTTCCTCCTAATTGCTTGGCTTGCCTTCTGATTGCTAGAGTGTGAAAGTACTGTGCTAAAAGCAGACCCTTGTGTTATATTACAGAGACTGCTATATTTAGATTTACTCAGAGCTACACTGTTCTGTACAAAATTTTTTATTTTGAAAATAAAGATTTTCAGCTTTAGAATATTTTTATCTCTGAACTGTTTTTAAAAACCTGTTGGAGCTGTACTTCTATTTTACCACTTTCAGGTGAACTTATGCTGCGAAGTAAAGGACTTGGTTGTTCCCATCATACCTGGGGGGAGCAGTGGGATTTGGACGTCTTATTGTCTCTGACCCTGTGTTCCTGAACCAGGCTTGCTCTTATATTCATGCTACTTGGATTGAATTTTTGGGTACCTGGTGACTAACTTGTGATGGTCAAAATACAGAGTGCTTAGTTCAGGCTCAATACAGGCTCTGGCATGTATGCTGTGTGCTTAGCCTTCTGCTTTTTCTCTACTTTTTTTTTAAACCAGATGCCTACATCCTGAGCTGACAAGGATGAGGATAAAATTTTGGACACAAGTTGGAGTAATGTGGCTGCCATTTAAATTTATTTATTTATTTATTCCTTTACAAACAAGCTCTTAAGTAGCCTCTCAGGAGCTCTTCCCTGGAGCAGAGAACTACCTGAGAGGCCTTGATTGCAGGCTGATGGTGAAGACTGGTTTTGACACTTGTGCTGCTTTTGTGCCCTGAATCTAGAGACAGGAGTTGTATCAGGCTGTGGCAGAAGGTTATACAAAGCTGGCCTGTAGTGAGAGGAAGTGGGAAAGAAGTGATCCAGTGGAGTGACTGAGCTGTCCCAGATACTGTTTGCTGGTGAAATCCTCACCTTGTTACTCTCACCTAAAAGCTACGTTTTCATGTGCCTTTCATCACACTGCTGGTGATGTGAGATAAATTTGTATTTACAAGTTGTGTAGGATGTTAGTTGATGTTTAATATGATGATTTTTGGTCTCAATACACCACTTTCCCCAAGCCCCTCTACCACAGCTGCTTAAGTGCTGTTGATGTGGACTTGAAAAATAGTTAATGAGGTTATGGTTTATAAGTGCAGTGAATGAGCAGCAATTTAAGAAACTTGAGGGGAAAAGGTCCTGTCAGCTTTAAAAACCAAAGATACATGGAAATAGAGTATCACTGTGTAAGGAAGAACAAAAGAATGAAGCTCGTGTGTGAGGTAGAATGACTACTGATTTATTATTGAAAAAGGCTGCATGAGTTTGCATTCCCTCAATACTCAGATTTAGAGCCAGCTGATTTTGTGCATAGGTCTGATAAAACTTTTTTTTTTAACCTGGTATAATAATTTATAATGAATATATAGTATATACTGATTAATTTTGCCATAACTTCCTTATTATCAGAAGACATTTTTAGACTGGTGCATGTTAATGTGTATGTCATTTGCTTCTTCCCCATTCCACTTGCTTTTTAGTTAAGCCAAACACTGAAGCATTTAGGTCTTTTCAAATCTTGAGAAAAAAATTTTTGTCTTCCATAACAATTAAACTTCTTTTCATTATAGGTAAGTTAAAAAACCAGCCTGGCAGTGTTACTTCACAGGCTGAAGTAGCATACAGTAAACATTTCAGAGCAGCACACTTGGCTGCTTAACCAGTTATATTAGCATGGGGACTTGCAAGGGAATTTTAACTTCGGAAAATACCCCTCTTCCTTCCTGGCTTCATGTGCTGATACACCTTCATTTTGTCTGCCAGCAAACTAAAAATGTATTTTGAACAGAAAAGCATAGAGATGTTAAAGAATGGCTTGAAGTGTTTCAGGGTGAGGGAACACAGCTGACTTTGAAACCATCTGTGATACACTGTGCATCTGAAACTTTTGGCAAGAGAGTCACCCGCTGACCTCTGCTGGCATAATCCAGTTTGTTCTCTTACGCCTTTTTGTGAGTGCAGCTCTTGCATGGCTAATGGCATGAGCTAGTGGGGAGATTTTGGAAACACTGCCTACTGTTCTTCCATGTTCTTGGCCTCTAAAGCAACTACGAGTCAGTAAAAAGATAAAGCTGTCAAATAGAGGCTGGTCAGCCTATGGGGTCCGAAACAGCAGCACCCAGATAAGCTGGGCTTTGTTGTAGACAGACGTGAGTACATGGGCTACAAATACCAAAGAGAGAGGACAGTACCACACGTGTAAGAGTGGGTCTCACTCTCCTTCCAAGTAGTAAGCCTGGGTCTCCTGAAAGGGTGTCAAAAACCCCACGAACCCTTTGGACTTGGGAAACTGTGAGAGAATTGTATATTTGAGCTCAAAAATGTAATGATCAGTGCTAGAGGTAGGAGTCCTGAAAATGGAAGGTGAGAGGGGAACCTAGGAATCCTGTTGTGACTGAAACTTATAAGAAGTTCTCATTATTGAATCTGTATGAAAATATTCTAGAGCAAAGAGATACAGTCATATTAAACCAGGTCTTGCTGCTGTTTAGTACAGGCTTTCTTCCAGCTAGAATTGATGAAGCTCTTGTTGCAAGGATGGCAGATGATTCTGTTATGTGAAAAAAAGAAACCAGAAGTCATGGGCTGGTCAAGGTGGGGTAAGAAGGCAATGCATCTGTCTCTGGTAATAGTACTTTGTTAGTTTTTGTACTGATCACTTGGACTAGGAAAAAAAAATGTTGAAGTGTAGCTCCAGCTGTGTTGAAACCTACTGATACAATTTTTCCCTTGGAATATGTCTACAGGTAAAACTTACCTAGTCCTGAAAGCAGATATAAAATGTAACTGAAATAACAGATTTGTGTTTGGGTTCAAACTAGCTTTATATCCTTTCCTGTCTCTCAGTATAACTGCAGGCACGGAGAATGAAATTACTGTGTCAAGAGGTGTAAGTAATAGAAGCTTATGGCAACCATTCTCATTTTCTTTTAATCACATACACAATAACAAAGCAACCCTACCAGCACTCCTTTTGGCCTTCCCTTACCCGTTTTTAGCTTGAATATCCATGTAAAAGCGGTATGTTTGTGAATTGCTACATAAGTTTCACGACTGACTGATACTAGGACTGAGGGTGAGTGCTCTCCCCCAAATAAAAATTGTTACTGTTCATGTTTTCAGAGAATTAGCAGTTACATCTCCTCTCTGGATATCCAAACAAACTCCCGTTTGAAAATAAAACTACTGGAAAGGCTGTATTGAATATTTAAACATTTTACACTTGAGAGGTATTTAGATGGTTTCTACTTTAGTATATAGCTGAGGTAAAACAAGTTCAAGCAGTGTCCACCATTTTGTTTAACACCTTGGAGGTTCACCATTTTTAGATGTGCTCTAAAGTTCCAGATATAGAGGCTTAGCAATGTTTCTACTCAAATGTGAATGAACACAGGCACTCTTATCTTACATGAATCTCTTCTTATACAGCTTATTAGCAGAATTTAGCAGTAGGAAAGATTCTATTTCTTAGTGCTTTTGTGCTGTGTATTTTTTTTGTTGTTGTTGGGTGTGTTGGGGGGTTGGTTTCAGTTTTGGGTATTTCTTTTTGAGGCTAGTTGTAATGTGAATACAAGTGATAACAGTGAATCATCAGGAAAAAAACCCCTTTGGAAATAAGCCAGAGTCAAAATCTTTTCTCGTGCTCTGTTCAATCTGCTTCCTCTTTAAAAGAAAACTTTCACATTAGCAGAAAAATAAATGCTTAGCCAGAGTTCTTTTTGTGTCCCTTTCAGCAGGGAGAAGGGAATGAGTGTGCTGAGCTCAATGCCCATGCTGGCTTCCTCCTGCCGTGGAGAGTTTAAACTCTAAAGCTTTTTCTTCCCCCTTTATTTCTCTTTCCATTTAATTCTTATGAAAAAGTTGAGATGTTACAATTTTAGTATTAGAAACCAAGCAGAGAGTTTTGTTGTGAGGAAATGAAATGCTTTGATGTAATCCTATTTTTTTTCCGGGAGAAGTAACTTCCAGTTTTTAAATGGTTGGTGTGGCTAGAAAACAGCATCTATACTACAAAGCTCTGAAAACACCTCCAGTAAATAAAAATATACCTGTATATATGATGTCTATGTGCCCATTACAGAATACAGATAGAGTGTCCTGTCAAAGCTTGCCGGTATGATCTTAAACGAGTCACTTTCACTGTAGCTGCAGGACCAAAACCCCATTCACTCACATAGCTAAAGCCTGCTTTGGAAAAAAATTAACACTTGAATGTTCTTAATGTGATTACAATTAATTTTCATCAAGACGTGCAGACTTACCCACAGCAAGGAATAATGCTTTTCTGTTTTTTTTCTGTGTACCTACGAAGCACAGGCTGGAGACACACCCTTTCTCCTTGCAAACAGAGTTAGTTTATTTCTTTGACATATTCACTAGTAAGTATCTTTTACATTATAGCTGATGCATGGGAGTTGAAAGTATTGTAGTCTCTTAGGTACCATTGGTTTTATTCCCACCTGTTTTTCCAGCTTGTAAAATCTCATGTCTAGCTTTTGATTTCTACTTTTCTTTCCAGTTCTGAAGAAAAGTTATGAATAAGATGAACAGTTTGGCTGCTGTCAGGCTGAACTAACTCACTAATTAAGCTTGACTGCTGAAATGTAGCTTCTGTTTTCCCCTGTACAGATACCATGTTATACTTTTAACATACTGGGATCCACAAGGAGGAAATGTGATTGCTGCCATGTCTTAGAGTTCCCTAATACATAGTGCAACAGCCAGCCTCACTGGAGCTCTCTTGCACTTCCCAGTGTGCCATGCCTTGCTGTATGATATGCAAGAAGACATGGATTTTGTAAGTGGCTTCGTTTCTACAAAACATTCAACTCCTCTGAACGCTTAAAAACACCTTGAGCTCTTTCTGCCTCAATTTCTGAGCAGTGATTTCTTGGTGTTTGCATGGCACCTAAACCTTGTTGACTTTTTCCCTCAGAGAACAGTTGCTGTGGCCAAGAGAGGTACTAGAGGTGTCAGACCAGGGTTCTGTTGCTAGTGCTTTACCTGCAGTGGTGCTGAGCTCTGCCCTGCTGTGATTAGTTTGTTTTTGGGAGATGGAGCACCAAAAATAAAAAGAGGGCAGAGAATCTGTCTTGTAGTTGCTTTGTTGCAAAGACCATTCAGCAGCTCTCACCACTGGTGGGATGAGGGAGGTGATGCTTTGTCTGACAGCCTATCTGGAGGCACCACAGGTATTTTTCATCCAGTGTTGGTGAGACTGAGGTTCCTTCACATCTGTCACCACAGAAACCTGGGTATGAAGGGACCTTATGAGAGCAAATGCTATGTGTCCTGAAGTAGAAATGTTATTAAGTAGCAACTAGGGTGGATCTAAGTCCTGAGGTCCTCTGTAGAGTTAATTGCCTGTAGTTTACTTGGAGGTAATGTTTGTGTGTTGGTGAGAGCCAGAGAAGCTGTTCTGGTGACACAGTTACAGCTTGGTAAGTGCACACTGCTCAGCCCAGGGAAATCTAGTGGAGGCCATCAGTTTGGAGACTGAGTGTGGGAGACTGAGCTAACAATCTCAAGACTCCCCAGGTTTTCTTAAACCAAACAATCAAGGGAGAAAATGCAGAAAATGTGGTTCAAAAATGTCCATTCCATATGAAAAAATCCTTTCGGGCACATGAATTCCCTCTAGTGACCCTAGGTTTACTCACACTCCTTTTTCTTTTGCCCTAAATGAAAGTCTTGTTTAAACAAAAAACCTGATAGCACAGACCAGCAGTGCTATTTATTGATATAGATAAATTTACTTTAAAGTTATTTAAGTAGTGCTTCAGCTAGGGAATTGGATCTATCTAATATGGTGCAGTATCACTGGAGGTGCAGAAAACATTGTCACCTGGCAAAAATGTAAAGGGTTTCCTCCTGGTCCTGAGCTCCTCTGATGTATGTCCGAAGACATTGCCAATGCATGCCTTTTGTTACAGTTCACTGTTTTGTTACAGTTTTGTTTGCTGAAGTCTGCAATTGCCAGAAAAAGGGAGTAAATGATGCTGGAAAGTAAATATGATTTGCACCCTCGATTTGAACTACGGGTTCATGTATATTTCTTTATTTTTCTTAAACCTGTTAGAAGAATGTTCCATCTGAGCAATTGCTCTAAAAGCAAATGAAACATAAGGCATCGTTTGTTCATATGTTAGTTCTCTGAGATAAAATGTGTTGTTGTATCCTGCTAATAAATCCTAAATTTTTTTGATATCACTGACTTACAAGTCAGAGACTCCAGACTAGAGCAGGCTGCTTTCTTGAGGGCTAGAAGAAACATTCACATTTAACACTCTTTCTTAACCTCCAGACAAACCCTTTATGTACTAATGTGCATTATTTTACTTTTTGCAACAAATAACCCAAATTCTGTTTTGCCATCTGCTCCATGACAATTGAGGCTTCCGAGGGTTGGCTATTTATTACTTAATAGCCATGGATAGAAATATACCAAATTCTTTACAAAATAAAAATCAATACTCACTGACATACTGCATATTGAAGAAAATAATTGTTTATTGCACACAGCTTAAGCTGTTCTGGTAATCACGTTGAAAAATACAATATTTATTCATTAGATCAAATTTAATGAGGCCTCCTGGCAGTAATTATAAAAATTACTGTAGCAGTAAATTACTAATGAGTTGTGATGTGCTTCCTACCTGTGAGGAAGGACTGGGGGATGAAAAAATTGATATCCAGACAACACGAGGGAGGGTGAGATCTTGAGGCTAGGAGTCAAGCTCACAGCAGCGCGGAAGTTGTTCACTGCACTGGAATGGTTAAACTAAAAAAAAAAAAGGAAAAAGAAATAGCAGGGAGACTAATAATCATGAGTTTCACTTTAAATGGATTGTAGCTCTAGGTTTGTTTCCAAACCGACACCTATAGGCAAGGGAACAATGTTATCAATGGGAGGAACCGACTTCTGTACGTTGTCTTGCTACAAAAGCAGCCGAAGTGACCTAATTTACTGTAGTGGATCTTAGGCTGGGAACAGCTTCTTGCTTTCCAGTTGTAATAAACTTCCATGCAAAACACAGCAAAGAGAACAATGTTTTCTTAGTGCCCTTAAATCTTCAGAAGAGTCACCTAAGATGTGGAGCTAAGACAAAGGTTGAAATCCCCCACCAGCTTGCTTTGATGCAGGGGAGTTTGACCTGGATTTCTTTTTTCTGAGACAAAGCTTTAAGGAACGCAGAGGCTTTTGGCAGCAAATGGTACACAGTATGAAGTACACCGGGGCATAAAGGTGTGAAAATGGTGCCACTTCTATCAAAGTCCAGGTTTCTGCTGGGTATGGGGTGTTGCTACAGTAGCAGAGACTGGCTAGAGAAAGGGGTTTTGCTACATGCCAAAATTAATGCAAAAATGAATTGGCATACAATTTTGTTTCTATCTGCAGCTTGTAAAGGTGCCATAGATGTGACAGGTGGCCTTTGGTATTGTAAAACAGTGAATACTTGCTGCAGAAGATTGATTCTGGATTGAAATGTTTACTCAAAATCAAATAGCAAAAGGCTGCGCATTTTTATCTCTCACGATACAGAACTGTTCTTAAATACACTGTTGAGGCTTTAAAAGTAGTGGGGAAATCTAGCTCGACTTATTTACTCCTTATGTTGGTATGTTGTACTAAAATGAGCCACTGGGCATGGATATTTCCACACACTCATACACGTTGTGAAGTCAAAAGGGGAGAGAAGTGTATCCACTCACCCTGGAGTCATCTTCTAAAACCCTTGAAAGAAGCAGAAATGAAGGTCCCTTGCACACACAGATGCAGAGATGCTGGCTTTTGTGGAGCTAGGGGTTTCTTAAGCTGAAAGAGCCCCTAAGAGTCAAGCATTACAGGACTAAGCCCAAGACCCTTTGTGGCTTTAGCCTCACACCTAAATAAATATATACACTGAAAACACACACAAAGCCTCGGGCAAGCTAGGAAATGAAAACAACAGGTCAGCATACAGCAGGATTATTTTTGCAGTTTCCACACTTTCAAGAAAAGGGTACATCTTGTTGCCCCCTCTAAAAAGCAGTGATTTGCACTGGTTTGGCTAATTCACATTACCTGGCTTCTCATTATTGAAATACAACAAGAAGAGCTGTTGCCATGATGCAATTACAAAAAGACAACACCTCTCAGCCACCCCGAAATGAACCCTAATTAACTTCATTGCCACAAAATCCACAGACCTACTCTGTCTGTGCTGTTATGTTACACTGCAGAGAAAAACTATCTGGTTTTGGCTGTGAAGATGATATCTCACTGCTCGAGTGCTGAGTTCTTCTCCTAGTGCGGCATTTCCTCAGTGACTTTAGGAAATTCAGTCTTCCCCTGTTTCTCTTTTTAAAGCACGGAAATCCTCTCCTCCCCAGGCTTTCCCTTGCAGTCTGATCCTGTCTGCAAAAGAAAATAAAGTGTCATTTTTTTATTATTAGCTAAACTGAATTTGGCAATGGACAGATGTTCACTTTGCATACAGCTGTGCTGGCTGAAGATATATTTTTCTGTCTTTCTGGAAGCTAAATTAACACTGATAGAAAATTCTGTGGTCTTCAGATAGAAAACACTTTAGAAATAGGAATTATTGTGGGTTGGATTTTCAGAATTGCTGTCAGCCACAGCTGATATCAGTGGAACAACAATAGTTTACATGAATGTAGAAATAGTTAGTGGCTGGCACAGAATTTTGGATCAATCCACAGTAAAAGCTCTCAGGTAAATACAAAAGGTAGATGTGGTGGAATGCTCCTATTTGGTTTTCTTGTCTGTGTTGTTTTTTGTTGTTTGTTTCAGGTTTCTTTGCAGAATGCAGGTCTGACGACTTTACTGCCCAGAAGGCTACAAGCTTTCATCATAGGCTGTCTGACTATTGTCTAATGATGTAAAATAGGTTTTCAGTTAGTATTGTGAATTCTTAAGGCAAAATGGGAGCAATTTACCTAATGTTTCTTCTTCTACACCTATGAAATTAATTCACTATATGTGGAGGAAGGGGGGGCACTGTGGAACTAAATCCAAAAACTAAATAATAACGATGAAGCTTTTAAGAGACAATGTCTCACTATCTGACATAAGTAGTAAGATTGTTGCTGTGCACTATTACTATAATTAAATTACATTATGCTGTTGCATTAAACTAATCCGTCAGTAATACTGTACTTAGCAGCAAGATTTTGTCACATAAACATTATATGCCTTTTAACTTCTGCATTTTGTCTTGCAAAATGCAGGGAAAATACAGAAATTGGAGGAGCAGAATATAACATGAAAAGCTATAGCAGTGGAAAAAGGCCAGCTGGTTCAACATGCCAGTCCTTTTAAAGCAGGTAAGTAGAGTGTTAGAATACATTTACCAAAAGGGTGGAACATGAGATGCATGTGTGAGGTGCCTGCTATTACTTTGAAAATGTTAGGTACCGATCTAAAAATTATCTCTCTAGCCTTTTCCCGAACTACAGAATATGTAAGGTTAATTTAGAAGCTGCTGAGAGTAAACTGTTAAGAAAAACATGCAAATAATAAGTGAAATGAAACTGCAATCTTTTATCTGAACAGAGGCAGAAAAAGAAGGGGGCTACGGATCACTTAGACTATGATCAGTGAAGCAGGGCAGCTGATCAGAGAGATGCAGTCTTTAGAACAATGTTAGCTTTTGCAGACCCAGGAAGCAGAATAATATTTTTCAAACTGAAGACTTCATTCCCATTGTAACAGATCAAACCATCTTTCAGAGCAGCAGATCCTGTCCTCTCTCTGCCTGGTAAGCTGTTGTACATTTATTCCGGTGCTAGTTCTTTTCCAAATGAGTTACTGGTGCTTTCATCCACATCCTGTTGACAGCTATCCCTTTCTCACCTTTGCAACATACAGACTGTGTTAATTGCTCCTTTTTGATATCATGCACAATTACTTGGATTTTAGCAAAAATTATCAAGGAAAATGACAAGTAGATTTCTGTCCCTTTGCTTACCTCTCCCATAAATAGCATACAGACACATGCTGTAAACTTACTGTATCCCAAGCTGCTGTAACTGGGACTGCAGCATTTGCTGGCCTTCCAATGTTTGCATCTGCCTTTAAGTGTTCACTGAACCATCCTAGTCTGCATTCCCTGTGATCTAATTATGCCGGCAATATGCCGGGATGGACATGCTGCTCATTAAGCATTCAGGTGTATACAGGGGTTCTCTTCCAGTTCCTGGGGGTAGGAAAAGGAAAAAAACATTATGAGACTTTATTAAGTCTTATAAGACTGCTACCCTTTGCCTCTGGCAGCTTCAGGGGTGGGAATTAGCCTTTACAGGGAGGTTATAATCTGTAATACATATTTATGCTGTGTCCATCCTGTATAAGAATGCTCTCAGTAAAACTTCGGCTAGGCTGTAATAATACTTTGCACTTCTTTGTTGCCTTTCATCTGAGCAATTCATTGTGCCTTTAAAAGCTTTCATTAGCTAAAATTCACTACCCTGATGTGCGGTAACTGTGGATTAACACCTCCACCACATGCAAAATACAGTTCAGAGAAGCAAGGACTGGAGTAAGTGGTTTAAAAAGCTGGAAAGAATGGGGGGTGTGGGAGGGAATTGAATTTATTATTTCCAGCTCTGTGTTTTCTATCTAAATATCTTAGACTTGGATTGATGTTCTGGCTTCGTTCTGCTGCATTTTTAAATGCTGATGTGTGGCAAATTTAGCATTGTTTCAAAATTCTGAAGATAGTCATTTGCAGGTTCATTTATTATCTGCTGGAAATCTATCCTTTGATAACTGGATGCAGATGTAGCCATGAGAGTGATATAATTGCCTGTGGAGCTAGGTATGCATTTTAAGTATTGTTAAGCTACAGGGTCTAGTTTCCCCAGGATATGTATGACTCTTGTGAACGCCAGTTACACACATTCCAGAGAAGAGAATATGCCCCTAAAGCTACAATGTCCTTCGTGCATAGCCTCCAATCCTCTACAAAGCTTACATTTCACAGGATTCAACATTATTGGTTCTTTTGGGATCAATGAGAAACTCACCACCCATCTCCAGTATCTCTGAATTACAGAGCAGAACCAGATCAAACACAGAAGAGTTCCCTCATTTATCCTGCCTCTGTAATACATCAGAGTGTGTGCTGCATTCATTTTGTGTAGGCGGGCTGGTGTCTAATGTACTCTGTGAACATATTTATAAAGGATTAACCTGTGCCTGGTGTTCCTAAAAACTGATTTAGTTAAAATACATATTTTATTCTACTTGTCTCAACCATACAAATCATTCCTGTTTAGCTTTGATGTTAGTCATTTTTGCTGTAGTGTAATACACTGCACATTATCAGTAGTCCTGCTATGTATGACAGGCTTTTTTCCCCCAGCCAATACTTCTCAGTGCATTGTATCATCTGCGTCTGAGAATTTTAACCTGCAGTGAATGTGTTCACTAATAGAATGTACTGCTAAGCAAATGCTGGAACACTGAGGGTTTGAATAGGGTGCTCTTGCTTTCAAAGTGTTTAGAAGCAAACTGGGTGTAGAAAGTCAGGAATCACAGGTGCTGGGGAGGACCTGGATGCACGTTGCATCTGGAATGCTCTGTTGTGTGCACACACACTCTGACCTGGCACCTGCCCCGCTACGAAGGATCCAGTAAAGTGAAGCTCCTGGACTGCAAACAGTTGCAGCCCTACCTCCCACCAGCCCCAAGTTAAGTATGTATATTTAAAAATACTTACTTTGACACAGGCAATATTTAGAAATTTGTTTTATGTAGGAAAAGGATTAAAAAGAAATACTAATGAATAGCTTGGCATCAGGGAATTCTGACCCTCATCTGCGATATTTGAAGATAGCTCCAAAATATGAAGGGCAATTTGAGAAGTTGCTGACTAGGAACTTGGGATAAAACTGAAGAAGGGCAGACTTCTGATGAAGGGTTAAGGGTAATTTATTAAAGTTATCAACCATGGGGAAAATGACCAAAGCAAACCAGTTGGCAAACCAGTTTCTTCAGATGTTTGACAGCCAGGCTTAAGGTTTCTTCTCACCTTCATCTTCAACCAGGAATTCAGGGTTTGGTTTGGTTTTGGTGTTTTGTTTTTTATTTTGTATCAGCCTATACTGGGATGGCAACTGTGTGAAAAAGCTTACAGAGTTTTCAGTATCTTCTGGTAGAACTGAATAGTGGTAGTTGATTATACTTGTGTTGCTCATCTGATTGCCATTGAATTCAAGGAGTGCAGGCCACTATAAATTCTGTTCTTGATACCATAGTTTTGTATAACTCCTGTGTCAGATATTATTTATTGTACCATCAGTCATCCGGATATAAGAAAACACAAAAATCAGTGTGTGTAGCAGGGGGAGGAAGATTCTTCTCAGCAGCCCATTAGGCAGTTTTTCTAGTTCATTTTCTTCCCCATTGTTCAAATACTAACTCAGAAGCTTGCAAATGTTTCTGTTTCTTGCCAAAACAGTGGTGCTTTTGCCCTGGCACACATTAATGTTTTTTTCCCTTTTCTTGTGTTTTGAGTGCAGCTGAACAACAAATTTCTCTCTGTTTAACAAGCAACTTCCTCATATTAAAAGTTTTTTCCAAACCAAACTATCTTTTTTTGATTTCAGCACAGTTCTGCATTTGTATTTGTTGATTAAATACTGACAAGTGAATAAGAGCAAGTGCAGCAATATTGTGTATTTGTGGGCTTTCAGAACAGCCCCTCTGGAACCTGAGCCTGTCTGTCTCAAGGAGCTGCGGCAGCAGCCGTGCTTTGAGAGGTAGGCAGAAAGACAGCAAGTTGGTATTCAGGAAACAAGAGTAGCTCCTTCAAAAGAAATCAAACCTCTTTTCTGCTATTCCATGTGCATTAGACTTAACAGTACTCAGAAATTTTCATGCAAGTTACACCCATTTCGCACTCGTCCCTGAAACGAAGATAATTTTAAGTTTTACAGCAGCAAAATAATTTGCTGCCTGTTTTCTCACCAATGTAAGAGACTTTCTTTAAGTGGAAGTTGGCTCATCGGAGGCCATAGGAGGACATGGAGAGATGGATGGATGTGTGTGTACGTGCATCTGGAGTTCTTTTGTTCTCTCCCCGTTAGCTTTGATGGTTAAAACAGCCATTTCAGTAATTTCTTGGCGGGCTTTGCAGGGAATAAAATCTTTGCTGCTCCTGGAAGAGAGGTTGTCATAATGTTGCTCCCCCATTTGACTGACAGACACCTTTGCGAACACACAGCATGTTTCATCTCAAAGCCCTCGATGAATATCCTTAACCCCCCCCTCTGGACCCACCTCTACTTGCAATGCTCCTTGTCTTTTCTCACAGGATCGCAATCCTTGCCTTTTGTTCCTCCTTCTCAGGAGTTAATACCTCCCCACCTTACAAGTCAGCAGCAGATTCTGTCAGTCTAAACCCCCAAATAAGAAACCCTCCTACCCTGAAGGCCTTTTCCTTTCAAGCATGTATTTTTCTAGCCTGTGAGGGAGTCAGTGCCATAACCCTGAGTTTTCATGGAATAGTTTCTAAGCCTGTATCTATGTATCATGAATATCTTCCAAAGAGGGAATGAACATCCCCTCTTCTGACAACTCCTATATTTTGTGCCTTCCTGCCCCCCCTCCACCATCCTCTGCTCCTTATATGCCCCTTCACTTCATTCCCTCTGCATGTGATGTCCCCTTTGAAATCCTTATTCACTGCTGCTCTCCCTCTCAGCCTGCTCCAGCCGTTGCCTGACAATGCAGTCACAGCCCAGAACCCAAACATTTTTTGCCTCTGGTAAGGTGTTCCACTGTTAGTCTTTCGCAGATTTCCAGAAAGCTGGATGACCTGTGACACAAGTTTCTAATCTTTCTCTTTTCTCCACACTCTATTTCTCTATCTCTTGAATTTCTGTGGCCTGAAAAAGAAAGCATCAGCTTGGATTTTTTCTTTCTACCCTATTTAAAATTTCTGGCATCACACCCCCACTTTTCTAGCTGAGGGGTTTTTTGGCACTCTGTGGTATTGTTTCTTGCTTCCTAAAATGCTGCTGTTAAGAAATGCTAGACACATCTGCCCTGGAGTGGTTGACTGTCTCTAAGCCAGAGACAGGAGACTGCTTGCTTAGAGGCAAGAGGCGACTCCTCCACAGAAATGTGAAATAGATGACATATAGGACCAGCTTATAAAGGGAAGCATTAACAGAATTCATATTCATTTCAAAGACACAGAAAAGGATCCCGAAGATAAACTGAAAATCTGAGATTATTAGGTGATCTGATGATCTTTGTCATTTTATTACTTGTGTTTGCTGTTTCTGATGCATTTGCTGAGCTCAACATGCTTAAGCTATCATATATTCTGATTTTTCCCCTTTACCGCCTCACTCTGTCCCACCTTACTTTAAAATGGCAGCTGCTTAGAAACCAAAGGAGTTTTTTCAGATGTCTCAGATTGTGGCATGTCAGGTAGGCATATAAGAGACAGAGAGGTTTAAAAACAGGGAGGATAAAACTGTCATGATGACTGAGGCCTCTGCGTGCTTGCAGCATGCATGACAGGGAGGATGTCCTTCCCTAGAGGAAGCTCACAGCTCCTGATACTGACAATTACTATGAGGTTTTAGACATGACAGTGATTTGAGTTTTGTTTTCAGTTTCTGTTGTTTTTTTATTCACCTCCCCAAACTCAGAGGACTGACGGCCAGGCTGAGCTGACCACTCCACCAGTCCTGTCTATGCATATCCGCTCTGGTGCCTCCCTTTCACCTGCTCCGCAGTCCCTCCCCGTACATGCTGTGTTCCATCAGGGAGGCTGTCTTGGAGCCCAGCTGTATAACACTGCTTCACAGCAGTGATTTTGCTCCCTGGTGACTCACTGCATTTTGCACCTGATGGTAAAAGATAATCTGTCACCTTAAATCCTACTAGTTTTGCAAGACAGCTTTTATATAATCAGTGGGTACTTTTACCCTCTTTTGTCCAAACATGAATATAAGGTCCAGCTTGAATCCCCCATATATTTTTTTAAAGAAAGCAGCTGTGTTGTCCTTCAGGAAAACAGCTTGTAATTTAGCATTACTGCGTTATATCCCCTAGGCAACGCTTTCTGTCTTCAGGACATATATTTATCACAGACATCACAGTATCTCTATGGTGGTTTAGTTTTCCATCAAGGAAAGCTAAAAGAGCATTTAATTCCGTAAAGCTCTGATTGATCTTCACCACAATGTACCTCTGGTGCTTTTCTCAATGTCTCCTCTGCTGAACAAGATTTCTTCTTCCACTTTTGATCTCTCAGAAGTCTGAATTGATCTCAGAAGTGTGGTCTTGCTTTGCCTTCTAGCGCTACCTGTCTTTGTGCTTGGCAGAGCTTTCCTGTCCTTTGGTCAGCTCTGGAGTCCTGGTTAGCTCCATCAGCCAGTGGCTCTTTGCCTCACTCAGGAGGCTACCCGTGGAGAACTGAATGTATGTCAGCAAGGAATAATCTGCCAGCCCTGGATGGTTTTCAGTTTTTGTTTTCAGTTTTATTTTTGGTATTATAAAACAGTCATGGAGAGTAGATAGATGGACACTTCTTAGGATGCTCAATTAAGATGAACAGAAACATGATGACCCCACTACTTGCTCTGAAACTTTTCTCTGTCCTTAACAGAAGTTGGTTTGTTAATTGCTACTTCTTCTGGTGATCATTTCACCCTTGAGCTCAGAGCAGTGCCCTTTTATTGTTACAAATTCCGATCCCAAAAGACACAGGAAACCAAGCTTGGTCTTCTGAGTAGCAGATACTGGATGCTACAGCACTTGTCAAATGTATTCGATCAGTGTACACAGCTTGAGAAAAAAGCAAGCAAGCAAGGAAGAAGTGGGAATGCAAGTTTTAGAACAATCTTGTAAAGTCTGCAGTAATTGGCAAGGTAAATGCAAGGCTCTTTCTGCTTTTCATAACAGTGGTAATATCAGTTTATGATAAAAAGCTATTCTGAGTTACACAAGAAGGTAAGATATTTGCCAAAAAATTCTTTAGTTTCAATTCTATTTTTTTATAATGGACGTGAAGTGCCATCCATACTGAAAGACTGTTGGCATTCAACTTACACTGAGCAACTGTATGTTGATGGATCAGCCAGTCTCATCCAAGTGTCAGGAAGATTATTAAAAAAAAAAAGAGCTGTCTGTAGTTGCTCCATCTCTGAGGAGATTGCCAACTCACCCTAACAAAAGAAAACATTAGTGTGCTATTTGTGTCTCACAAAGAGACTGTGATAAGATGACATGATAAATGATAGAGGGCGCTTTTTTTCCCCAGTAAAAACACATAAGGTAAATCGTCAAGTGTAAAGAATATTTTGGCTCTTGCCACTGAGGTGAGTCATTTATTTTTTAAAAAGGGGAAACAGTTAGAAAAACAAGAGTGTAAGTTCTGGGTTTTCACTCTAATTGTATTAAGTAATTATATGATATAGTAATTCATATACATACACATGGAAGCACCCACCTACGCGTATGTATGGAGAGAAAATGATAAAGGGCCAAATTACTAACTTGCTTTCTGATATCCCACTGAAAATTGTACACGCAATCAAGCTCCCATTCTGCTGGCTTGCTTGCACTAATGGCTATTTGAGTGCCCATGTTTTGTTACTCTGAATTAAAGATCGAAAGGAAGGTAATTTTAGGTGGAAAAAAAGGTCTCTTAAAAAAACAAGCTCTATGAATTAGATTTTCAGTACCTACTTTTGGAGTGGTATGCATTAACTACAGCTCTGCATGGATTTACTGCAATTGTCCGTGTAAATTGCTAGTGATGCCTAAGAAGCTACTTGGTTGCCCAGTTATGTGATTGAACATATATTACATGTTAGTGCAGCAGGTACATTGCTGTTTGAGATTGCTAGATATTATGAAAATTTGGCCTTCTACGATTAAGAGCATTACATGTTGCTATTCAGCACTTTCCTGGTGTTGAGAGACATATTATTACCAAAAATTGCCAAAGATGTGTGATGTTACTCACATTCTTTTTACCTCACTTCACGGCACTCACGGAGGCCCAGTGAGGTCAGGACTTGGGTGTTGCTGACGCTGCACCTTTACCTGCAGTTAATGGCCTTCTCCTAATGATGGTCATTAGAATGCCTCATACCGATGGCTTTGAAGGTGTTGATCATTTAACACAGTCTGAACCATGTGCCTTTTACAGCAGGGATCTATACAAAGTAGTGTTACTTTTTGGTATCAGAAGGTCTCTTGAGGCATCAAATAGCTGCCTCCTTTTTCTCCTATGGATTGCCTAAAACACACATGAACACATACCCTAACTAGCAACCAGTTGTCTTCACAGTTACAACAGAGGAGACAAATTTCTACCATGGCAGAAGAGAAGAATGTACCAACCTTACTTCCATGTCTGCACTGAAATGGGAATCAGACCATAATAAGAGGCCTTGCTTTTTGTTTCCTAGTATGCAGAGAGAGAGGATTTCAGTGTCCTGGGCAGTTTCATGATAATGTTTTCCACACAAATTAAAACAAATAATTTGATATATGGAGATGAGTTACATGTTTGGAGTAGGCAGCTTATGAAAGCATAGTTTTTAAATAAATGAAATTACAAATAAACTCCCCAAGTGTCACTCACAACTGCCTGTTATTGGCATCTATGCTTATGCTATTTAAAGCCATGCATCCCCTAAGATTAGTAAAGCAAAGCACATATATCTTCAGACCTAAGTTAAGTTCTTGAAGAAAATGCCTTACCTCATGTATGAGAGGATCCAGTCTTTCATATTCTGGAAAACAAATCAGTTTATGTGAGTGTCATTCAGCTGGTGTCTGAATGAAATACATGATCTTCCCTTCGTCCGAAGGATTTTTTCTTTATGTCATCTAGCTCTGCCTTCATCCTCAAGAGGTACCATCTTGCATAAGGTGTCTCGTGTACTCACTACTGCATAAATGTAAAGCAAATGATAAACTTTGTCTCTCAACTTTATGCAGTGAAAGCATTTCTATGCTTTCATGTCACAGTATGAAGGATATAGAGGATTTATCCTGTGAAATGGAGAAGGAGTGCACATCCATGCTGTTAGGAAGAAAAGCAAATTCTGCCTTATAGTTTGGAAATAATGACATTTTGCAACCTGACAAAGGATCCTAAATGGCACAACTCTATTAATATATTGTAATGTTCCAGCAAGATCTTTTTAGTTTGTGGTGCAAAATAATGCATATATTTATGTCTCATGTATACCAGAGAGCTCTCATTGCAAATTTCAGATTGAATCCCTGCAAAAAAATAGGTATGAAAATATCTAATTTGATTGAAATCGGTGTCCATAGGAGGAAAAAAAACCCCAAACATAAACCCAGAGACAAAGGCAAAAACTGTCTGGTGGCAAATTTGAAGCCTGCTCTATGTTTTGACTGACCTTGTCTTCCACAGCTTAGGAGACTCCTTCCCCAGTGACTGAATATTTGAATTACAGCTCTAATAGCATATGGAGTATGTTGTCTGCAGTTATTACAAAAGCAATCTCCACGTTGGGGTGCAGGCCATAATGGATGGCACTTTGGGGAAGTAGCATTTTATCCATATTTTTATGGTAGCCTTCATAATCCAGGTTTGAAGAGACTGCAAACCCTGAAGCAAGCACCGACTTCCTATCAAACTGTCAAAAAAATAATAAAAACCTTGTCACTAAGACGCTGCTGGCAATCCTCATTAGACAGAATAAGGAACCTGCTTAGGCATAAATGAAATTGTTCTATTATGGAGTCATTGTTGAGAACAAGACTTTTATATCACTATTATATCTGTGGAAATTAATCTAATTTGTTCCCAATTTTAATTAGCCCCTTTATGTCACACCCAAGTTCCGATGCTTGCAAGAAAAAAAGAGGATTTTTAAAATAATCCGATTATCCTTCAGAAAGAAAACAGCAGAAAGATAATTTTAATTTAAAAATAAAGAGAGAAATATTTTTAAAAGAAAAATATTATTTCTTCCAAATTACAAAGTGCTGCTCTCTGGTGTAACATTATTATTCTGTGTAGCAACTTATTAAATGAAGCAATTTATGGTAGCATCTCTGAAAAATGCCATCCTTTATTGAAATGAAAGCAAGTAATAGCATAAGGACTGTAAAATAAAAAGGCAGGATATCTACTTTTAGACCATTACAAAAATACAAAAATGTATTATCTATTTGAAAATCAATCCAGTACCATAAAATAAAATGGAGCTGTGGTATCATCATCATAATTTCTATTTCAAATGGTTTGCTGAGAGCCAAATTGTGTCTTTTATGGAAAAAGAATGACAAATGGTTTAATTTAATATCACACGCATGTGTATATATGAGCTGAAATTCTGCTACAACTCAAAGCTGTTAGGAAAATATTTTAGTATCACCACAAGTTTAAAAACAACAGACATGTGGGAGTACATCCATTTATTTACACTTGCACTGACTTAAAATTCAAAATGCTATTTGATGCTTTTAAAGTACTGCTGTGGGATGTTAAATTACTGCTGAATTCTTACTGTTCTGAGATACCTTTCAACCTGCCAAGATGCATGATGATGATGATAATAATAATAACAGCAGTAGTGTGGGGATCTTTAAAATAATGTGGGGCTTATTTCTGTAAGATAAATACCATTTTCACTAACCCCTGTTTTATGATTCAGCATTTCTGATGCAATAAAGTGAAATAATGAAAGTAAAACAACAACAGGTTTGTATGGGATGGGAAAGGGAAAACGAGCAGGTGCATTGTCAGAATTTCTGCAGAAATTGTAAGGGGGAAGAAAAAGCTCATGTAAGTGGCACTTCCCTCTCTCTTCCCCACGGGGAAAATTCCTCCTCTTGTTTTTAGTGGCCGCTACATTTCCTTCTTTTATTCCTTTTTCTGATCTCGTCCTTTTGTTCCCCTTGTCTCCTCGGATGCCTCTCCTTCCTCCCGCAGCGGGAGCTGCCGGCAGCGGGGCCGGTTGCACTCCTGCCGCCCTCCTCGCCCTGCCTCCTTCCCGGGCACACCGTGGGTGTGAAGCCCCCGCCTGTGGCGCTGGGAGCTTTCTACACCTGCCTTGCTCAGGGTTGCGGGGGAGGAGGAGGAGGTGAAATGGCAAATGTGTTCTCAAGTGAGGATGGGGGTTGTGAACCACCCCTCTCGGCCGCGCTTGGCTTGCATGGGCTGGGAAGGGGCTCCTTTGCTGCCTGTTCCCGTCACCATCTGACAAATGCCGAGTTCAGTGAAGAGCCCGCCGCCCGCCAGGCATGGCCTCTGCCACAGGCAGTGATGATCACCAAATGCCCCACAGATGTGGGAGAGGACTTTTCTGCCTCCCTCTTGCCTAAATAGTTTGTCGGCCACGGACCCTTGGTCGTTATCGCCGCTCGGCCGCAGTAGTGCAGGCACGGCACAACAAGAGATCTTTGCATTGCTATGGGATCAGAGGTCACCGCTGCAGGGGACCAGGGCTGGTTTATTAAACAGCCAAGTCTGTTTAAGGTGTAATTCCTTAGGAAGAGCAGCGTGCTTGTGGCCATTTAAACGAGTTAATAGATCGTGCCCGTTCAAGCCCGTGTTTGCTTTTCCGCAGGCACAAACCCCAGCTCCATGGGCGGACGCCCGGGGTTGCCGCCGGCCGAGTCGCCTCAGCCCCGCAGGTCTGTGACCTCTGGCTCCTGCCCATGTCACATCGCTCTCCTCCGGGTGGAAACTGCGGAAGAAAAGTGCAGGATGCGCCTTGGTTTTGCTGACCCCGCTCCAGCCGCGCTGGCTCCCGCACTGGTAATGACCGGGCTCACCCAGGCGCCCCGGCGAGAGGCTCCGGGTCGGGGGGCGGGTTACAGACTCTCCCCGCCGGCGCCTGGGGGTTGGCAGCGGGTGCTGGGGGTGCGGCTCTGCGGGGGGAGTCCCGTACGCCCCCGCTCCAGCGTTAAGACGAGCGTCTGCGAGAGGGACACCTCCCGTGGAGGCCGGGGCCGCCGTCCCAGCCCCGCGGCGCTGCCTGGGCTCAAAGGCGGAGGGTACGAGCTCCCCGCGGGGCTCCCCCGCCGGGGCCGGGCCCGGGCCCAGCCGGGGCCCCAGAGC